>LT934112.1:558240268-558251996 GCA_900231445.1 Triticum turgidum subsp. durum | reverse complement strand
GTGGGGGCGAGGGGCGGTGGGGCCAGGGGGCGGTGGCGGGTGGCGGCGGCGGCGGCGGGTGGTTGGGACGGTGGGGCGACGGGGCGAGGGGAGGTGGGGCAAGGGGCGGTGAGGGGAGGGGGGCGACGGGGCGAGGGGAGGTGGGGCTCGGCATTACTAACAAAAAAAATTTATTATTTTTTTCAAAACTACTAATGGCGCACGACGGGTGTGGTGCGCCATTACTATGTCAACTAGTAATGGCGCACTATACCATGGTGCGCCATTAGTAACAATTTTTTTTCAAAACTACTAATGGCGCACCACACACCAAGTGCGCCATTAGTAATATATTACTAATGGCGCACCGACACATGATGCGCCATTAGTATATAGTAATGGCGCACCACATGTCTGGTGCGTCATTAGTGGCCATATCATCTATAGCCCTTTTCCTAGTAGTGGGTTGGAGGAGTAATAAATGGGGAGGGGGGTAACCGCGAGGGGAGAGTGAAGTGGCGAGACGTGGGAGACGGCAACCGAAGACGGGCGTGGCCTGCGGGCGCGACGGCAGTTCCACCGCACGCCCCGACTCACAACCGCTGACCTCGGATGGAAAACGGCGTGTGGGCGAACTCCCTTACACGCCACACATGTGACTTGTCCTACGTGGCACACAAAATCAACCTCTTCGTGTCAAGATTCGTGCAAAAGGCACTGGACGACGATCACCGCGTGTGGGCGAGTTGGCTAACGCCTACACGTGTGGGCGTTAGTGTTTCCGTAAGAATAAGCCACGGTGGGCATAATCTAGCTAGTGACCGACTTGCAGGGACGATTCTAAGGGGGGGCGAGGGGGGGCTAGACCCCCCCTAACGATCTCGTTACCCCTTAATAGCGATTCGGTACGACATATAATTTCCTTAGTACGCACATAATTCTGGTTGTCTCGCCCCCCCTATGATCCATCCGGCCATCCCACAGCGAGAGGCCTAGAGCCCATGTACGTACACAACCTGATGTGTGTGATTGCAGGAAGCAGGCCGAGTGGCCAATGGCCCTAATATGAGGAAAAAGAAACAGAAAAACAGCCCACGTGAAAAGACAAGGAGTCTGGAAGCAATACACACGACCACGAGCGAGTCCACGACGTGCGCACGGTCGTTTCGTTTCCACAATCTGCTCGTTCGCAGTTCCTCAGTTCCTACGATTGGAAAAACTTCGCTGCCGCCGCCGCTGGCCTAGTAGATCGCCCATCCTCTCCATGGAATCTATCCATCCGCGGAGGAGGGAAGGACTCCGTCCGACCGTCTCCGACGGCGCGACTCCTGTCGTGCCGATCCGCAGACGGCAGGCGCATTCCGGCAGGCCACACACACGCGGATGAGCGAGCAGATAATCAACAAAAGGTTAGTTTATTTTCAGCACTAGATTAGTCTGTGTCTTAGAACCTAATTGTAGAAATATAGACATTAAAATCTCATTAGAAATTCTTGTATTGTCCAATTATGTGTGTTTATACATAAAGAGGAAGAGAACTCAGCCAATTCATATTTTTCCAAGCAAATTGCTTCAAGCTGTCAGTAATGTGAACATGATGCTAATTCAAATGCTGTGAATATGATTTCTAACTTCCTCTTTCAATCTACACTTTATTTTGATGCGTGCCTTAAATACAATAGAACTAGAAACTAGAAAAATAAAAAGTCAGAAAAAAATTGATTGCCAAATTTTCGGTTTGTTTTCATGAAGAGGAAAAGTTTCGTTGAGAACATTTTCTAGCCAATTGAAACTAGTAACAAATTCTGAAGAAATTATCCAGTCATTATTTTCATTAAGATTAATAGATATGCAAATTTATTCATATTGCAGAACCACGGCTATATTTTGAGAATTTAGACCTCACGATTATGCTATATGCCCATATGATTGTCTCTTATATGATTGTGATCAACTCTTTTAGTTCAAGCCCATGCCCCCCCTATCGCCATTTTCTGGCTCCGTCCCTGCCGACTTGTGTATGGTCTGGCCATAGTCCGACTGTTGTATGGGTAGTGTACGTCCTTGTCGAGCGCGTGGTGGGTGCGTGTGTGCGTGCACCTAGCGGGCATGCGTAGGATTAGGCTCAAGCGGTTGAGAGATTGCGAGGTGGGCGTGATCGCTGGGCCAAAGTTACTGTTCTGACCTCGTCAGAAATCTTTAACACAAAATGACCTCTCTCAGAAATTATTTTACGATCTGATCCTTTCTAAAACGCCAAATCTCGTGGCGTTACTGACCAAAGTAGAAACGCCGTACTATTCAGCGTTGCTAGCTGCCCACGTGGCAAGTCCAAACGCCAACATGAGCCGCGTTGGTAGAAACGCCAGACCCTCTCGCGTTGCTGTTTCACATCACAACGCCAAAGGCTGTGGCGTTGGCATCAAGGAGAATATGGCTGTAGGAGGGCTGCTGCCTTGCCTTGCCGATAATGTTTGGCCATGAAAGAGGTTAGCATTGCTATTATTTTGCAGTCCATGTGCTAAATATATTAAATTAATCTCTTTCGGATTGTAGAATTTAATTAGGTACTAAAATAATGGTTCATTTATTTCTCGGTGTTCCTGCGGGTGATGCGGTAGCCAGAGCAACTCCAACGCGGCGACCCATTTCGTCCGTCACCGTCGGTTTGGGTCACCGCGGACAAAAGTGATGGCCCAACGCGCCGACCCATTTACGAAACGCGTCTGCTTCGCGTCTGCGTGGACCCATTTTCAGCCTAAATTTATGCATAAATTGCGTCAGCGCGGATACAAAGCGGACGCGTCAGCATGTCCTCTCGGTGTCCACCGCGTCCCCACATGGCAGCCTGACAACTAACCCACGCTTCTTTATTAATGACGATCGCAAACCGTGGGCCCATCGTCACTGGCGGCAGGTAGCCTTTTTTTATCCGAGTGTGCGAGAAGGGGAGGGGGCGCCCTCATCCTCTTCCAGCCTCCCGTCCCCATCTAGCCACCCTTCTGTTCCCCTGGGCTGGGCCCGGCGCCGACGCTCATCGACCTCACCGGCCCCACCACGACGACAAGGACACCTCGAGCAGCGCGTCTCCTCCTCGTTTTTAGTTTAATTAAATGTTTTTAATTAATGTGACGTGGATTTGTGGACTCTCGCCGGCCTTTGTGGCCGGCATTTATGTTTATTTAACATTTTAACTTCAAAATATTTGCGTAATTTATTTTTTCGCGCGCGGACTCGAAAAATGGGTCCGACCAGCAATGGGCGCAAGCGCTGACCCAAACGTGAAAGCAGAAATGGGTGTTGCTCTCACGTACAAAAACCGCGAGAGGTTGACCGACCCAAACGAACAAAAAACGCGCAAAATCGCTGTCCCTTTGGGTCGGCTGGTTGGAGTTGCTCTCACGTATAGAAACGGCAAGAGGTCGGCACAGTATCTGCGAAACTCAGGCTTTTCATACCTGAAGGTCAAAGTCTACAATGGGTACTACATGTTGGGCCTTGGTGGCTGACACATGACATGAGAGATTGGTGTTGGGCAACGCTACAGACTTTGGTGTTGTGAGGTGCAACAGCAACACCAAGTGGTCTGGCGTTTCTACCAACGCGGTAAAGTTTGACGTTTTGACTTGCCACGTGGCCGGCTAGCAACGCTGAATAGTACGACGTTTCTATTTTGGTTAGTAACGCTACGAGGTTTGGCGTTTCAGAAAGGGTCAGATTGTGAAATAGTTTCTGAGAGAGATCATTTTGTGTTAAAGATTTTTGACAAGGTCAGAACAGTGATTTTGGCCTGATCGCTGCGGGCTCGTCGCGAGCCGTGCGCGTGGTGGCCGCGAGCGGAGCGGGCCGAAAGGGGCGACGGCTGGGTAGGGAGAGTGCGGCTCGTGCCCAGCGCAGGCCCAGCTATATAATGCCTCGAGCTGATCATTGTAACTCTCCTGGTGGGTCGAGTTCGTGCTCGAGAGAAAAGAGGATAGCCGTTGTTGCGGCGGGCCTACGTGCGCCAGAAAGTTCACCGTGTCCAGCCCTTTCTTCTTATGTGTGCGCCTGAGAGAGAAGTACAGAGAGAGAGCTCCGGCGAGCTAGAGCAAGGCCTCGGCTCCAACAGATGCGCCTGCGGTTGACATTTCTCTTATTTTTATTTCCCGCTCGATAAATCCCACCTTCTGGTGCAATTTACTTGGAGATCAGTGAGGAGCAAAGGCAACAAGGCCGGGTAGGAGCGTGATTGAGCCGGCTCACGGTGCCGTAAGTGGAGGAGCAAATACAAAACGAACACAATTTATAGACAAACCGTCTACATTTGCATAGTAATCCTTGTTGACACACGGTAAGGTATGTCTCCAAGAGCATTATTATAAGTTGGCTAAATTAAACAAACTGGGGAACTGAATTCAACACACGAATACTGAAACCCGGGGTGCATATCTGGTGATACGGCCCAGCATATGCTCCCCTGCTCCAGAACAGTCTGGTGCGTTGGATCTGGACTCTAGGGACAAGATGGAGCACACTGACTTCCTTCTGAAAAATATACAAAAAAGAACCTTGGTTATGCTGCAATTCAGGGACAGGTGCACATCTGTTCGTTCTGTAGGTCTCCTTCAATTCCATTTACTGGAGCCACATCAACTTGTCTAGTTCTTGGTAGTAGGAAATATTGGAATTTTTATATTTATGGGAACATAGTAGCTTGTATTTAGGGGAATATAGAAATTTTTGTAGCGCCACAACATTTGCAGCCAGGCTTTTCAAGATCATTTGTAGCCCAAGTTTTGACATGAGGAACAAGCATCTTACGAGGTGCGTTCACAAGCAAGAATGACAGTCTCACAAAAATTTATAGGTCTACACTAGTAGAAAACAGGGCTTTGGTCCAGGCCAGGTTAGCCCATTAGTCCCGGTTCAGTCCAGAACCGGGACCAATGGGGGCATTGGTCTCGGTTCGTGAGCCCAGGGAGCCGGCCGGGCCACGTGGGTCATTGGTCCCGGTTCATCTGGACCTTTTGGTCCCGGTTGGTGGGATGAACCGGGACCAATGGGCCTCGCTCCTGGCCCACAACCATTGGTCCCGGTTCGCACCTCAAACCGGGACTAAAGATTAGACCTTTAGTCCCGGTTTGAGGCACGAACCGCGACTAATGGGGTTGAGACCTTTAGTCCCGGTTCGTGCCACGAACCGGTACTAAAGATCCCATTTTCAAACTCTACCCCCTCCCCCCTCCCTGGATCGCCTTTTCAGTTTAAAAAAAATGATGGAAATGTCAAAAAAATAAAAGAAAATAAGTTTCCCATGTGATATGTGGTCTAGTTGTTGGGAAAATTTGCAAATATGAATTTTGACTTTATTTGCAACCCCATTAAACATTTTCAAAATCCTCAAAAACCTATAGAAAAAAAGTTACGGGGCTTTTAAGATCTAGAGTGAAAAAATCGAAAAAAATTCAAACAGTGGGCAAACTGTGGTCAAACAATGGTCAAACTAATTATTCTAGAATATTAGTGTTACTAAATAATTATTTCAGTTATTTCAATTTTGGTCAAATCTGGTCAAACTGTGGTCAAACAATGGTCAAACTAATTATTCAAGAAATATTAGTGTTACTAAATAATTATTGTTTTTTAAAACAATAGTTTCAAAATAAAACTATGAAATGTGCCACTTCATGCTCAAGCAAAATTCCTGAAGGTTAATAGGATTGACATCTTAGTATTGTCAGGAAAACAATAAGTGCAGACTTGGAGCGAGGGAGAATAGAACCCGAAAGTTAAGCGTGCTCAGGCTGGGGGAGTGGGAGGATGGGTGACCGTTCAGGAAGTTTGATGATTTAGAATGATGAGGGGTGATTAGAGGATAAATTGAGAAGTGATGAGGGGTGGTGATTACAAACTAGAGGTTAAAATAATTCAGAAATCTAAAAATCAAAAAAAAATTCAAAAAAAAATTTCAAAAAAAAATCATAAAATTTCCTTTAGTCCCGGTTGGTGTTACCAACCGGAACTAAAGGTGGAGCTCCACGTGGCCGCGCCCTTTAGTCCCGGTTCTGGATTGAACCGGGACTAAAGGGAGAGGCATTAGTACCGACCCTTTAGTCCCGGTTCCAGAACCGGGACTAAAGGCTCTTATGAACCGGGACTAAAGGCCCTTTTTCTACTAGTGCTAATTGTTGATTTTGTCATGCAGGTGTGCTTTTGTGCCCGGCACTTGATGGTGTACGAGGAGAGTAACGACTCATAGAGTGGACTGTAGTTAAATTGTTTAGTTTAGCTATGTGAATCTGTGAATTAAAATGGTACTCTTGTAAATTTATATATTGTATGATCACCGTGTGGTACTCTTGTGAATTACTAGTACTAGACAAAGATGTCAGCATGTGCTGCACCTTCATTTGTTGATGTGCTTTTGTTTTCAGCGATCTTTTGGTGCTATGAATGAATTCTCCGTACTTGCCGTGTGATCAGATAGTCTCATTACCATTGTTTGGCTAAAGTCCTGCTTTCAGGATAGTGAGCGCTGCAAAATGGATGCCAATACATTTTCTTCTGCTTATACTTTCCGAGCAGCAAATTCTGGAAAACGATTAGCACGTCCGATCTCTTCTTTGCATTACAGTGAATAAATCTGTTGCAGAAACAAATTCTGTACATGTAGTTGCAATGTCCTTCTAATAATCTGGTGCAAGTTTGCTTAATCTGCCCCTTTTGATATACACTGGATGTTGGCAGCGACCTAGCAAGATGCTCAGTTCAGTACAGAACATATGTCTGGTTGAGTACATAATCTGCTGTCGAGGACAGAGTATGGAGATCTATTGTGGGCAAGATGCGAATGTACCAAGGGGGTGTATGTAAAAAAGATAAGTGAATTGATCTTACCCCTTCCATGCAGATCCAACGCACCAGGAGATCTTGTAGCAGCGTATCATGGGATGAACCGTAGCACTGGATATTTTCCCCTGAAACCCGAAGCAAATTTGCTTTAAGCAGCAAAGTAGGCAATTATAGTAGGTGCGTTCTCACGATTGTGCCCTGCAGAGAACATGCAACAAAATCCAAGTTAGATCATGCCAGCACTTGAGAAATGTGGAACACGTGACTTTACTACTAGGACTACCTTAACCTTAGGTTATTTCCAAAGCAAATGTTTGTTGTTTTTGGCTGGCCGCCATAAGCCTAAGTTGTGTTTATTGCTGAGAAATTTGAATTAAGTTTCCGTAGCTGTTGGTTTATGAGTCTCAATAGTGCTTCTGTTGTGCATAGGATTATTTGAAAGGCGTTATAAATCTCATCGACAAATTAGCATATGTTTTACATGAGATGGAAGAGAGTACGTATTTGGGAGTTGGGAGAGATGTTTGCTGATCCAACTACAAGCCCGAACCACCTGCCTGCAGTAGTGGCGAAATGCTGAGAAGAGAATAAATGGATTCCTCATGCTCAAAAGCTTTGACGCCAAAACGAAAGAACCAATAGTTCTCAAGCTTCAATGCCGTCTCTGCTACTTCTTTCAGTGCATTTTCCATTTCATGCTTCAGGAAAATGTTAATGTACTCTTGGTCCTCATTCATCATCCAGTTCATTTGTTGAATCACCGCCCTTCTTATGCCTGGAGCATCGGAAGTTGGAGACTTGTACACTTCCAGTATCTTTGCAAGCATCTGGACGAACATATCGTCTGTAATCTCAGCACTCCTCAGCGCATCGGTGAACTGCTTTGCATTCCCGCTGATGCAAATTTGCATGCACAGGCCAATAAAGCTCTCCAGCAGCTTACCTTGTTCAGTTATCAGCGCCTCCATTTCCTACATATACAGCGCATATGATTCTAAGGACAACATTATTCCAACAAAATATATGTAGTAAAGGAAAACTAGTAGAATCGGAATGACAGGCCCTGTGAATTTACTATTAAACAGGGAAGATGGAGAACTCTGTTTTCTTACATGACCAGAAGGTTCATCAGCACAACCTGTCCCTTCTATTTTATCCGATGCAATTTTGATTGCTTCCAATACCTGTGGCAGTATTCATATACTTGTCATCCCCAAAAGTCAAATGTATACTAGTGAGTTTAAAATAAAATACGGATTTATCATGCAAGGGTGATATATATGTATATGCACTCCATTTCAAGCATAATATGTCAGATGAAGATAAATAAAAACTATATGCTTCAGCAGAACGAAGTGTAAGATAACCAAAGCCAACCTTTTTATTTTTCGAATATGGGTGCAAAATAGATAGAAGCTAATTTTCCGTTCCAAATTTTGAATCAGGATTGGT
The DNA here is from genome assembly GCA_900231445.1 of Triticum turgidum subsp. durum. Lineage (NCBI taxonomy): Eukaryota > Viridiplantae > Streptophyta > Magnoliopsida > Poales > Poaceae > Triticum > Triticum turgidum. The sequence continues at coordinate 558,243,734 of LT934112.1, read as the reverse complement.
GCTGGTTTAGAAGTTACCTTTGGTAGAGCTTTGTTGATTATCTCCAGCTGATCACCATATTCTGCTCGCTGGTAACTCCGCAGATTCTGCAGGAATTTCGTCACCATAATTCTGTGCTCTGCAGACTCATCAGAGAGCAGCGAGACAATTCGCTGCATGTCTTCAAGCTTAGTTTCTGACAATACTGGCTTGATGCTCCTTTCACTCACTGTACTGAGCACACCAATTTCTCTGGTAGGAGCAGTGAGCAATACCAACGCTTCGGCTGCCGACATTCTCACGGAGCTTTCTTGGACTTGGACGTCATCAATTTCTTCAGCTAGGAGACTGATGAGTTTCCGGATGATCAGGTGTGACCTTTCTATCTCCTTTCTCGCAGTGTCATTTGAAGCTAGGCATGCAAGGATGTCTGCTGCTTGAGCAAGCATCTTTGGTTGGCTTTCAGGATGATCTATGAAGAACTTGCCAATATTCCTTATGGTGTACATATTACTGGACACTTGGCACCTGAGCTCCTCGCCGGTCTCACCAACTGTGCTCACAAGCTTGCTCAAGACTTCTAGTGAGTTTTCGACTATCTTTTTATCAATATCGGAGTCTAGCTTTTCATCCTGGCAGCTTGTAATGTGTATGATCTTGGAGAGCAGGTTCTTGGCATTCTTCACCTCTGCACAGTTTTCTGGATTAGTCAGGAGTTTGTCGAGAATATCCACACCAAGCAATTTGAGCTCTTTGCTCGCACAGGTTGAATTGCTGGAGCTTCCGCTGGTCTTTGTCTTGCGTGCGCTAAGCAGTGAAGAAATAGCCTGAAAAATACCAGGAAAGCTCTCGACTTGAAGGCCAGGTGCGAGCTCCAGCAGTATGCGCGCAGCGTGCCCTCTGGTATCTTGTTCCACCTCTCTGTCCAAGCCCATCATGTATACTGCTTTCTCGACGGTATCAAGAGAAGATCGAATCTTTGTGAGCACCTTTTCCTTGTAGCGTTCATCTTGGTCTTCCCTGCTTCTGAGGAGGTGGTCAAGAATACGAATTCCCAACAGCTGGTCGTCCAGTGGGTCAGAGTTCAACAACTGCTTTGCAAAGGAAACCAAGTCCATGTTGACTGCTTCACGAAGATCTCCATTAATGCATTTCAAAACGCATGCCTGTAGATAGCGAGAAAGAGCTAGAAACCCCCAAATTCCTAGCTTATACTTCATACAGACTACACATATCCGTTTCAACGGGTTTGCCAGTATCCCAGTCAGGAAATAGAGAATGCATTGGCTGAGCACTAATGCATAGAAGATGTTCAGAGACCACCTAATGTTCTTATGATCATCGTTCCCTTGATTCTGTTGATCCACATAATCTTGCCTTTTCAGACGCAATGAAGACAAAACAATGCAAGCAATGATTGCGGCCAGCTGCACTTGTCCAAGGATACTTGAGAAGAGGACAGCGAAGCAAGATCTACCAGAGATGAAGACACCTATTAACTCGTACGATGCCTGAATCAAGTCATTTAAGGACTCTGAAGGGCTTGCATGCCTCCGCCAACTTCCGCGCCCCAGGACGGCAATTTTTCCATTTTTATCATTGTTTCTGGTAGGCGAAGGAAGAACTGGTCCTCGGGTTTCGCATTGTTAAAAAGCCTGCCAATTGAAATACAAGTATGCAAAATAAGCGGGGATCAACATATAATAATTGATTTGGTGATCCTTATAACTGACAAGCACAACTAGTGGCTCTTTATTGGAACACAGTTAGTGGATTCTGTCTTACTACAAATCTGATTTTAATACAGGACCTAACCGAACATTTACCATTTATCAGGTGAAACTTTGGATCAGCAGATCACAGCCTTTCAATTGGATCTACTCAATCGAACCGGCCTATTAGGTCAAAGTGGCGCCACTGCCCACTGCGTCGTCTCTGAGGATGCACAGTCGCTCGTCGGGCCTGACCGCCGTGCTACCTTCTACGCGGTACCCACAAGGGCCAACGCCGGCCACTGGTAGGTGATAAATAGTCGGTTCCTTATCTATATCTATACTTCTATTCTTCTTCTCTAATACTCCCTCCATTCCTTAATGTAAATGTATATCTGTTTTCTGATAAAATTTCAAAATGTAATTAAGATGTATATTTTTCTAGGGTGAATTTCATATATGCCACTCAAAATTTGGCTGTACCCCCATATGCCATTGGAAATTTCCCTCTCCCAGATATGCCGCTAAAAACTATACAGATATGCCACTACAGCCATTTGATCGTTAGTTGATTGTTAAGTGGCACTTGAAAAGACGATTTTGCTCCTAGCCATTCCTTGTCACCATTTAGCCAAATGATCTTTTGATTTCTATTTATATATTCTATTTCAAAATTTCCCGCATGAATATGAGATAATTTTATAATTAGTTTCAGCATGGAAGTACTCCCTCCATTCTAAAATGTAAGTCTTTTTAGAGATTCTAACAAATGACTACATACGGAGTATAAAATGAGTGAATCTACACTCTAAAATATGTTTACATACATCTGTACGTTGTAGTCCATTTAAAATGTCTAAAAAGAATTATATTTAGGAACGGAGGGAGTACAAAACAAGTAAAATAATGTTAGCTGAGCTGCTCCCGTCGCAATTGGAGATGCCTCCGGTGCTTGCTGAGCTGCTCCCGTCGCCGCCATCCTGCGAGCGCTGCCGGCACCCGCGCGGGGAGGGAGCCGCGGCCAGGGCCGCGTGCGGATGTACCAGCGACTCCACCGCCGCCGAGTAGGTGGCCTCCAATGGACCGTCGGCGCGGGGAAATGTGGCTGCTCGGGGGCGTCGGCGATGTGCAGATGCGGGGCGGGGTCGTGGCCTCGTGTTCGTGGGGATGAGATGCGGCGCTAGGTCGTGGGTGGTCACTGGTGAATGCGGTGCGGTGCTGTTTTTTTTTTTTTCATTTTTCTGAACATGACTACAAGCTATAAGGGGAGAATGGTCTTTATTGGAAAAAACTGACATTATATGAGAGCTTCTACATGGTTAACTAACAGTCAACTGACGGTACTGGCGCGAACCAATCTATGGTTGGATGGTTAGAGGGGTTGTAGTAGAGACATTCCCGCCGACGATGAGGTGCTCATAGGGATAGGATGTGCGTGTGTGCAATTCATAGAGGTGAGTGTATGCACGTGTACATGAGCGCTTGCGTTTGTACTGTGTTCAAAAAACCCGAAGAGGACAGCGAGACAGCGTTCCCCCGCGCCCCCGATAGGCTCCCGCTAGGGTTCCGCCCTGCCGCCGGCGGGCCCTAGGCCCTCCCCGCCGCCGCCGCCCGCCCGGCGCGGCGTCCCTCTCCCCCGCCCCCGCTTTCCCGCTCCCGCTCCGCCGTTTCCACCGCCACCCAGCGCGAGCGCGGGCTCCCCGCCCCGCCCCTCCCCCCTTTTCCCCTCCTCCTCGCCCTGCCGCCTCCACCGTCTCCCCGGGAGGCTGCCGGGG
>LT934112.1:558222043-558239666 GCA_900231445.1 Triticum turgidum subsp. durum | reverse complement strand
CGACGCCCTTTGTATGGGGAGCTAGGGGAGCGGCTTGGACTGGGACAGTGGTGCCGACAACGTGCCAGCTGCTGCGCGGAGGCGGGAGCTATCCACACCTTGAGGGCCCGGCCGGGCCTGTGGGGCCACGGGCCCGGTAGGCTCCTGCTATGGCGTCCAGTCGGCTACCGTCGTGGACGGTGGAGGTGGGGCCCTCCCGTATGCCGACGGTGCTGCTGCACTAGTCCCGACTCCTCTTTTTCGTTGTGCAGACCATCTTCGCGGTGCTGTGGTGAGACAGTGTGGGAAGCTTCGTGTCCGTGTTCGCGCTGGGTGGTGGTTGGTTTGGTGGCGAGCTTCGAAGTGCATGAGGTAGAGGCTGGGATCGGGAGAAATCCCTGTTGGCTTGGCCGACACCGACGTGGTGGCGGTTGAGGGTGCCGCCAGACCTTCCTGGAGGGCGTCGGGGCTACCCTTTCCTCTCTCCTCGCCGCGTATCGGGGGAAACCCTTGGCAGCAGCGTCGTCGTTGTCGCGTTCCTTCTTGGAGTTGTTGATTGGTACCGGCGCTTCGGAGTCTCGGAGCTTGGTGGGCGATCTCCGGTGGACGCAACAGTCACGAGGCTCCATCATTTTTGTCGATCCGCCGTTATCGGCATTTGTTTCTTTTCCTTTTTTCTTTTTCCTTTTCTTTTGGGCGTGCTTGTGCTGCTTTCGCCCCAGCACCTATCGTTGGTTGTATCGGATGGTTGCTTTGTAATACAAAGCGGGGAAAAACCCTTTTTCTTAAAAAAAACTGGCGGTACTGGCATATTTGTACACGATGCAAATTTTGAGTGGCATATTTGGAAGAGGGAAATTTTCAATGGCGTATGAGGATAGGGGAAATAATTTAGTGGCATATAAAGAATTCATCATTTTTTTCTATTTCCTTTTGAGCTCTCCAAAATAAAGAAAAATATCTCTCTTCTTATTGAATGTATCTCTCCATTTTACAAAAAATGAAAGTATCTCTCGATTAAATTAATCTCTCCTTTAAAAAAAGGAAAGTATCTCTCGATTGTCGTACCTCTTTCTTTAACTGATTTAATTGCTGCAAATCAACAAATTAGCCAACGGTAATTTCGTTCAAAATTCTCTATAATTGTGTACCATGGTCACCGTGCCAAAAAATGCTCTGGTATTTAGCACTTAACATGTTTAACATCCTCTTCTAATTAATATCATACCTAATATTAACGTCGGTTTAACCAAAGAATTATATCCTAGTAGTAGTACTTAATATCAATATGCAATTAATATCTTGCTTAATATTAACCTCTAGTATAATTAATATTCTATATTTCTTAATATTAACATACTTCTACATTGCACATACACAAATACTAGTTTAACGGGTAACCAACTTTATTCATCCAAGTAATTTGCATGTTCCTCGCACATCATTTCATCACAATTTAGTGATTGTACATTAGATGAATAAAGTCATATACCTCTAAAAAAGGGTCATTTATACATGTAAAGTTGAAATAAAGCCATTTATGGTTCGGCATGCCTCACAGGTTGCATTGCGGGAACGGGCTTCAACCCGTTTGAAAATGATAAAAGAAAAAGGAAATTGTACTTCCCCCTTCAAATCCCCTTTGATAGATCAAATTCCCTCTTGACTCCCAAACTGGTTGAATCACTCCCTCAACTCTGTCAAACCGTATCAATCTGCCCCTGAGTTGTTTTGCTCAGTATCGTAGGCGGTTTTGGGTTAAAGCACGTTGACTTGTCAAAAAAGGGTGGTGGCGATGCTCACCGGTGGTGAAGGGTGTCCTGCCGGGTCGGGAGACTATGAATCAACGGAGACCGATGATGGGAGTCCGGTGGTGGGTAGAACATCCTCAAGGGGCCGCGGTTTCGGCGGTGGCGGTCAGGTCGTTCGATGGCCATAAAAAAGGGCCATCTACATGTAAAGTTGAAATGAAGGCCGGTTGGGGTTTGCAAATGCTAGTGGCGCAGTCCGTTGCCACGGGAGCTCCTAGTCGGCGCCATTAGCGCCGATTGGAGAAGTCAGCGCTCGCAGGGGCGCGTAGCAGGCCGGCCCATTTGTTGTTTCTTTTTCTGATAGAAAGAGCAAAAAGGTTGCGCGGGGAGGAGCGGGATTCTATCTAGGGACCTCACCTTCACACAGCAGTGCGCCAACCACTACGACCTCCAACAACGGGTGCTGACTAACTTCGTTTGCCTACATTCTTTCTCCACCTCGCAAAGCCCCCGTTTTTTTGTAACGTTTTTTTATTCTTTTTCTCTTTTTTTGTAACGGTTTTGTTTGCCTTTTTTCTTTCCTTTTTTGCTAAATAAAATGTGTGCACTTTTTTAAAAAAACAAAGAATTTTTTTAAAATGCATGAACTTTTCTCAAATTTGAAAAATGTTTACTGGTTTTTTGAAAGTTCATCAAATTGAAGGAAGTTCATCGAATATGAAAAGAAGTTCATCAAATCTAAGAAAAAGTTAATCACAATTGGAAAAAGTTCATCAAATCTAAGTAAAGTTCTTCGCAAAAGTTCATCGATTTTGAAAAAAGTTGAGCAGATTTGAAAAAAAGTTCATGATTTTGAAAAATAGTTCATCAAAAAATGAAAAAAAGTTCATGAATTTTTAAAAAATTACACAAAAAGTTGAAAAAAGTTCATCAATTTGAAAAATAGTTCATTGAATTTGAAAATAGTTCATTGAATTTCAAAATAACTTCATCTATTTGAAGAAAAAGTTCACATATTTGCAAGGCAATTCATTAACCCAGAAACTACAAAATAAAAGGAAAAAAGAAAAAAATGAAAAAAGGAGAAAACGGAGAAGAAAGAATAAAAGGAAAGAAAGTTTCAAATTAACCAGATCTGGCTGGTTAGCAGGATGGTTACGCTAGTCCATATCAAACAGAGAGGTCCTTGGTTTGAATCGCCACGAGCACACTAATTTTTTGATAGTTTGTGTGAGTATAAAAACTATACGGGCTGGCCAGGGAGGCTGCAGGCACCTGTTTGTAAAATACACATAAATGGGCGCCTACAACGCCAAACAGGATTTGCCCGTTGTCACCGCATGCCTTGTGGGGTGGATTGTGGGAATGGGTTTCGGCTTGTTAGGAAATTGGGAGAAGGACAAATGGGCCCGGGGAGCACGTGATGCAGGGGACCTTGGGGGCGAGGGTGTATCCAGTGCACCGGCCCAATTCATGCACCCAATGCACCGATGCTAGATGAGCCATTGGATAGAAAATAAAGGGAGATGAGCTGGCTCGAGAGATGGATGGTTGGTGCATTTGCAAAATAATCCTTCTATTGTTTAGAAATTAACCCGCACTCCATATCTCACATTCTTAATTAGTCTTCCATAATAAAACGGTTTGCTTATTCATTTTCTGTCCAAATAAAAATGGGTCAAACCGATCCAAAATCAGACATTTGGTTTAAAACATATCACCCTTTTTCTGTTTGAGCAAAAAAAATCTGAACGTACATATTTATAGAAGTCAGAGATGTGGAGTGCGGGTTAGATTTTTATAAAGTGAAGGGTGGCCTCTGCAAAAATGGTATAGTATAATTGATGACCAAATCTGGGCAGTTCCTTTTTCATCTATTGGCCCAAAACCCACTGGTGCATTGGGTGCACAGATTTGCTTGGTGCATAGGATATGTTCTCCGTTGGGGCTGATGATTCCTAGGTCGGGCTGAGCAGATCTGACTACCGGCTCGACGAATTGGGTGTGTGCGCTGGTCGCCGTCGGTCTGCAGGGGGTGGAGAGGAAGTAGGGAAGAGAGAGCAGCAACTACTTCAAACTTTAGTTTAAAATTCGATCAACTACAATGGCAGACTCTGTGCTTTCACTCGGACAAATTATGCCTCATATTTGATATTTTGGAATATATTTAACATTTTCTTATGCAAAACATTATTTTTAAATATAGCACGCTATAGCATGTATAACATCTAGAGAAGGGTCACGCTAAATCTTGTATAGAAGGGCCACATGTATAGCATCTTAGGAAAATTGCATATACCCCATATAGTCTGTGGATTTTACAAAAATATATTTTCCAGGGATAATTGGACTAAATATTTTCATATTTCCACCACGTTTCTTTGTATAATGGCGCATAGAATTCATACTCTATCTATGTGCTTTTAACTTTATCTCTGTTTTTCATTCTAAAAAAACTTCATCTCTGTTTTCTAGCATTGTTTATTGAATGCATAGAAAGTTACTTTATTTCTTTATCTGCAAACCCTATAAATCACTAAAAGGTTTGGTAAATGCATACTGAAAAATCTACCACTGTTTAATATAGTATTTTCATTCATATGTTACCATCATTTTATGAAATTATTGGATATGCCAAAAAATGACTAAATTAGTTCTAAATGGCCACAACTATCGTGATTGGTTCAGTGCTGTGATAGCCTTGCTTTAAATCTATGGCTTAGGAAACAGGCAGAGCTCCCCCTAGGGCATGGTAGGGCGAAAACAAGATTTATACATGTATGCTACTCGCCTACTCATACATCATTGGCCTCTCAGTCTATGTACATGGGGACGCGATGTCACTTGTGCTGGTCCTATGGGATCTTAGCACGACGACTTCCCGACTGTCTACTATTAGAAATTGTGCCCGACTCTGATGATGGAGGGGCGATGACGGCGGCGCGCCTTCGACTCGCTTCAATGCTTGTAGTCGTCGCTAGGTGGTCTACGAATCTGAATGTGATTTTTATTTTTGGTGTTCGTTGTACTGCCATGATTGAAGATGAATAGATTGAAAGCTTTCCTGAAAAAACAGAAAAAGGGAGAAAAATGAAAATAAGCGGAATGGAGCGCGGACCTATATATCGCCTCTTGTAAGTTTTTTTGTTGAGGGGTATCGCCGCCTCCCCTCCGGAAGGCAGATGGGCTGGCCCAATACGGCCCTGGTAGGGAAGTTATTGACTGGTTTTCCAGCGTGGTTTTTCCTGTTTGTTTCTATGGTGGTTTTAACCGTTTTCACGTGTTTTTTTAATTTGTTTTTTTATATTTTAACCAATTTCCTTTGTTTCTTTCACTGGTTTTTCTCTGATTTTTTGTGTTTCTTTGTGTTTTCTTTGGATTTTTTTAACACCTGACTACCTTTTCAATACACATAGTACATTTTGAATACACATGGATCATGTTTTTGATATACACTGAGCATTTCTCAAATATATGATGTATATTTTTTGATACATTTTAATCATTTTCCAAATACATGTTGATTTTCTTTGGATGATACAAAACATTCTTTTAAAACTATAAGCATTACGTGTTTTTAGGCAACTAAGCGATACGTAGCCATGCCTGAAATGGAGGGGCTGTCGCTGCATGGTTTGGGCAATATTACTTGGGCCTGGTTCTATTGTTGGGCTATGCATCTAGCACGCGAGAGCTCCTGTGTGACGCCCGTACGGATCAAAGAAGGGAGCTTTTGCTGAAGGGCAGCGCAAATAAGCCGTCCTACTTTGCCTATGATTGATTTTCTAAAAAAATTTCTTTGCTTTTTCCAGTCAGAGTTTTCACCCCCCAAAAAACCAATTTTAGAAGCAATTTTTTTCAAAAACGTATTTAAAATAGAAACTAATTTTAGAAAATTATGAGTTTTTTTGAAGTCTGAACAAGTTTATTGAATTGTGATTTTTTTAAAACGTGATAAATATTGAAAAGCATGATCAAAATTGTAAGAAAATGTTATTTTTTTAAGAAATTGCAATAAAAGTTCATAACAATTTTTTTTGAATTGTGAAAACATTTTCAGAACTGAATTTTTTTGGAAGTCTTGAACAATTTCTGAAAATTTGAACAAAACTTTCAGAAATGCGAACATTATTTGAAATTGCAAACAATTATGAATTTTGAATATTGTTTTTGTATAGTAAAATATTTGAAGGAAATGAAGAAAATAAGAAAAACATGAACAAAGTTTAAAAAATGGTAATATTTTTTGGAATTTTTTTTGAATTCCAAACACTTTTTTGAATTGTGATTTTTTTGTAAAGTGATCACAATTTGAAAAACATGATCAATTTTTGAAAAGATGAACAATTTATTTTAAATGTGAAAAACGTTTGTAATTTCCAAATCATTTTGGAAAACGTGATTTCTTTTTGAAATCATGAATAAAATTTGGAATTTTGAACATTTTTTAAAAAGAGAGGAGAAAAGATAAAAGTAAATAAGAAAAAAAAAGAAAAAAGAAAAGGAAAAAAGAGAAATGGTCAAACGCTAACCGTGGGCCGAACCAAACTACGACGTCGATGTGGGCCTTTAGCCAAGCCGTCTCTATTTTCTGCCCGAGGTGACAAATAGGATTTGCTCGAGCACGCAACCAGAAAAAGACTCAACACCAGACTAGCGACGGCTTTCGTCGGCCGCCGCCGCTAGGAAGCGGGGGCTAGACACCTTGGGCGCAGGATCACATCAGAGTTGCATTTGCGTAGGTGACCAATAGTGGCATGTCAGCACCGTTGTTTTTTGTACCCGCTGGCGAAGAGCAAAATTAGAAGTCCAGGACATGAAGGGAAGATGAAGTGACATTGTGGCGAAGGAGAGAGAGGTATAAATTTAAAAGTTCATGTTGTGATTTTGTGACATAGATTTTAGATGATAACTTGGTAATTAACAATGTAGTGATCTTAGATTTTTAGTGGCTTTTTCATGTTGTGAACTGCACATTTGGAAAAATATTTTGAGATGCATGGTAGTACCACGACCATTGGTCATTCTGAGGTTTGATCTTGGTAAAATGAAGAAAGATTTTGAAATAGGGTAGGGCATAGCCATTGCCTCAGTCTTCTAAACATCACTAAAGGTTCATTGCAATATGTTTGTAGTTTGTTGTTGTGCTTAAATATGTTTGTATTTATATTGTATAACATTTTGGTACACTATTTAGGATCACGTAAAAGTATTAGGGTACAACCTTCAAATTGGATGCAGTCTATCGTGAGCTAGGCTGCATGAAGACAAGCCTCGTCTCCGTGCCTTCGGTTATCTCTAAACCTAACTCCTTACTTGTGATTTACTTTGGTCTCTTTACCTTGCATTCACTATATTTTGTTGTCCTCATTATATTGAGTTGGATATCCAATCATAGAGATTATTTAGGCCTACACATTATAGCCCGCTATTGATACTTGCTACTATTGTTATATCTTGCACTTAGTGTGAATTGCTAACTTGTATCATGCATTTCCATATCTTGTGATACTGCTAGAGTAAGCTTGTGTAATTTGCTTGTGCTTGTTAGTATCCTTGTTGTGCTCATGTTGTTTAGATTAAGTTGTTGGTGCACTTAGAGCCTATGTATTTAAGATTTGTATTTGAAAGAATCCTATTAGTTTATTCCCGCATTAGGATAAAGCCAAATTCGTAGAGAATTTTCAAACGCCTATTCTTCCCCTGTAGGCGATATCGTGGTCCTTTTGCTTACTAATCACTATGAAGTTACACAACTTTTTAAGATGTAGGATTCCCCGACACTCCCTGTTTCGCACCTTCCACGGCACAGGGGTAAACCATAGCCGCCACAAAAACAGCCCCATCCTGACAAGATCTTGCCAACTATGTTGCATGCCTTCATCATGGTGGTAGTGGGCTCTAGCTGCTAAAGTCGTATGGGGGTCATGCTTTGTCTCTGGTGTGTTGAGGTCAACAAATGCGACTAGGGTGGGGTGGGGGTGGGGGTGGATGTTGGTTTGCAGCGATGGTGCGCCAGAGCAGCAGCTCTGGGCTGGTGGTGTCGGCCTTCCACGACCGCGGGGGAGGTCAGCCTATGTGTTGGAGCGACTGCGGTGGCTGGGTGTAGTGGATACTGTGATCCCACGTCCAGGTCTGAGGTGGCTTGATGGGCAGGCTCTCCGGTGACCCGCGTGTGCTCCGTGTCATGATGGTTTGGGCTCCTTGGTGGTAGTAGGTACCGAGTGTAGGACTGTGGCGGGTAGCAGGAGGCACAGTTGTGGCAAGTATTGTTGTCCGTGTGTGTTGACTAGGGGCTGCGATCGAGGGGGGGGGGCATCAGTTGGTGGGCTATGCTAACGCTGGTCATAGTGGGAACTTAACCTTGTAACATCCATATGTTACTATCTTCATAGTGGGTAGTAACTTACGTGTGGTATCATGCAAGTCTTCGTTTATTCAGATGTAGTCTCATTTTGCCTTGAGGTGTGTTATGTTACGGTAACATACTCTGTTACCACGAACACCACTCTCATCATTAACTAATTTTTACATAAGCACACTTGTCTTAGGGTGCATTATGTTACCAGCTAAGCTACTCCCACTATGGTCAGCCTAAGGGCTTGTGCAGGTTGTTGGGGCAAAGCATTGTCGGGAAGGTGACAGGAGCGGGATAGATCCGTCTGGATCTAGCCATGGAGGCTTCGGTGGGTTGCTGATGCATAGTTTGTGGCTTGTGAGGTTGACCCAAGCAGAAGTTTTGTCTTTGATGATGATAGGAGCCGCCGCCTCTTCCAAGCGTCAATTCCTTCTTATTGGCATCGTTGTGGTGATACTCCCAACACCCACCTTTGCATCTTCATAGATCCGTGTGATTGGGCGATGGTGGTGCTTGTGAGTCGTATCCCTCCTTGGAGTGTACCATCTTTAGAGCTGGGCATCGACAAGCGGGATTGGTAGAGACGATGATCTTGGCATCGGGGTCTTCTATGGCAACAATGATTGAGGTGAGTGATGGTGGACCCACATCAGTGTGTTTGCAGTAGTCAGCTCTTCTCCGCCATGATCTTGTATTTTCCTCGGTTTGTTTGTTGTTGTGAAGTCGAAACTATGGCGATAGTGTCTCGATACGATGAAGGGCAGTGGGTGGTATGTTTATTGATTTTATGCGGCACAAATCCTGCACAGTTCTCATTCGTAGCTCTTCATCAAAATCAAAGTTCTGCTATCCTCGTCGCAGGTGCTTGAGTTTCGGCACAAATCTTCATGTGGCTCCGCACGACCTCTATGGTGTGGGTTGGCTCAACGGTCAAAGCAGCGAAGTCGAAGTCACTTGTTCGGGGAGAAGAAATCGCGATGACACCTGCTTGGCGAGCAGTGTGCCAAAAAACCCTCCAAAAACATCCTTATAGCTATATGAATCCCCCAAAAATTGCTACAAGTGATGCATATTTGCATCATCACTAGTAGCTATGCAAAAGCCAAAAGGGCTGCAATGGGAACCCCAACCGACCAATCTGAATAATGCCGCCTAATTGCTCCTCACGCCCCGGCGCTGCCGGCCACCAACACGCTATGGAAGGCATATCCAATGCGGTGGGTGCTCCATACAATGCCCGGAATATGGGGGCCGGCCCCTCTTCTTCAATGGTGGTGGACTCCTTGGTCGTGTGGGCGTCTGAGAGTCTGGATCTCGTGGTGGTGACGGTCTTTCAGAGGCTGGTGGTGGTGTGGGACGTCCCCTCCATCAACAGATCGGGTTCGATGCGGCTCGACAGATGACACGTAGGTGAAGCCTCCGACGGATGGTACACATGACATCTCATGCGGGGATGTGAAGTCATGCAGGCTACCAGCGCGTGCCGCACAGTGGCTCTGGCGTAGTTCTCATGTCTAGCTTGTTGTTGCTGGATCAGAGGTGGTGTGACCGCGACGGAAGGTAGGCAATATGGGCAGGACGTCTATTATTTGGTGTCTTCTATGGAGGTATCCCGGTATCGACGCGCCGGTAACCAGATAAGGGATGATGGTACATATGGCTTCAACGAAGACTTTATGCACTCCGGTGGAAACACAAGATCTCTGATCAAGCTATGTCGGCACGCGCCCACATCATTTCCTAGCTGAAGGTGGTGGACTGAAACTTTGCTTTGGGGATGAGAATCTGGAGTTCAACCTTGTATTGGACTCACCATTGATTCGCCATCATCAACACACGTGCGGTGATTCCTTCTTGGAGGGGTAGCCTAGGGGTTGTGTATTTTTTGTTTTGATGTCTTCTTGTGACATAGGGTTAGTGCTTATCTGGTGGAGTTACTGTCGCGAGGCATGTGGCCTCGGGTTTGCTTTTCATTTTATTTTTGGGTTGATGTTGTTTAGCTGCTGGATTTTGCTTTCTTGATAATATATGGCTGCATGCATCGTCCTGATGCAGAGGCCGGGGGTTGTCCTCCTTTTCAAAGAAAAAATCCAACACGGCCGCCTAGGCCGCCGGCCTCACAACTACTCATGCCGCACCTGCAGTCGCCCCTCCCATGGTTCCCGCCGGTAGTTGCAACAAGTAAAAGGACATACGTCGCTAAGGACTTGCGCCGCCATGAAACACCATCGCAAACTACAGGGATGCGCCTAAGAACCCCGTCGTTGCTGCCAAGACTTCCTCCTATCTGAAGAAGGTCACGGGGAAGAGGCCGCCATGGGATCCATCATCCACAGCTTCTTCCTGTGCGAAGGAGATAGCAACCACGACGATGACCCCACTGCCATTGATCCGTTCCACGGCATTAGTGGCTCCTCTAGCCCCGCCTAGGGACTCTCCCCTCCCCTCCCACTGTCGCATGAGGATGAGCCAACGTCAGCCATTGCCACAACCACTGACGTCCCCAACATGTTCATTAAAATGACATGGACGTAAAATTTGTTTCCTGTTTTTTCTATGATTTTCATGATATTTTCATTTTGCATGCATTTGTTGTGTGATCTGCGTGTATTTTTTTCAACCGTGATGTATGTAGTGCGGATGATGGAACTTTTTTGCAATACACTTGTGTTGCATCTCAAGGATGTCCATCACAAGAAATTCCCTCTCATGAGTATGCATAATGAGTACCTTCTTAACTTGGAAGATGAGGGATTTGTTGATGCAACTCCAAGAAGGAGAGGTGCAAACTACACTACCAAAGAAGACAAGTTTTTGTGAGACGCATGGAAGAAGATCGATCTTGATCCAGTCATTGGTGTTGATCAACCAATGGCAACTTATTGGGAGCGTATCTATGAGTTCTTCAAGGCACACAATACTAGTGGCATCGATCATTTTTTTGCTCTGACACTAATGACAAACTATATTGTCGGAACGTCAAAAGTGGTCAGCAAGCTTGGCACAAGTTGACGATATGAACCTGATGGTAAAAATGTTGAGCATGTGGTGATTGTTCGTTTGCATTCATCAAATTATTTCTTCATCTCTTGTATGGATTGGTGGCTAACTTGTTTTCTCACATGTGGTATGTAGATCAATATTGGTGAAGAATTGTTTAAGGGCCAAGGAAAAAGCAAGGGAAAAGGATCAAAGAAAGGCAAGGGATTCAATTTTCACCATGTTGGATGGAGATTGGAAATGAGGATAAGTCAAGAACTATGGACACAATGAAATTCCTAATAAAAAGAAGTCCAAGAGCTCGGTTAGAGATGCAACACAAGTTGCCTCCAATGATGATGCATCCAGTGCCGAGGGTGGAAAAGAAGCGCCACTCCTAACTCCATTGCTAATAAGAAGGGCCCCGATGAAAGAAAGAGCGATAGAAGTTGAAGAAGAGATGAGAAAATGATGTGAAGGATCCATTCGACAACATCATGGCAACAAGGAAGCAGATGTACGAGGAAAGGAAGTACTTGAAGGACAAAGAATTGGAGGCAAGGAGGGACTCCGAGGAGAGTAGAATGACGACCGAGTTGAGCAAGGTGGCCTATAAAGAAAGAATCCAGAGCATGGAAAATGCGCAAAATCTTATGTTCACGGACCCAAGTACTCTCGATGAGAAAGCGAGAACTTAGAGCTTTGTTGCAGGCAAGTGTTCGTGATGAGGTCTATGTGAGGCTCCATGGGAGGGTTTGGAGGCTTTGGAGGGTGGCATGTGAGGATTCGTGGGTGACAATGAAAACAATGGTGCCAATGGAGAGAACACAAGCACTAGTAATGTCAATGGAGATAATGACATTTGAGAGCTCCATGCATTCATGTTCTATGTACTTTTGTTGTGTTTGTGTTGCAGAATGCTTGCGATTCTAGGCTTAATTTCGATCTTGAATTTGAAATATTGTGGATTTGAACTTGAATTTGAAATGTTGTTGATTATGTGTGTTGCGATATTGCAAGTTTAATTCCTATGTCATAGTATGTTTGAATATGTATGTAACTGCGGTGTAGAGAAGACGAAGGCCAAATTTTAGGGCACCCATTTTTGGTCTGCTGAAAAAGCAGAAACTTTTCTGGTGATAAATTTTTTTCTCTCCCCACACTTCAAATCAGTTTGAAGCCACTAAATTATTGGGCTGCTATTGAAGCTACTCCAAGTTGCAGCGTGAGTGTGTGACCTCACTCTATAAAGTAGAAAGCCTGATCCTAGTTAGATCCTTTACATAGCTCTCTTAATACTAAACAAGTGCTTATTCACAGGTTTAGACGCATCCGTTGCCTCCTCTGTAAGAAAAAAGCTTAGGGTTCCTCCTTCTCCCGCCGGTGCCACCGCCGGTCTAGCACATCTCCGGTGGCTTAGAGCCATGGAGGCGCGCTGAATTTCGGCCCTTGCTGATGGGAGGGATCTTGCTCCATTTTAGGTGTTTTTTAGTTTATTTAGGGTTTGTGTCCTTCTTAGGAAGATGAGGTCGCGATGCCTCCCTGAAGATGAAATAAGATTCTTCCCACCTAGCTTCTATTCCGATAATGCGTCTAGCATCGTTGGAGGACGTGTGGAGGTGTGTCTTTGGCAGATGTCGCAAGATTCGGTCGGTGCTGGTCTTCGATGGATCTTCTTGGATCCAATCTTTATTCGTCTTCGTTCGTGTGTCTACATGTTGAATTATTTTAATAAGTATACTTCTCTTCGTCGACGACGACTACTGTTCTGGTGCACTGGTCCTATGGGGCTTTAATATGATAACTTCCCGACTGTCGACTATAACAAATTTGTCTCGACTGTGGTGAGGGAGGGGCGATGATAGAGGCACGCTTTCTGATCGCTCTGGTGTTTGTAGTTGTCGCTAGGTGGTCTATGGACATGAATGTAACTTTTTTATTCCAACAAAAGAAGTTTCTCAAACAAAAAAGAAAAAAAACATAGCATGAGATGATAATAACCACCTCGAGCAGTTTGTGGGAACATCAATAACTGTCACTAGATAGAACTAATAAGTACGTACGGGCATGTACAATGGTTGATAAGATAGTCTTATCTTAAGTCTTGCATGTAATTTAGAGATGACAAAAAGATATGTATACAACGGGTCACTCTTAGCCTTTATCTTCAATAACTAGTTATTCCTAAAAATATGATGAGACATATTGTGCTAAGAGATCATCTCTTGTCTTCTCTTATTTAAGAGAAGACAAAAGTTTTCTTATGATTTCTCTCTCCTCTACCTCATTATTTATCCTACGTGTCATTCTAAGATAGAACCGTTGTACATGCCCTAAGGCTAGTCATAATGGAGAGTAATATGTTACTACTAGTCTATATTACTACTACCTCCATTCTTTATTAGTTCCCTTTGCATTTTGTGTCAATTTTTTTATCAAAGATTTAACTAACAAAATGTTAATGCATGTCACTAAAAATTATATCGTTGGATTTGTATTTGAACATAGTTTTTAATGATATTAATTTTTTATAACATGCATTAACATTTTGTTAGTTAAATTTATGATCAAAATTTGACAAAAAATACAATGGGGACCAATAAATCAGGACGGATGTAGTACCTTTATAGTGAGTAGTGTCATATGTGATAACATCGATGTCTTCATTTATTACTTTGTAAACTCATTTTGCATTGGGAAACACTATGTAATGGTAACATATTATATTACTTTATTTACCTCTTTGCTTATTAACTACTTGCCACCTTATCATTTTTTCTTATGTGGTATCTATGTTACTACCTATGTTACTTTCATTATGACCCGCCTAAGACTGCCTCCCCTCATATAGCGTGTGGACAAAGTGGTAATAGAACGACTGGCTTGGTTGCCCGGCTCCGGGCACAGTGAAGCACACACTCGGTCGATGGCTCAGCGACAAGCGCAGCGTGACAACGACGCACGGTGCTAGGCTTCAGATCTCCGCCACCTCCTCCGCCTCTCTTGTCTACTGCCGCCGTCGCCGCTGTTGGCTTCCCAACGTCGTTCCATGCTGCACTCGGTCTCCACGGATTTAAGGTTCCGTTCGGTTTACATGAAAAAGCAAAGGAATCAAGCTCCTGTAGTTTTTCTCTCAGTCGATGCGTTCGGAAGGAAGGAAATGGGAACAGTACTCCTAAGGAAAGGTGGGCCTATACCCATGATTTCAGAGGAAAAGAAACATCTGCCTCAATCTCTTTTTTTCTCGTGTAGGCTCGAGGCAAGAGAGAAGCTCAGTTAATAAACAATGTTTCTTTGCATGTGGCATGTACGACAAGACACATTTGTTCTACTCCCTCCGTTTGTAAATGTAAGTCTTTTTAAAGATTCCACTACAAACTATATACAGATGTATATAAACATATTTTAGAGTATAGATTCAGTCATTTTGCTTCGTATATAGTTCATAATGAAATCTTTGAAAAGACTTATATTTAAAAACGGAGAGAGTATTTTTTAATCAGCCCAAGCATCAGTTTCCTATGGTTCTGGCCCCTCTGATCCGGACACCATCCTTTTGCTTCTATCCTCCATTTTTCATTCCTTGGTTTTACCACACAATCCTGTGCCTTCAATGAGTCCCGTAGTTTTCTCTCCCTCCAACCCGAACGGGGCCCAATTTTTTTCGGTTCCAGCCGCGTATACAGGGCTAGTTTGGTTGCCGCCCTGGGCTCCATGCCTGGAAATTTTTGCTGCCTGGCCTGCGCCTGGAATGTTCACAAGTTTTTTGCCTGTCTAGGTGAGCCTCGCAAGTGGGTGTTTGTTTCCTACCCTGGCCTGCTACTCTGTCTTTCAGTGATTAGAATATTTTTCTCAGAAGCGGACCATACCTCTCTTGGATTTAATCAGTGCCAGGCTAGCCTGGACAAAGAATCTTATTTAATTCATCTTCACCAGGCTAATCTCACGGGTGAGGTAGCTAGACCAGGCAGGTACTTTTTGTCTCCGGCACAAACCAAACAACAACCAGGCTTTGACCCGCACGGCACTTGTGATGATCAAACGCGGGAGCCAGAGCTCCGGCCGGAAAATGCAGATGACCAGGAAGGAGGACTAAAGGCATGAAGGATGTTGCATGGTGGAGAGAAATCGAGCTAGGGATGTAAACCGGTCCCGTTTAAGTCCATTTTATATGATGTAATAGAACAACAAAGTTTTTTTTCTTGGGTAAAAGTAAATATTGAGCTTGCTAAAACAAACTAAATAGATCTTGCAGGCGCCGTTTATTTGTGTGCCTCAGACCCGGCATTCGCCTCAGATTTTTGACACCCCTTCATCAAGTGGATATGAATAGCGGCAGGGCAGATGTTGCCGAAATGGCGGCTTCAGACTTACTGATGTATTACTTTGTAAGGTCATTATGAATAATTAATAAAATGACTGCATGCATCGTCTAGATGCAGAGGACATGAGTCATCCTTCTTAAAAAAAAATAAAGGTCGAGCAAGGAGGTTTATTGATTACCATGGGTGTAGATTGGTTGTGGTTCACCGGAGGCGGCCAAGGAGTTCTTTAGGGTCAATGTTTAGGAAGTGGCAGCTAGCCTGTCGAAGTCCGCTTCCGTGTACAAACGAATGAAATATAAATCCAGCGAAATGTCCTCTTATTGGTGTAACTATGGTTATTCTATCCAATCTGGACGTTTATGGATCTCTTGAGCATGGATCAGAACAGCAGTGCAGTTTCTTATGCTTTTTTAGCTTTTTCTGAATCTTGGAACGCTGTACGTTTTTGGTTTTCATGCAATGGAACAGTGGAGATACTCCCTGATCTTCTAAAAATAATAAACACTGGAGGTTTTTGGAGCCTATCGTCGCTAGCTACGTCTCTCATGGTCAAATCTGATCATCACTTCTCATGATTCACTCCCATGGTGGTGGGATATGCATTTACACTTCGCTCTAGCATATTTACAGCAAGAAGGTTTATTGCAAGATAATACAATAAAAAAAAGTAAATACATCAAAAGTGAATGATTCGTATGTAAAAGAATGAGTGATATGTACATACCAGGTAGCTTCCATGAAGACGATGATGGTTACAAACCAGAAGTCCTTCTGCTTGATCAGAGTGGAGAATCCACCGAGCAGCACCACGGTGGCCCAGGCGAAAGCCAGCGCACCACAGCCACTCATCAGTTTGTAAAAGAACGCCATCCGGACGGCCATGGTATTGAGCTTCTCTTCCGGCAGCTTAAGATCATGTTTCCGAGGTTGGTGCTGGCTGTTTTCGTGATTGAGTTCTGCTTTACTCGGCTGCTCCATTGCTCTGGCCTTTCTCCCTCCCTCTCTCTCTCTCTCTCTCTCTCTCTCTCTCTCTCTCTCTCTCTAGAGGGGCACGGTCATTTTATAGTGTCCATGCGTAGGTTCTTTCATCTTGCAAACGCGGGATTCCTCCACTTGATTTCCACCGTAGGATGCAATTCTCCGCGATGTGTGCGGATTGGTCAACGAAACATTTTTTTCACCGATACCAAGTTAGGCTGAGCTGGAGGTTCGTTTTCTAAGCGGCAGCGCCTTGGCAGCTATAGCTAGTTTAGTGGCATAAAGAACCATTACGAATTCCTTTTCTTTGCCATAGGCTTATTGTGAGAAAGTAATGAGCTGTCCTTCTTGAGTGTTGGGTTGGATGATAATGGTGGGCTCCAAATTTACATCTTTGTATAAGAAAGGTGTCCCGTAACCCATCGCTATAGGAAAGCCTCAACCACCCTTGGTTACGTCAGAAGGGCATACGTAGGTGCATGCGCAAGCTCAGAGCCTCATACGTAGTATATACTACTCCGTACAAAAGACACGTTTGAAATGAATGGAACTTCGTTCGTACTTGGTCAAGTCAAGAAAAATATTACGAGTCTACCTTGGAGCACCCACTACCGCCAGTTTGCATGGGATCCGTCTGAATAAACACAAATGACTTGACCATTAGCCGTACTGTCAATTGGAATAGTGTATCTCCCTACGATAGCTAATTGCGGTTTTACATTTAATGACCTTTCTCGCCACTAAATTCTATTGAATTCATGCATCAATTAACTCTTCTAAAAGTTTGAACTAATGGATAGAAGTCCGAGCGGATGAAGAAGGGCGGACAATATATTTCAACATATTCATAAATTTTGCGGTGTATATTCATCAGAATAGTGTACAACAAATCAACAACACACCGGGGGACTAATATTCAATGAAAACTTCATGGAAACCATATTTTAAAGTTTTGAAAAAAATCTAAAAATTACGGGATGTTAAGAGGGTGATGTTTTATTGTCACGCAAAATTTCAAGTTGAAACACATTACGAGATGTGAGCTATAGAAAAGACAAATTTTGCCCTAAATAGTGACATTCTTGTTTGGCACTATTCAACGCTGATTTTGTCTTTTTCATAGCTCACATCTCGTGATGTGTTTCAACTTTAAAGTTTGTGTGGCAATAAAGCATCACCCTCTTAACATCTCGTATTTTTTCAGATTTTTTTGGAACTTCAAAACTTCTTCTTCTTGTGGTTTTCACCGGTTT
>LT934112.1:558176814-558221949 GCA_900231445.1 Triticum turgidum subsp. durum | reverse complement strand
AACACATTGAAGCGTATGTTTGCAGAGAACATTCTTTTATGAATTTGGGACAAAAAAACACCGATTCTCGGTCTAATCTTTTGCAGAAAACACTGATCGGTTGATTTAGGCATTTTAACCACGATTATGACCTGGGGAGCCCGCATTTGATGAGGTGGCGTAACGGTTCGCAACAGATAACGTAGGCTGGTATTTTTCGCAAAGAACCCCTCTCTGAAAAAAAATTCCTCCCCACCCCCGTCCAATCGGGATCGGAGGCCACCGCCCCCAAACTGCACTGCCAGGCCATGGTGCTCGTCGCATCCTTTCTGCTGAGCGTAGCACCGGAGCGGCCACAAGCAGCGATGGCGGTGCGCCGCACTAGAGCAAGCAGCAGAGGGCGGCGCAGATCACTGGTCAAGCAGCGGCGGCGGCAGGCGGCGCTGATCACTGGTCAAGCAGTGGCACCGGCGCGACCGCGAGTAGCGGCGGTGACGCGCGGCAGAGGTGCGGCCGCGAGTAGTGCGAGCAGCAGCGATGGCGCACAACAGCGGCGGGATGCACAACAGCGGTGCGGCCGTAGGTAGTGCAAGCAGCAACAGCGACGTACAATAGCGGCGGGCGGCTGTGCGGCCGCGAGCAGCAGTGGCGCGCATCACTGGTCAAGCGCGGCGACGCGTAGCAGCGGCGAGTTAAGCGCGCTCACAGCCTCCCAAGAGCTCCGAAGAGGTGAGCTTGTAGCAGCCACACGCCTGTGCCGGTGCCCTCTACTCCCGCCGGCAACCCAAAATCCATAGATGGAGAAGATTGCTTTTTGTTTTTTGCTTGAAGGTTGTCCTTGTAAAATTACGGGACTGTTTTGTAAATCTAGAAAATCCCTCATCTACATCATCTATTGCGAACCGTTACGCCAAGTCACGAAATGAGGGCCCTGTCGGGGTTATGATCCTGACAGTGGAGTACTAGGGGTACGAATAAGGGGCAGAGACTAGCTACGGCGTAGGTGTAACACTTCGTGTTTAACGAGTTCAGGCCCCTCACTCGGTGGAGGCAAAAGCCCTACGTCTCGTGTCCTGAGGCTTGCTTTAATTTGATGGGTATAGTTACAGAGAATGGACGTGCTCGGCTATGGGTAGGTGTCGGTGTCAAAACCGGCGGATCTCGGGTAGGGTGTCCCGAACTGTGCGTCCAAGGCTAATGGTAACAGGTGGTGGGGGACACGATGTTGACCCAGGTTTGGGTGCTCTCTATGGAGGTAAGAGCATCTCCAGCCGTTCGCCCCCCAGGGCGCCGAAAAGAGCGTCCTGGGGGTGCGCCGGCAATAAACTCGGCGCTGGGGGCGGTTCGGCACCCAGCCGTCGCCCCCAGGCGCCAAATTCAGCCCAACTTTCGGCCAAAATATATCCAAAAACAGCCCGATAACTGCGTGAATCGGCCCATATTTGGCACGGTTCGGCGGGTTTCGGCGTGAATTTTCGCAAACAAATAGGAATCAATTAGCTCCTCACATAGTTCGACGTGTTTCGGCGTGTTTCATCACATAAATCAAATAGTTCACTACAAATTATATCGTTTAACAAATAAAAACTCAAGTTTCATCACATGTCATTCCCGGTCTCGCCCTTGAGCCTCCATAGGTGCTCTACCAGATCGTGTTGCAGTTCTTGATGCACCCGTAGGTCTCGGATCTCCTGACGCATAATGAGGTAGTCAGTCCAGTTTGCCGGTAACTGATGATCAACTTGGGCAAGAGGACCCTGCCTGTGGTATGGTTTAGTGTCAAACACTGGCTCTTCCTGCTCGCTCTCAATGATCATGTTGTGCAAGATGACACAACAAGTCATGATCTCCCATATTTGATCTTTCGACCAGGTCTGAGCAGGGAACCGGACAACAGGAAATCAAGATTGGAGCACACCAAATGCCCGCTCGACATCCTTCCTGCAAGCCTCCTGAATCTTTGCAAACCAGGTGTTCTTGCCTCCTGGCGCAGGGTTTGATATGGTCTTCACAAATGTCGACCATATCAGATAGATGCCATCAGCTAGATAGTACCCCTTGTTGTACTTCCGTCCATTGACCTCGAAGTTCACCGGAGGAGAATGACCTTCAACAAGCTTGGCAAAGACTGGGGAGCACTACAGGACGTTGATATCATTGTGAGTTTCTGGCATCCCAAAGAAAGAGTGCCAAATCTAGAGGTCCTGTGTGGCCACTGCCTCAAGCACCACACTGGAACCGCCTTTGGCACCTTTGTACAACCTCTGCCAAGAAAATGGATAGTTCTTCCATTTCCAATGCATGCAGTCGATGCTTCCAAGCATCCCAAGAAATCCTCTTGCTTCATTCTGTGCTAGGATCCGAGCTGTGTCTTCCGCATTGGGTGTTCGCAAGTACTGCGGTCCAAACACTGCCACCACTGCCCTGCAGAACTTGTAGAAACACTCAATGGTGGTGGACTCGGCCATGCGCCCATAGTCGTCGAGTGAATCATCGGGAGCTCTGTATGCAAGCATCCTCATAGCTGTCATGCACTTCTGGATCGAGGTGAATCCAAGTGTGTTGGTGCAATCCTTCTTGCACTTGAAGTAGCTGTCGAACTCCCGGATGGAATTCACAATCTGGAGGAAAAGCTTTCGGCTCATCAAATAACGGCACCGAAATGTTTTCTCACCGTGCAATGGAGCGTCGGCGAAGTAGTCCGAGTAGAGCATATAGTAGCCTTCCAGAAGATGCCGGTTCTTTGCTTTCACCCATCCAAGCGCCGAGCCACCTCGCCGCGGCTTCTCACTGCTCGCTAGCAGGCCGACGAGCACCATGAGATGCTCCTGCTCCTGGACGTCGACTTCGGCTTCCTCATCCAGCAACGCCGCGAGCGCCTCCTCATCTTTGGAGTCCATCGCCGGGCCAGGCAATTCACCAAACACCTTGTGGGCGAGGTGGGTGCAAGCCCGCCGGCGTACAGGCCCTGCGCGGCCGAAGCGCCGGAAAAGGTGCCCGAGGCGGCGGCGAAGAGGCTGCCTCGACGACACTCCTTCTTTTTCATGGCTGGAGACGGTCTACCTAGCTGCGGCGGGTGGTGGTCGGCACCGGGATTGGCCGGGTGGCGCAGGGTGGCGGCCGAGCGCGGGGGCATGAGGGTGAATCTGGGCTGGTGGATTGACTTTTCTCCTATCAATGTGGACCTAGGAACACTTTTCCCTTGCGTCGGAGCCCCCGAGCACCCCCAGTGCGCCGGGTTCGGCCTGCGAGTGGCGGCCGCAAAAACGGGCAGAGCCGGCGGAATTCGGCGTCCTGGGGGCGCGACTGGGCCGTTTTTTCGGCGCCGGCGCAAATAAATCACCTGGGGAGGCCGTCCTGGGGGCGCGGCTAGAGATGCTCTAATACCCTACTTCCTGCTTGATTGATCTTGATGAATACGAGTATTACAAGAGTTGATCTACCACGAGATCGTAATGGCTAAACCCTAGAAGTCTAGCCTATGAGATTATATAGAAACCGGAGGGGGGCTAGGGTTACACAAAGTCGGTTACAGAGAAAGGAATCTTCACATCCGCATCGCCAAGCTTGCCTTCCACGCAAAGGAGAGTTCTGTTGAGGAACGTAGCAGAAATTCAAAATTTTCTACGCATCACCAAGATCAATCTATGGAGATTCTAGCAACAAGAGAGGGAAAGGATGAGCATCTTCATACCCTTGAAGATCGCTAAGCGGAAGCATTACAAGAACACAGTTGATGGAGTCGTACTTGCGGTGATTCAAATCGCAGAAGATCCGATCTAGCGCCGAATGGACGGCGCCTCCGCGTTCAACACACGTACAACCCGGGGACGTCTTCTCCTTCTTGATCCAGCAAGGGGAGAGGAGAAGTTGAGGGAGAGCTCCAGCAGCACGACGGCGTGGTGGAGCTCGTGGTTCTCCAGCAGGGCTTCGCCAAGCACTACGGAGAACGAGGAGGTGTTGGAGGAGGGAGAGGGCTGCGCCAGGGGAAGGGTGCGGCTGCCCTCTCTCTCCCTCACTATATATAGGGGGAAGGGGGAGGAGGAGGCGCCCTAGGGTTTCCCTAGGGGAGGGGCGGCGGCCAGGGGAAACCCTAGATGGGTTTGGGCGCCCCCACCCCCTAGGAAACTTGCCCCCCAAGCCGGGAGGGGCGGCTGCCCTAGGGGTGGCGCCCCCACCTCTCCATGTTACGTGAGATGGGGTGGAAGGGGCGCTTAGCCCCTTAGTGGGCTGATGTGCCCGCTCCCCTTGGCCCATAAGGCCCCCCAACGCTTGCCGGGGCCTCCGAAACCCCTTTCGGACACGCTGGTCATCACCTGGTACCCTCGGAACAATTCCAGACTCCAATACCCTTCGTCCAATATACCGATCTTCACCTCCGGACCATTTCGGAGCTCCTCGTCATGTCCGGGATCTCATCCGAGACTCCGAACAACCTTCGGGAACCATGCAGACATGACCGAGACACCTCTCCGGCCAATAACCAATAGCGGGATCTGGATACCCATATTGGCTCCCACATGTTCCATGATGATCTCATCGGATGAACCACGATGCCGAGGATTCAGTCAATCCCGTATACAATTCCCTTTGTCTATCGGTATGTTACTTGCCCGAGATTCGATCGTCGGTATCCCAATACCTCGTTCAATCTCGTTGCCGGCAAGTCACTTTACTCGTTCTGTAATGCATGATCCCGACTAACTACTTAGTCACATTGAGCTCATTATGATGATGCATTACCGAGTGGGACCAAAGATACCTCTCCGTCATACAGAGTGACAAATCCCAGTCTCGATTCGTGCCAACCCAACAGACACTTTCGGAGATACCTGTAGTGCACCTTTATAGCCACCCAGTTACGTTGTGACGTTTGGTAGACCCAAAGCATTCCTACGATATGTGGGAGTTGGACAATCTCATGGTCTAAGGAAATGATACTTGACATTAGAAAAGCTTTAGCAAACGAATTACACGATCTTGTGCTATGCTTAGGATTGGGTCTTGTCCATCACATCATTCTCCTAATGATGTGATCCCATTATCAATGACATCCAATGTCCATGGTCAGGAAACCATAACCATCTACTGATCAACGAGCTACTCAACTAGAGGCTCACTAGGGACATGTTGTGGTCTATGTATTCACACATGTATTACGGTTTCCAGTTAATAGAGTTATAGCATGAACAATAGACAATTATCATGAACAAGGAAATATAACAATAACCATTTTATTAATGCCTCTAGGGCATATTTCCAACAGTCTCCCACTTGCACTAGAGTCAATAATCTAGTTCACATCACTATGTTATTGTAATGAATCCAACACCCATGGTGTTTGATCATATCTCACTTGTGAGAGAGGTTATTAGTCAATGGGTCTGAACCTTTCAGATCCGTGTGTGCTTTACAAATCTCTATGTCATCTTGTAGATGCAGCTACCACGCTCTATTTGGAGCTATTCCAAATAACTGTTCTACTATACGAATCCGGTTTACTACTCAGAATCATCCGGATTAGTGTCAAAGTTTGCATCGACGTAACCCTTTATGACGAACTCTTTTACCACCTCCATAATCGAGAAAATTCCTTAGTCCACTAGTTACTAAGGATAACTTTGACCGTTGTCCTGTGATGCATTCCTGGATCACTCTTGTACCCCTTGACTGACTCATGGCAAGGCACACTTCAGGTGCGGTACACAACATAGCATAATGTAGAGCCTACGTCTAAGGCATATGGGATGACCTTGGTCCTTCCTCTCTCTTCTGCCGTGTTCAGGTCTTGAGTCTTACTCAATACTCACACCTTATGACACAGCCAATGACTCCTTCTTTGCTGATCTATTTTGAACTCCTTCAAAATCTTGTCACGGTATGTATTCATTTGAAAGTACTATTAAGCGTTTTTGATCTATCCTTATAGATCTTGATGCTCAATGTTCAAGTAGCATAATCCAGGTTTTTATTGAAAAACACCTTTCAAACAACCCTATATGCTTTCCAGAAAATTCTACATCATTTCTGATCAACAATATGTTAACAAAATATACTCATCAGAAATTCTATAGTGCTCCTACTCACTTCTTTGGAAATACAAGTTTCTCATAAACTTTGTATAAACCCAAAATCTTTGATTAGCTCATCAAAGTGTATATTCCAACTCCGAGATTCTTACTCCAGTCCTTAGAAGGATTACTGGAGCTTTGCATACTTGTTAACATCTTTTAGGATTGACAAAACCTTCTGGTTGTATCACATACAACCTTTCGTCAAGAAAATCGTCGAGGAAACAATGTTTTGACATCCTATCTGCAAGATTTCATAAATAATGTAGTAACTGCTAATATAATTCCAACAGAGTCTTAGCATCGCTACGAGTGAGAAATTCTCATTGTAGTCAACTCCTTGAACTTGTCGGAAAACATCTTAACGATAATTCGAGCTTTCTTAATGGTGATACTTACCATCATTGTCCGTATTCCCTTTTAAAATCCATCTATACCCAACAGCCTTACGACCATCAAGTAGTTCTTCCAAAGTTTATACTTTGTTTTCATACATGGATCCTCTCGTCTTTTATGGCCTCGAGCCATTCGTCGGAATCCGGGCCCACCATCGCTTCTCCATAGCTCGTAGGTTCATTGTTGTCTAGCAACATGACCTCCAAGACAGGATTACGTACCACTCTGAAGTAGTACGCGTCCTTGTCGACCTACGAGGTTTGGTAGTGACTTGATCTGAAGTTTCATGATCACTATCATCAGCTTCCACTTCAATTGGTGTAGGCGCCACAGGAACAACTTCCTATGCCCTGCTACATACTAGTTGAAGTGACAATTCAATAATCACATCAAGTCTCCACCATCCGCCCACTCAATTCTTTCGAGAGAAACTTTTCCTCGAGAAAGGACCTGATTCTAGAAACAATCCCTTTTGCTTCCGGATTTGAGATAGGAGGTATACCCAACTGTTTTTGGGTGTCCTGTGAAGATGCATTTATCCGCTTTGGGTTCGAGCTTATCAGGCAAAACTTTTCACATAAGCATCGCAGCCCCAAACTTTTTTGAAACGACAACTTGTTTCTCTAAACCATAGTTCATACGGTGTCATCTTAACGGAATTGTGTGGTACCCTATTAAAGTGAATGCGGTTGTCTCTAATGCCTAACCCATAAACAATAGTGGTAACTCAATAAGAGACATCTTGGTATGCACCATATCCAATAGGGTGCAGTTATGATGTTTGGACACACCATCACACTATGGTGTTCCAGGCGGTATTAGTTGTGAAACAATTTCCACAATGTCTTCATTGTGTGCCAAACTCATAACTCAAATATTCATCTCTATGATCATATCATAGACATTTTATCCTCTTGTCACGATGATCTTCAACTTCACTCTGAAATTACTTGAACCTTTGAATAATTCAGATTTGTGTTTCATCAAGTAAGAATCTACTCAAATCATCTGTGAAGTAAGAGCATAACGATATTCACTATGTGCCTCAGCACTCATTGGATTGCACACATCAAATGTGTTACTTCCAACAAGTTGCTCTCTTGTTCCATCTCACTAAAAATGAGGCCTTTCAGTCATCTTCCCCATGCGGTATGATTTGCATGTCTCAAGTGATTCAAAATTAAGTGAGTCCAAACGATCCATCTGCATGGAGTTTCTTCATGCATATATACCAATAGATGTGGTTCGCATGTCTCAATCTTTTCAAAAATGAGTGAGTCCAAAGATCCATCAATATGGAGCTTCTTCATGCGTTTTATACCAATATGACTCAAGTGGCAGTGCCACAAGTATGTGGTACTATCATTACTATCTTATATCTTTTGGCACGAATATGTGTATCACCACGATCGAGATTCAATAAATTCATTTTAGGTGCAAGACCATTGAAGGTATTATTCAAATAAATAGAGTAACCATTATTCTCCTTAAATGAATAACCGTATTGCGATAAACATAATCCAATCATGTCTATGCTCAACGCAAACACCAAATAACAATTATTTAGGTTTAACACCAATCTCGATGGTAGAGGGAGCATGCGATGCTTGATCACATCAACCTTGGAAACACTTCCAACACATATCGTCATCTCGCCTTTAGCTAGTCTCCTTTATCCATAGCCTTTTATTTCGAGTTACTAACACTCAGCAACCGAACCGGTATCTTAATACCCTGGTGCTACTAGGAGTACTAGTAAAGTACACATTTAATATAATATATGTCCAATACATACTTCTGTCAACCTTGTCAGCCTTCTCATCTACCAAGTATCTAGGGTAGTTCTGCTTGAGTGACTGTTCCCTCATTACAGAAGCACTTAGTCTCGGGTTTGGGTTTAACCTTGGGTTTCTTCACTAGAGCAGCAACTGATTTGCCGTTTCATGAAGTATCCCTTCTTGTGCCCTTCTTGAAACTAGTGGTTTCACTAACCATCAACAATTGATGCTCCTTCTTGATTTCTACTTTCGCGGTGTCAAACATCGCGAATAGCTCAAGGATCATCATATCTATCCCTGCAATGTTAT
Source organism: Triticum turgidum subsp. durum (assembly GCA_900231445.1). Lineage (NCBI taxonomy): Eukaryota > Viridiplantae > Streptophyta > Magnoliopsida > Poales > Poaceae > Triticum > Triticum turgidum. The sequence continues at coordinate 558,213,416 of LT934112.1, read as the reverse complement.
AGTTCATCATGAAGCTCTAGTAGCTCGGTGGCAGTGACTTTGAAGAAACATCACGCTCATCTGGAAGACTAACTCCCACTTGATTCAAGTGATTGTAGTACTCAAACAATCTGAGCACATGCTCAACGATTGAGCTTTCCTCCCTTAGTTTGTAGGCCAAGAAACTTGTCAGAGGTCTCATAACTCTTGACGCGGGCACAAGCCTGAAATCCCAATTTCAGCCCTTGGAACATCTCATATGTTCCGCGATGTTTCAAAATCGTCTTCGGCGCCTCAATTCTAAACCGTTTAATATTACGGAACTATCATGTAGTCATCAAAACGTGTATGTTAGATGTTCGCAACATCCACAGACGACGTTTGAGGTTCAGCACACCGAGCGGTGCATTAAGGAAATAGGCCTTCTGCGCAGCAATGAGGACAATCCTTAGTTTACGGACCCAGTCCCCATAATTGCTAGTATCAACTTTCAACTATATTTTCTCTAGGAACATATCTAAACAGTAGAACTAAAGCGTATGCAACGACATAATTTGTAAAGACCTTTTGACTATGTTCATGATAATTAAGTTCATCTAATCAAATCATTTAATGAACTCCCAATTAGATAGACATCCCTCTAGACATCTAGTGATACATGATCTGAGTCAACTAGGCCGTGTCCGATCATCACGTTAGACGGACTAGTCATTATCGTTGAACATCTTCATGTTGATCGTATCTACTATACGACTCATGTTCGACCTTTTGGTCTCTTGTGTTCCGAGGCCATGTCTGTACATGCTAGGCTCGTCAAGTCAACCTAAGTGTTTCGCGTGTGTGAATCTGGCTTACACCCGTTGTATGCGAACGTTAGAATCTATCACACCTGATCATCATGTGGTGCTTCGAAACAACGAACTTTCGCAACGGTGCACAGTTAGGGGGAACACTTTCTTGAAATTTTAATGAGGGATCATCTTATTTATGCTACCGTCGTTCTAGGAAAATAAGATGTAAACATGACAAACATCACATGCAAATCACAAAGTGACATGATATGGCCAATATCATCTTGCGCCTTTGATTTCCATCTTTGAGGCACGGCATGATCACCTTCGTCACCGGCATGACACCATGATCTCCATCATCATGATCTCCATCATCGTGTCTTCATGAAGTTGTCTCGCCAACTATTACTTCTACTACTATGGCTAACGATTAGCAATAAAGTAAAGTAATTACATGGCGTTTTCAATGACGCGCTGGTCATACAATAAATTAAGACAACTCCTATGGCTCCTGCCGGTTCTCATACTCATTGACATGCAAGTCATGATTCCTATTACAAGAACATGATCAATCTCATACATCACATTCTTTTGGCCATATCACATCACATAGCATACCCTGCAAAAACAAGTTAGACGTCCTCTAATTGTTGTTGCATGTTATACGTGGCTGCTATGGGCTTCTAGCAAGAACGTTTCTTACCTACGCAAAAGCCACAACGGTGATATGCCAATTGCTATTTACCCTTCATAAGGACACTTTTCATCGAACCCGATCCGACTAAAGTGGGCGAGACTGGCACCCGCTAGCCACCTTTATGCAACAAGTGCATGTCAGTCTGTGGAACCTGTCTCAGGTAAGCGTACGTGTAAGGTCGGTCCGGGCCGCTTCATCCCACAATATCGCCGAAACAAGATAGGACTAGTAACGGTAAGCAAATTGAACAAACCAACGCCCACAACTACTTGTGTTCTACTCGTGCATAGAATCTACGTAATAGACCTAGCTCATGATGCCACTGTTGAGGAATGTAGCAGAAATTCAAAATTTTCTATGCATCACCGAGATCAATCTATGCAGATTCTAGCAACAAGAGAGGGAGAGGATGAGCATCTTCATACCCTTGAAGATCGCTAAGCGGAAGCGTTACAAGAACGCAGTTGATGGAGTCGTACTCGCGGCGATTCAAATCGCGGAAGATCCGATCTAGAACCGAACGGACGGCGCCTCCGCGTTCAACACACGTACAGCCCGGGGACGTCTCCTCCTTCTTGATCCAGCAAGGGGAGAGGAGAAGTTGAGGGAGAGCTCTGGCAGCATGACGGCATGGTGGAGCTCGTGGTTCTCCAGCAGGGCTTCGCCAAGCACTACAGAGAAGGAGGAGGTGTTGGAGGAGGGAGAGGGCCGCGCCAAGGGAAGGGTGCGGCTGCCCTCTCTCTCCCTCACTATATATAGGGGGAAGGGGGGAGGAGGAGGCGCCCTAGGGTTTCTCTAGGGGAGGGGCGGTGGCCAGGGGAAACCCTAGATGGGTTTGGGCGCCCCCACCCCCTAGGAAACTTGCCCCCAAGCCGGGAGGGGCGGCTGCCCTAGGGGTGGCGCCCGGACCTCTCCATGTTACGTCAGATGGGGTGGGAGGGGCGCTCAGCCCCTTAGTGGGCTGATGTGCCCCCTCCCCTTGGCCTATAAGGCCCCCCAACGCTTGCCGGGGCCTCCGAAACCCCTTTCGGACACGATGGTCATCACGTGGTACCCTCGGAACAATTCCGGACTCCAATACCCTTCGTCCAATATACCGATCTTCACCTCCGGACCATTCCGGAGGTCCTCGTCATGTCCAGGATCTCATCTGGGACTCCGAACAACCTTCGGTAACCACATACTATTTCCGATAACAACTCTAGCGTCACCAAACCTTAAGTGTGTAGACCCTACGGGTTCGAGAACCATGCAGACATGACCGAGACACCTCTCCGGCCAATAACCAATAGCGGGATCTGGATACCCATATTGTCTCCCACATGTTCCACGATGATCTCATCGGATGAACCACGATGTCGAGGATTTAGTCAATCCCGTATACAATTCCCTTTGTCTATCGGTACGTTACTTTCCCGAGATTCAATCGTTGGTATCCCAATACCTCATTCAATCTCGTTGCCGGCAAGTCACTTTACTCGTTCTGTAATGCATGATCCCGTGACTAACTACTTAGTCACATTCAGCTCATTATGATGATGCATTACCGAGTGGGCCCAAAGATACCTCTCCGTCATACGGAGTGACAAATCCCATTGTCGATTCGTGCCAACCCAACAGACACTTTTGGAGATACCTGTAGTGCACCTTTATAGCCACCCAGTTATGTTGTGACATTTGGTACACCCAAAGCATTCCTACGGTATCCTGGAGTTGCACAATCTCATTGTCTAAGGAAATGATACTTGACATTAGAAAAGCTTTAGCAAACGAACTACACGATCTTGTGCTATGCTTAGGATTGGGTCTTGTCCATCACATCATTCTCCTAATGTGATCCCGTTATTAATGACATCCAGTGTCCATGGTCAGGAAACCATAACCATCTATTGATCAACGAGCTAGTCAACTAGAGGCTCACTAGGGACATGTTGTGGTCTATGTATTCACACATGTATTATGGTTTCCAGTTAATACAATTGTAGCATGCACAATAGACAATTATCATGAACAAGGAAATATAATAATAACCATTTTATTATTGCCTCTAGGGCATATTTCCAACAGCCTCCCACTTGCACTAGAGTCAATAATCTAGTTCACATCACTATGTGATTGTAATGAATCCAACACCCATGGTGTTTGATCATATCTCGCTTGTGAGAGAGGTTATTAGTCAACGGGTCTGAACCTTTCAGATCCGTGTGTGCTTTACAAATCTCTATGTCATCTTATAGATGCAGCTACCACGCTCTATTTGGAGCTATTCCAAATAACTGTTCTACTATACGAATCCGGTTTACTGCTTAGAATCATCCGGATTAGTGTCAAAGTTTGCATCGACATAACCCTTTGCGACGAACTCTTTTACCACCTCCATAATCGAGAAAATTCCTTAGTCCACTAGTTACTAAGGATAACTTTGACCATTATCCTGTGATCCATTCCTGGATCACTCTTGTACCCTTCTTGCCCTTGCCCTTCTTGAAACTAGTGGTTTCACTAACCATCAACAATTGATGCTCCTTCTTGATTTCTACTTTCGCGGTGTCAAACATCATGAATAGCTCAAGGATCATATCTATCCCTGCAATGTTATAGTCCATCACGAAGCTCTAGTAGCTTGGTGGCAGTGACTTTGGAGAAACATCACTATCTCATCTGGAAGACTAACTCCCACTTGATTCAAGTGATTGTAGTACTCAAACAATCTGAGCACATGCTCAACGATTGAGCTTTCCTCCCTTAGTTTGTAGGCCAAGAAACTTGTCAGAGGTCTCATACCTCTTGACGCGGGCACAAGCCTGAAATCCCAATTTCAGCCCTTTGAACATCTCATATGTTCCGCGATGTTTCAAAATCGTCTTCGGCGCCTCAATTCTAAACCGTTTAGCATTACTGAACTATCATGTAGTCATCAAAACGTGTATGTTAGATGTTCTCAACATCCACAGACGACGTTCGAGGTTTAGCACACCGAGCGGTGCATTAAGGAAATAGGCCTTCTGCGCAGCAATGAGGACAATCCTTAGTTTACGGACCCAGTCCGCATAATTGCTAGTATCAACTTTCAACTATATTTTCTCTAGGAACATATCTAAACAGTAGAACTAAAGCGTATGCAACGACATAATTTGTAAAGACCTTTTGACTATGTTCATGATAATTAAGTTCATCTAATCAAATTATTTAATGAACTCCCACTTAGATAGACATCCCTCTAGTCATCTAAGTGATACATGATCCGAGTCAACTAGGCCGTGTCCGATCATCACGTGAGACGGACTAGTCATTATCGGTGAACATCTTCATGTTGATCGTATCTACTATATGACTCATGTTCGACCTTTTGGTCTCTTGTGTTCCGAGGCCATGTCTGTACATGCTAGGCTCGTCAAGTCAACCTAAGTGTTTCGTGTGTGTAAATCTGGCTTACACCCGTTGTATGCGAACGTTAGAATCTATCACACCCAATCATCACGTGGTGCTTCGAAACAACGAACTTTTGCAACGGTGCATAGTTAGGGGGAACACTTTCTTGAAATTTTAATGAGGGATCATCTTATTTATGCTACCGTCGTTCTTAGCAAATAAGATGTAAACATGACAAACATCACATGCAAATCACAAAGTGACATGATATGGCCAATATCATCTTGCGCCTTTGATCTCCATCTTTGAGGCACGGCATGATCACCTTCGTCACCGGCATGACACCATGATCTTCATCATCATGATCTCCATCATCATGATCTCCATCATCGTGTCTTCATGAAGTTGTCTCGCCAACTATTACTTCTACTACTATGGCTAATGATTAGCAATAAAGTAAAGTAATTACATGGCGTTTTCAATGACGCGCTGGTCATACAATAAATTAAGACAACTCCTATTCCTCCTGCCGGTTGTCATACTCATCGACATGCAAGTCGCGATTCCTATTACAAGAACATGATCAATCTCATACATCACATTCTTTTGGCCATATCACATCACATAGCATACCCTGCAAAAACAAGTTAAACATCCTCTAATTCTTGTTGCATGATTTACGTTGCTGCCGTGGGCTTCTAGCAAGAACGTTTCTTCCGTACGCAAAAGCCACAATGGTGATATGCCAATTGCTATTTACCCTTCATAAGGACCCTTTTCATCGAATCCGATGCGACTAAAGTGGGCGAGACTGGCATCCGCTAGCCACCTTTATGCAACAAGTGCATGCCAGTCGGTGGAACCTGTCTCAGATAAGCGTACGTGTAAGGTCAGTCCAGGCCGCTTCATCCCACAATACCGCCGAAATAAAATAGGACTAGTAATGGTAAGCAAATTGAACAAACCAACGCCCACAACTACTTGTGTTCTACTCGTGCATAGAATCTACGCAATAGACCTAGCTCATGATGCCACTGTTGAGGAACGTAGCAGAAATTCAAAATTTTCTACGCATCACCAAGATCAATCTATGGAGATTCTAGCAACAAGAGAGGGAGAGGATGAGCATCTTCATACACTTGAAGATCGCTAAGCGGAAGCGTTACAAGAACGCAGTTGGTGGTGTCGTACTCGCGGCAATTCAAATCGTGGAAGATACGATCTAGCGCCGAACGGACGGCGCCTCCGCGTTCAACACACGTACAGCCCGGGGATGTCTCCTCCTTCTTGATCCAGCAAGGGGAGAGAAGTTGAGGGAGAGATCCGGCAGCATGACGGCATGGTGGAGCTCGTGGTTCTCCACCAGAGCTTCGCCAAGCACTACGGATAAGGAGGAGGTGTTGGAGGAGGGAGAGGGCTGCGCCAGGGGAAGGGTGCGGCTGCCCTCTCTCTCCCTCACTATATATAGGGGGAAGGGGGGAGGAGGAGGCACCCTAGGGTTTCCCTAGGGGAGGGGCGGCGGCCAGGGGAAACCCTAGATGGGTTTGAGCGCCCACACCCCCTAGGAAACTTGTCCCCAAGCCGGGAGGGGCGGCTGCCCTAGGGGTGGCACCCGCACCTCTCCATGTTACGTGAGATGGGGTGGGAGGGGCGCTCAGCCCCTTAGTGGGCTGATGTGCCCCCTCCCCTTGGCCCATAAGGCCCCCCAGCGCTTGCCGGGGCCTCCGAAACCCCTTTCGGACACACTGGTCATCACCTGGTACCCTCGGAACAATTCCAGACTCCAATACCCTTCGTCCAATATACCGATCTTCACCTCTGGACCATTCCGGAGCTCCTCGTCATGTCCGGGATCTCACCCGGGACTCCGAACAACCTTCGGTAACCACATACTATTTCCCATAACAACTCTAGCGTCACCGAACCTTAAGTGTGTAGACCCTACGGGTTCGGGAACCATGCAGACATGACCGAGACACCTCTCCGGCCAATAACCAATAGCGGGATCTGGATACCCATATTGGCTCCCACATGTTCCACGATGATCTCATCGGATAAACCACGATGTCGAGGATTCAGTCAATCCCGTATACAATTCCCTTTGCCTATCGGTATGTTACTTGCCCGAGATTCGATCGTTGGTATCCCAATACCTCATTCAATCTCGTTGCCGGCAAGTCACTTTACTCGTTCTGTAATGCATGATCCCGTGACTAACTACTTAGTCACATTCAGCTCATTATGATGATGCATTACCGAGTGGGCCCAAAGATACCTCTCCGTCATACGGAGTGACAAATCCCAGTCTCGATTCGTGCCAACCCAACAAACACTTTCGGAGATACCTGTAGTGCACCTTTATAGCCACCCAGTTACGTTGTGACATTTGGTACACCCAAAGCATTCCTACGGTATCCTGGAGTTGCACAATCTCATTGTCTAAGGAAATGATACTTGACATTAGAAAAGCTTTAGCAAACGAACTACACGATCTTGTGCTATGCTTAGGATTGGGTCTTGTCCATCACATCATTCTCCTAATGTGATCCTGTTATTAATGACATCCAGTGTCCATGGTCAGGAAACCATAACCATCTATTGATCAACGAGCTAGTCAACTAGAGGCTCACTAGGGACATGTTGTGGTCTATGTATTCACACATGTATTACGGTTTCCAGTTAATACAATTGTAGCATGCACAATAGACAATTATCATGAACAAGGAAATATAATAATAACCATTTTATTATTGCCTCTAGGGCATATTTCCAACAGTCTCCCACTTGCACTAGAGTCAATAATCTAGTTCACATCACTATGTGATTGTAATGAATCCAACACCCATGGTGTTTGATCATATCTCGCTTGTGAGAGAGGTTATTAGTCAACGGGTCTGAACCTTTCAGATCCGTGTGTGCTTTACAAATCTCTATGTCATCTTATAGATGCAGCTACCACGCTCTATTTGGAGCTATTCCAAATAACTGTTCTACTATACGAATCCGGTTTACTGCTTAGAATCATCCGGATTAGTGTCAAAGTTTGCATCGACATAACCCTTTGCGACGAACTCTTTTACCACCTCCATAATCGAGAAAATTCCTTAGTCCACTAGTTACTAAGGATAACTTTGACCATTATCCTGTGATCCATTCCTGGATCACTCTTGTACCCTTCTTGCCCTTGCCCTTCTTGAAACTAGTGGTTTCACTAACCATCAACAATTGATGCTCCTTCTTGATTTCTACTTTCGCGGTGTCAAACATCATGAATAGCTCAAGGATCATATCTATCCCTGCAATGTTATAGTCCATCACGAAGCTCTAGTAGCTTGGTGGCAGTGACTTTGGAGAAACATCACTATCTCATCTGGAAGACTAACTCCCACTTGATTCAAGTGATTGTAGTACTCAAACAATCTGAGCACATGCTCAACGATTGAGCTTTCCTCCCTTAGTTTGTAGGCCAAGAAACTTGTCAGAGGTCTCATACCTCTTGACGCGGGCACAAGCCTGAAATCCCAATTTCAGCCCTTTGAACATCTCATATGTTCCGCGATGTTTCAAAATCGTCTTCGGCGCCTCAATTCTAAACCGTTTAGCATTACTGAACTATCATGTAGTCATCAAAACGTGTATGTTAGATGTTCGCAACATCCACAGACGACGTTCGAGGTTTAGCACACCGAGCGGTGCATTAAGGGCATAAGCCTTCTGCGCAGCAATGAGGACAATCCTCAGTTTACGGACCCAGTCCGCATAATTGCTAGTATCAACTTTCAACTATATTTTCTCTAGGAACATATCTAAACAGTAGAACTAAAGCGTATGCAACGACATAATTTGTAAAGACCTTTTGACTATGTTCATGATAATTAAGTTCATCTAATCAAATTATTTAATGAACTCCCACTTAGATAGACATCCCTCTAGTCATCTAAGTGATACATGATCCGAGTCAACTAGGCCGTGTCCGATCATCACGTGAGACGGACTAGTCATTATCGGTGAACATCTTCATGTTGATCGTATCTACTATATGACTCATGTTCGACCTTTTGGTCTCTTGTGTTCCGAGGCCATGTCTGTACATGCTAGGCTCATCAAGTCAACCTAAGTGTTTCGTGTGTGTAAATCTAGCTTACACCCGTTGTATGCGAACGTTAGAATCTATCACACCCAATCATCACGTGGTGCTTCGAAACAACGAACTTTTGCAACGGTGCACAGTTAGGGGGAACACTTTCTTGAAATTTTAATGAGGGATCATCTTATTTATGCTACCGTCGTTCTTAGCAAATAAGATGTAAACATGACAAACATCACATGCAAATCACAAAGTGACATGATATGGCCAATATCATCTTGCGCCTTTGATCTCCATCTTTGAGGCACGGCATGATCACCTTCGTCACCGGCATGACACCATGATCTTCATCATCATGATCTCCATCATCATGATCTCCATCATCGTGTCTTCATGAAGTTGTCTCGCCAACTATTACTTCTACTACTATGGCTAACGATTAGCAATAAAGTAAAGTAATTACATGGCGTTTTCAATGACGCGCTGGTCATACAATAAATTAAGACAACTCCTATTCCTCCTGCCGGTTGTCATACTCATCGACATGCAAGTCGCGATTCCTATTACAAGAACATGATCAATCTCATACATCACATTCTTTTGTCCATATCACATCACATAGCATACCCTGCAAAAACAAGTTAAACGTCCTCTAATTGTTGTTGCATGATTTACGTTGCTGCCATGGGCTTCTAGCAAGAACGTTTCTTACCTACGCAAAAGCCACAATGGTGATATGCCAATTGCTATTTACCCTTCATAAGGACCCTTTTCATCGAATCCGATGCGACTAAAGTGGGCGAGACTGGCACCCGCTAGCCACCTTTATGCAACAAGTGCATGCCAGTCGGTGGAACCTGTCTCAGATAAGCGTACGTGTAAGGTCAGTCCAGGCCGCTTCATCCCACAATACCGCCGAAATAAAATAGGACTAGTAATGGTAAGCAAATTGAACAAACCAACGCCCACAACTACTTGTGTTCTACTCGTGCATAGAATCTACGCAATAGACCTAGCTCATGATGCCACTGTTGAGGAACGTAGCAGAAATTCAAAATTTTCTACGCATCACCAAGATCAATCTATGGAGATTCTAGCAACAAGAGAGGGAGAGGATGAGCATCTTCATACACTTGAAGATCGCTAAGCGGAAGCGTTACAAGAACGCAGTTGGTGGTGTCGTACTCGCGGCAATTCAAATCGCGGAAGATCCGATCTAGCGCCGAACGGACGGCGCCTCCGCGTTCAACACACGTACAGCCCGGGGATGTCTCCTCCTTCTTGATCCAGCAAGGGGAGAGGAGAAGTTGAGGGAGAGATCCTGCAGCATGACGGCATGGTGGAGCTCGTGGTTCTCCACCAGGGCTTCGCCAAGCACTACGGATAAGGAGGAGGTGTTGGAGGAGGGAGAGGGCTGCGCTAGGGGAAGGGTGCGGCTGCCCTCTCTCTCCCTCACTATATATAGGGGGAAGGGGGAAGGAGGAGGCGCCCTAGGGTTTCCCTAGGGGAGGGGTGGCGGCCAGGGGAAACCCTAGATGGGTTTGGGCGCCCACACCCCCTAGGAAACTTGTCCCCAAGCCGGGAGGGGCGGCTGCCCTAGGGGTGCCGCCCGCACCTCTCCATGTTACGTGAGATGGGGTGGGAGGGGCGCTCGGCCCCTTAGTGGGCCGATGTGCCCCCTCCCCTTGGCCCATAAGGCCCCCCAACGCTTGCCGGGGCCTCCGAAACCCCTTTCGGACACACTGGTCATCACCTGGTACCCTCGGAACAATTCCAGACTCCAATACCCTTCGTCCAATATACTGATCTTCACCTCTGGACCATTCCGGAGCTCCTCGTCATGTCCGGGATCTCACCCGGGACTCCGAACAACCTTCGGTAACCACATACTATTTCCCATAACAACTCTAGCGTCACCGAACCTTAAGTGTGTAGACCCTACGGGTTCGGGAACCATGCAGACATGACCGAGACACCTCTCCGGCCAATAACCAATAGCGGGATCTGGATACCCATATTGGCTCCCACATGTTCCACGATGATCTCATCGGATGAACCACGATGTCGAGGATTCAGTCAATCCCGTATACAATTCCCTTTGCCTATCGGTATGTTACTTGCCCGAGATTCGATCGTCGGTATCCCAATACCTCATTCAATCTCGTTGCCGGCAAGTCACTTTACTCGTTCTGTAATGCATGATCCCGTGACTAACTACTTAGTCACATTCAGCTCATTATGATGATGCATTACCGAGTGGGCCCAAAGATACCTCTCCGTCATACGGAGTGACAAATCCCAGTCTCGATTCGTGCCAACCCAACAGACACTTTCGGAGATACCTGTAGTGCACCTTTATAGCCACCCAGTTACGTTGTGACATTTGGTACACCCAAAGCATTCCTACGGTATCGTGGAGTTGCACAATCTCATTGTCTAAGGAAATGATACTTGACATTAGAAAAGCTTTAGCAAACGAACTACACGATCTTGTGCTATGCTTAGGATTGGGTCTTGTCCATCACATCATTCTCCTAATGATGTGATCCCATCAATGACATCCAATGTCCATGGTCAGGAAACCATAACCATCTATTGATCAACGAGCTAGTCAACTAGAGGCTCACTAGGGACATGTTGTGGTCTATGTATTCACACATGTATTACGGTTTCCAGTTAATACAATTATAGCATGAACAATAGAGAATTATCATGAACAAGGAAATATAATAATAACCATTTTATTATTGCCTCTAGGGCATATTTCCAACAAGTTCCACCCGGACACGGGACGGAGTCTTCTATCTTGTGTCTTCATAGTCCAACAGTTCAGCCACAGTACATAGTCCGGCTGTCCGAGGACCCCCTAATCCAGGACTCCCTTAGTAGCCCCCGAACCAGGCTTCAATGATGACGAGCCCGGCACGCAGATCGTCTTCGGCATTGCAAGGCGGGTTCTTTCTCTGAATACTTCAAACTACCTGACTTAAATAGCAGTGTCCGACCCTTCATTTAATGACGCGCTCCTCGGCTTCTGTACCTTCATGATTTCAGCTTCCACGTGTCGAGCCAATATGAGAGGTCGGGGCATTTTTGCATTTACCACCCTGACTATATAAGAAAATTGTCTATTAAAGAGATGGGGATCTTCAGATCTAATCCCCACCATCTCCCCCAAACAAGGAATCCTCAGAGCTTGTTCGCCAAAACCACCCCAACATGGCTAGGACTCCCAGCTCTTCCTCCCGCCCTTGCGGCCCCAAGCAGGGGGACTGGGAAAAGTGTTCCTATCCCACGGCCAACTGGTGAAGCTGCAGACCCAGGGATTTCTTCCTCCCCCAGATCTAGTCCCCGTCCGAGCCAGACTGGCTTCTTTCGACGTCGGAGAATAGGCGGACAATCTCCCCAACCTGTCCAGGGGGGAGCGGGTATGCTTTGTTCCCTATTTGCTGAGACGCATCGGATTTCCAATCCATCCGTTGCTCCGAGGGCTTCTGGAGTACTATGGTCTCCAACTGCACAACTTCACACCTACCTCCATCCTGCACATTGCGGGTTATGTCGCTCTTTGCGAGCTATTTCTTGGCTGCGAGGCTCACTTCGAGCTATGGAAGAAGTTGTTCTGCCTCGTCCCTCGTAATCAAGAGGGATCAATATTCCAAGTGGGCGGAGCCGAGATATGGCACATCGTTGGGACAGGATACTTATCCGGTACGCCGAAGAAGGTATCTGAAGAATGGCCCTCCAAATGGTCTTATATCGAAGACGTATCTCTTCCTGACCCAATCCGGAGGGGTCTTCCCGAATATTTAATTACTCCCTTGAAGAAGCGCCTCAGCTGGCGTCCTCGGAACCCCAGGGAGGAAGATAGCATGGAAGTTTACCAACTGATGAGAAAAATAAAGACGCTTGCCCAATCCGGATTGTCAATAGTCAAGGTTATGCCGATACCATAATGCGAGGGGTTCAGCCACTCCAATATCAAGGGCGCCCCATGTGGCACTTCAATGGATAAGGCGATGCCACCCATTATGGTCGGAAGGGTCCGGACACTCACGCCGCTTTGGCGAAAATACTGTCCGGGTTATATAAAGGGGAGGGGGAGGAGTTCATCCACATTAAGCCCAGGGATGGATTTTCCATGTACAATCCTCCCAGCTGGGTGAGTTTTCGTCCCACTGCTCTACTCCATCAACTCCATGAATCCTCTTTCGTAAATATTAATCCGTCATTTATAACAGGAATGGCGGAAGGTCACCAGGGAGATCCATAGCCCCGCACCACAGCCAGAGGACCACAACCGGGCTCTCGACCCCGGATTTGAAGAGGATCTGGATATATTTGAGGAGCTCGGGGAAGGGGGGTTTTCCCAGGCAAGCTGTGATGGCACCGAAGTGGCCATCATTGCCGACTATCCCGGCCTTCTCCCTGCAACGCATGTAAGTAATCAGGAGACTTGTCCTTTGATGAAATTCCCTCTTTCTGCCTTACCCACCGCACTATATTATGCTCTAAAGGGGAGGCGGTCGACGCGCAAGAAGGCGGCGCCTACGACGGGCAGGCTTCCGAAGAGGAAGGCCAATAGAAATATGGCCGAATCTTTAGCAAAGAGGTAAGGTTGGTTTAAGTATGCTCTATAGCCATCACGTTTAAAGTATGACAATATCCGTTGTGTTCTATCAGGAAAAATATTCGCTGGACTATGTCCGGGGATTCTGCCGGTCGTGCCTCCACGAGCCGAATTCCGGACCCTATCGCAAGGACTAAGGCAAACACGGAAGCGACACCAGATTGTCCCTCTACGGAGGAATGGGATAAAGTATCCACCACAAACTTTGAAGTGGAAAGCGCCATGAATCATCGGCGCCGGAGGGCTATTCTTAGCGACCCTGGATATTCAGAAGAGGCCTTCAATGCCTTCAACTCGGGTGATGCTTACATCCGAGCTGCTCAAGATGGGCTTGCAAGAGCCATAGACCAGTATTTGAAAGATATACGGGTAAGTACACATTTGTACAAAACTGATAATCATATACCAGTAGCCCCCGAGACTTGAAACAGTTGGTACAACTGATTTAAGGATTGTTATATGACCAGGTGCTCACAGAGAAGAACAATCTGTTGTCTCAAGAGCTGGAAAAGTGCCAGGCCCAGCTGACAAAAGCTACCGCTGAACTGGAGAAATCCAAGAAGGCAACATCCAGTAATGTTCCCCTCTATCGACAAAACATAATCATAGACCAGGATTATTAATACAAGCGCAACTTCGTATAACAGAAGCACCGGATGTCGCACAAGCGTGAGGTTCAGGAGCTCAAAGGAAACTGTCTGCGAGTGAACATATCCTGACATAAGTCAGGGCGGATAAGAACAAACTCCAAGATGCCAACACTAAGCTTGGTGAAGAGCTTAAAGATGTGCGAGCCTAGCTAGCTGACTTCATGAAGGAAAATAAGAAGCTGCGAGGTGGCATATTTGGTATGTGTTCGGACTTACCTCTTTTACAGTTCGGCAAGTGAAGGAACTGACAGAATTATGTCTGTATGCATATTAACGGCCCGTCCCAAAGAGGAGGTGTCTGAATCATCGAGCGGTCTGCTACAAGAGCTATTGCAAATGCACGAGCGAGCTCGGCAAGCAATGCAAAGTGTTGCTAAGGCTTCATGGCCATCCGAATCCCCTCCAGGAAGTATGGAGGGGCTTGTACAGCTACTCTAGGGAGCGCGGCGGCGCTTCCGGTTATGGAAGATATCGGCCTGCCATGAAGGTGCGCAAGAAGCCTGGGCGATGGTGAAGACCCGCTATATCAAGCTCGACCCAAATCACATGGCCCAGGTTGAACCTATAGGGTCAAATGGAGAAGAAATTCCCGTTAGCTTGGTATATGACCAGGTCCGAGTAGCCGCCGAGTATTCCCACGAGGATTGTAGGCTGGATAGCTTGTTAGATGGCATAGAAGAAGAAGTGTTTGAGTCTAAGTGACTATGTACTTCATTTGAAAATTTAATGTCTCTAGTTGAATTGTAAAAACGCTTGTCATGGCAGACCTTTTCGCTTCAACCTCTGGGCCCGAAGGTGCGGAGTGCTTACGAATACCCGCTCGGTAATGTAAACTGGGGTACGCGTAGAAGCCAGGCGTAGGGGTCATAGTTGCTTGAACAGAAAAGTATCCGGCTAGTTATGTTATATTACATTTTGATCGTAAGAAACATCTTCCAGAGAGAATAGTTCTGTTAAGGGTTCCTTTCCCTAGGTAAGCATGCATTAACGTGCATGTCCGGACTGTGTTTGAAAAACCACGGTGTACATAACATCTGGGGGTTCATAAAATGACAAGTAAAAGACATCTTTAGTCCGCCGACCGAATATTCCCTTAAGAAGGCTAGCTTTCGGCTTCACCCAGTCTGAGGTAGACATCCGGATGACCCGGCAGTAACAATCGCAGAGGTGCTCCCTTTATGCCCTAGCCGAACTAACGGGAACATAGGGCATAAGCACAGGAGCCAGGCAACCCAGCTTGGCCAATACTTAAGTCATATCGATGCATATAATGGCGAAGAAAAGGTAGATACGTGGAAAAGGCACATATGCGGTGAGCTTGATGCTCGGAAAATAATAAGAATAAGCTTCTGTACAAGAAGCCCCCGGTATAATTGACATACATATTAAGAATTGTATGCATTTGTAGGTGTATGGTGGAGCCGTACAAGAGCTTTACAACTTAGTAAATAAAAATGAAAAGAGAGGAAAAGTAAATAAAGGAAAAAGAAAAGAAGGGAAAAAGGAGACGAATGAAGAGTCCGGCGTTAGGCGTAGAATCTTCGGAGTCTGGCCGCGTTCCATGGGTTTGGCTCCAGGCGGTTGTCTGATGCATCACGCAGGCAGTACGCTCCTCCGATGAGAACTTCATTGATGATTAAGGGACCCTCCCACTTGGGCTTGACTTTGTCCTTTTTCTTCTCCGGCAAGCGTAGAACGAGTTCACCAATGTTATAAGTCTTGGCTCGTACTTCTCTGCTTTGATAACTGCGAGCCTGTTGTTGATAAAATGCGGAACGGGCCTTAGCGACGTCACGCTCCTCCTCCAGGGCATCTAAGCTATCCTGCCGATCTAGCTTGGCCTCTCTCTCTCTCTCTTCATACATGCGCACTCTAGGTGAGTCATGAATAATGTCGCAGGGTAACACAGCCTCTGCGTCGTACACCATGAAGAAAGGTGTATATCCGGTAGAACAATTGGGCATGGTCCGCAGCCCCCAGAGTACGGAGTCGAGCTCCTCCACCCAGTGCTTGTATGATTCTTTCAAAGACCGCACTAATCTGGGTTTGATGCCGCTCATAATAAGATCATTAGCTTGTTCGACTTGACCGTTGGTATGTGGGTGGTATACGGAGGCATAATCGAGCTTGATGCCCAGATTAGCACACCAGGCTTTCACCTCATCTGCTGTGAAATTGGAGCCGTTGTCAGTGATAATGCTGTGTGTTGGGACACCATAATGGTGCACAATGCCGGATATAAAATCTATCACTGGCCTAGCTTCGGCCGTTTTGACTGGTTTGGCCTCTATCCACTTAGTGAATTTATCCACCATGACCATCAGATATTTTTTCTTATGGCTTCCTCCTTTAAGTGGTCCAACCATATCCAGTCCCCATACCACAAAAGGCCAAGTAATGGGGATTGTTTGCAGAGTGGTGGGTGGCATGTGGCTTTGATTAGTGAAAAGCTGGCATCCGACGCAATGTTGGACAAGGTCATGTGCGTCTGCTCGGGCCGTTGGCCAGTAAAAACATGTACGGAAGGCCTTGCTTACGAGAGCCTGGGCTGCAGCGTGGTGACCGCCGAGACCAGCATGAATTTCAGCCAAGAGCTGCCGCCCTTCTTCCTCGGAGATGCATCTTTGAAGTACTCCGGTAGCGCTTTTCTTATAGAGTTCTCCCTTATGGACCTTGTAGGCTTTAGAGCGCCGCACAATGTAGCGTGCCTCGTTCTGATCCTCAGGAAGCTCTCACCTATTAAGGTAGGCTAAGAAGGGTTCGGTCCATGGGGCGATGACTGCCATGATGAGATGGGCTGATGGTGTAATTTGGGTGGCTGAGCCCTCGATGATATCGGTGTGTTCGGAATCTGGGGTTGTATTCGGATCCGGATTGGTGTTACCGCTCTCCCCTTGCCACACCACGGATGGCTTAAAAAGCCTTTCCAGAAAGATGTTAGGTGGGACGGGGTCGTGCTTAGCATCGATGCGAGCAAGGACATCCGCTGCTTGGTTACTTTCTCGAGCCACATGGTGAAACTCGAGCCCCTCGAACCGAGCTGACATTCTGAGAATGGCGTTACGATAAGATGCCATCTTTGGATCTTTGGCATCAAAATCTCCATTTATTTGAGATATTGCGAGGTTTGAGTCCCCGCGCACCTCCAGGCGTTGTATGCCCATGGAGACGGCCATGCGAAGACCATGCAATAAGGCTTCGTATTCGGCTACATTGTTGGAGTCCATGAACAATATTTGTAGGATGTACTGAACAATATCTCCGAGAGGGGATGTTAGGACAATGCCTGCCACTAGGCCTGCCAGCATTTTAGAGCCGTCGAAGTGCATGATCCAGTTAGAGTATGTATCGTACTCTTTAGGGAGTTCGACTTCTGTCCATTCGGCGACGAAGTCAGCCAATACTTGAGATTTAATGGCTCTATGCGGTTTGTATGATATGTCGAATGGAAGGAGCTCAATGGCCCACTTGGCAATCTGGCCTGTAGCGTCACGGTTGTTTATTATGTCATTGAGGGGTACTTCAGAGGCCACCGTAATCAAACACTCTTGAAAGTAGTGTCGTAGCTTCCGGGATGCCATAAAAACTGCGTATGCAATTTTTTGGTAATGAGGGTACCGGGATTTGCATGGTGTGAGGACGGTGGATACGTAATACACCGGCTTTTGGAGCGGAAATTTGTGCCCGTCCGCCTCTCGTTCGACGACGAGCACCGCGCTCACGACTTGGTGTGTGGCCGATATGTATAATAACATGGGTTCACCGACATTTGGTGCGGCCAGGATTGGGTTGCTTGCTAGAAGAGCCTTTATTTCTTCCAATCAGGCCGTTGCCACGTCCGTCCACTCAAAGTGTTCGGTGCGCCAGAGAAGGCGATATAGCGGCAATGCCTTTTCTCCTAGTCTAGAAATAAAGCGGCTTAGAGCTGCCACACATCTGGATAATTTTTGGACCTATTTAAGGTCTGTTGGGGTAGCCAACTGTGACAAAGCTTGTATTTTAGCAGGGTTTGCCTCTATTACTCTATTGGAAATGATGAACCCCAGAAGTTTTCCAGTGGGAACGCCGAAAACACACTTTTCCGGATTGAGCTTGATGTCATACGTTCGGAGGTTGTCGAATGTGAGACGCAGATCGTCTATTAAGGATTAGACGTGCCTAGTTTTGATGACTACATAATCCACATATGCTTCAACTATCTTGCCAATTTGTTTCTCCAGGCATGTTTGAATCATGCATTGATAGGTGGCACCGGCGTTTTTGAGCCCGAAAAGCATGGTGTTGAAGTAGAAAGGCCCGTATGGGGTTATGAAGGTCGTTGCGGCCTGGTCGGACTCCTTCATCTTGATTTGATGGTATCCAGAGTATGCGTCGAGGAAACATAGTGAGTTGTGTCCTGCGGTAGCGTGGATGATCTGATCGATGCGAGGGAGGGGAAAGGGATCCTTAGGGCAAGCCTTGTCCAGGTCCTTGAAATGGACACATAGGCGCCAGGATTTGTCCTTCTTTGGTACCATCACCAGGTTTGCTAGCCAGTCCGGGTGTTTTATTTCTCTGATGAATCCTACTTCGAGTAACTTGGCTAGCTCTTCTCCCATGGCTTGTCGTTTGGGTTCGGAAAAGCACCGTAATGTTTGCTTGACCGGCTTGTATCCCTTCAGTATGTTTAGGCTATGTTCGGTCAGTCTGCATGGGATTCCTGGCATATCAGAAGGGTGCCAGGCAAATATGTCCCAGTTTTTGCGTAAGAACGCCCGCAGTGCAGCGTCAACCGTGGGGTCAAGCTGTGTCCTGATGGATGCTGTCTTTGTGGAGTTTGTTGGGTGGACCTGGAATTTGACTATTTCGTCTGCTCGTTTAAAGGAGGTGGATTTGGATCGCTTGTCGAGTATCACGTCGTCCCTATCCATCGTGGAGCATAATGCGGTTAATTCTTCGGCTGTGAGGGCTTTAGATAATGCCTCAAGGGCTAGGGAGGCTGTTTTGTTTTCGGCGCGGAGTGCTATGTCCGGATCGCTAGCGAGAGTGATGATTCCATTGGGCCCGGGCATCTTGAGCTTCATGTACCCGTAATGGGGTATAGCTTGGAAGCTTGCAAATGCGTCTCGCCCTAAAAGGGCGTGATCTCCACTGTTAAAAGGGGCCACCCGAAAGGTTATCTCTTCGGACTGATAGTTCTCCGGCGTGCCGAATACCACATCGAGTGTGATTTTTCCCACACACCGTGCCTCCCGACTGGGGATAATTCCTTGGAAGGTCATGATGCTTTGCTCAATGCCGCTCTTGTCTATTTCCATTTTGTTGAGAGTTTCTTCGTAAATGAGGTTTAGTCTGCTACCGCCGTCCATGAGAACTTTGGTAAGCCAAAAACCGTCTACAATTGGACTGAGGACCAGTGCGGCAGGTGCCCGGACTGTTCTGAATTTTGGTTCATCATTGGCATTGAAAGTTATGGCCGTGTCATTCCAGGGGTTTATTGCTGCAACTTGGCAGACTTCAGCGAGGCCGCGGAGTGCTCTTTTGCGCCTATTGTTTGAGGCGAAATTCTTGAAGACTGTCAACGCTGTATGGTTGTTGTTTTCCGTGGGATGTTGCTCTGCGGTATTCTTGATGTGGAGATCCTCGCCGCTCTTGGCCACCTGCTGGAGTATCCAACATGCTCTAAGGCTGTGGGTTGGTATGGTATGCGGTGTTGTGTGTATATTGCATGGCCTATCGAGCCATCCATCTGTTTAGAGTATTCTGAGCTGATGCAGAGGCGATTTTCAACGACATGAGAAGTCATTGTCGGCCCGACGGTCGAGCTGGCGACCATGGTAAAGCCGCCCAGCCGGAGGGTTTGGCCTAAGGCCAGGGCTCCACCGGAGGTGATGTTTTCCTTGATAACAAGGCGAGCCATCAAGCCTATCTTCGACGTCACATCGGAACTCTCAATGAAAACACCAATGTCGGTGTCAAAACCAGCGGATCTTGGGTAGGGGGTCCCGAACTGTGCGTCTAAGGCTAATGGTAATAGGAGGCGGGGGACACGATGTTTACCCAGGTTCGGGCCCTCTCTATGGAGGTAATACCCTACTTCCTGCTTGATTGATCTTGATGAATATGAGTATTACAAGAGTTGATCTACCACGAGATCGTAATGGCTGAACCCTAGAAGTCTAGCCTATGCGATTATGATTGTCGTCCTACGGACTAAACCCTCTGGTTTATATAGACACCGGAGGGGGGCTAGGGTTGCACAAAGTCGGTTACAGAGAAAGGAATCTTCACATCCGCATCGCCAAGCTTGCCTTCCACACAAAGGAGAGTCCCATCCAGACACAGGACGAAGTCTTCTATCTTGTGTCTTCATAGTCCAATAGTCCGGCCACAGTACATAGTCCGGCTGTCCGAGTACCCCCTAATCCAGGACTCCCTCAGTAGGGGAGCGACTTATATAGAGTGCACTGCAGCCCCATGCCCCGCACGCTGCCAGGGCAATTAATGCCATTGAATGAGGCGATTACTAGTGTAATGAGCCTCTAGTACAGCAGTTATAGGTAATGTTAGTTATAACTCTATTTAGTGGATGACTTAGGATTCTTCGACTGTTGCAGCTCGCACGACGCCTTCTTATCCGGTACGTCCGAGTGGTAGTTCGTCCGCCGACTGACGTGTGGTTGTCCGAGTGCTGCAGAGCCGTCCGAGTGATCCTCCTGATGTATGCATCCGAATGCTAACATGGTCTAGAGGCCTACCTATGATGGTGATGGGCCCCATTTGGGTCCCAGATGATGGATCCTTGACCCTACCGGTGACCGCATCATTAGCCCCCGAATCGGTTGGGATTTTGTAGGACAAACAAAAAAATCCTTCAGTTGAGTCTGAATGCCGCAGGGACACTCAGAATATGTTTCTGGACTGTGATTTGTTGTTGCTTGGATGAAAACACAACGAATTCTAGACTTTAGTTTTACTTAGATGACTGGGTACTGTCGATCGTTGAGAAAAAACCCGATGGCATTCGTTTTGTCTCTTGGAAGTGATAGACTAAGGGCCCGAGTGAAGGCATGCCATGACAACTCGAGTGGCCATGCCGGCGCGTGGTCTGACTCTCCAGAGAGAGACCACTGCTTATCCCAGGGGAACACCAACTCAGGCCTCCTAGGGGTCCAGGTTTACGAGTCATGCGCCTTGGAGCCTACCGAGAGGACCAAGCGAACCCGTAGAAGGCGTCAAGCTTGTCACATAACGATCATAAAGAGGACTTTAGTGGGGTGTTTAACGTGGTCGAGGGCAGGGGTCCCCGCGGAGGGTGGTCTGCGAGACGGATGTGCGTCATTTAGGAAAGGAATCGCTGGTAATCAATCAGATTGATTTGTGCCTGAAATCTCGGGATTTGAATTCGTGCGTTCGCGCGCTGAAGCGGTAACGTCGTGCATTAGTGGGAAAGTGGGGCTGTGGCTCCTCGATTTGTGTGCACGATCCCTACCACGTGTTGCGCCTGTCCTGTGCAAAGCCACACTGCGCGTCCGTCAATCTAGGGATTCATGGTGAGAGATCCGGCCAGAGATTTTGTACGGTGATATAAAAGATTGAGAGACAAAGGTCCCCTTGCTCCGACTCCTCCGCCTCCTTCCTCCTCTTGAGTGCACAACAATGGCGAGGGAATCCACGGCCAAGGCAGAGAAAGCGAAGAAGGCGGGAAAGGCTTCCTCCTCTGGCTCCGATGCGGCGGCCGGCGGCGCGGCGGGGGACTGCATCCCATCGCGCGTCTCAGCCCGACGATTGGAGGAGTTGGCGGAGAAGGGGTTGATTCCGCTTGAAGGATGGCATCGCTCGGGCGCGTGGGAGGTCGAGCCGACGCCATAGAAGGACAAGCGTGTCCTGCTTGTCACCCACGCCGAGCGGAGATTTTCCATGCCTCCCCACCCTTTCTTCTCGGTGCTTCTTGACTATTTCAGCATGCAACTTCATCATATTCCTCCTAATGCCATTATCTACCTCTCAGCCTTTGTCTCTCTCCATGAGAACTTCTTGGGTTGCCCGCCCCATTGGGGCCTCTTGAAGTATATCTTCACTTGCCGGTCTATGATCGTCAAGAAAGACTTGTCGACTGGTGAGAAGACCAACGTCACCCAGCTGTGCAGGGGTCTGGGCATCCAGGTTCGCGGAGGGAGATCTTTCCCAAAGATGACCTTCCCTGACTCCGTCAAGGGGTGGCAGGGCACTTGGTTCTATTGTAGGGATGTCCCTAGCGCCAACACTCCGTCAGGCCTCCCACCGTACTCTTCGGAGAGAGTGAGGGCTCCCCCATCGCTCTCTGTGGCAAAGGAAGAGAAGGTGGAGGACGACATCTTGTCCACTGCCCTCATTAGCGTCGTGAATGCCAGCCTCAATGGAATAGACTTGCTGGAGGCGTTTCTTACTCGGCGGATCCAGCCGCTGCAGGCCAGGGTTGCACTTCAGGTTACACTTCATAAGGGCGTTGATTTGATCACCATCTTTGTCTCGATATCTTGCTCTGAGAACTCCAACCATAATGACAACGAGAGGAAAGGACAAACTCTAGAAGGATCGATCTTCTCGAAGATCGAACAACTCAGGATCAATTCACAGAATGAGAAATTGAAACATCTCTCGAGATGAGGCACGAAGCAGACATCCAGAGGGATGGAGTGAAACAGATGATGAAGGTTCACTAGGTAGGCAACAATCCCACAGTTAACAGGGTGGTGAATGGTTGTCAACGTAGCGAGGAGTTGAGTTGCCATGACACCATAACGAAACATGTTGGAGGAGGTGACTAGTATAATTATCACCTTAAGTGGCAAAAAGAATTACTTTTGATATAGAGATCTTTAAGACTCTTTATACCAGCCTAAGGCAATTCACCAACAGCCGTTTGGCGGAGTACGAAAGAATGGCATACCCAGACTAGGATGGATAATGTGGACTACCTTGTTGAAGACAATGCAAGGGATGATTTTTGCTTATCATCGTAAATGGATGGGACCCATGGTAGGACCACTTTTGAAGATGGTCCTTATCAGTAATTACTGAGAAGGGTAGTTGATGTCTACTACACAACCTTCTTCTTGTAGATGTTGTTGGGCCTGCAAGTGCACAGGTTTGTAGGACAGTAGCAAATTTCCCTCCAGTGGATGACCTAAGGTTTATCAATCTGTAGGAGGAGTAGGATGAAGATGGTCTCTCTCAAGCAACCCTGCAACCAAATAACATAGAGTCTCTTGTATCCCCAACACAACCAATACAATGGTAAATTGTATAGGTGCACTAGTTCGGCGAAGAGATAGTGATACAAGTGCAAAATAGATAGAAGATATAGGTTTTTGTAATCTGAAATAATAAAAACAGCAAGGTAACTGATGATAAAAGTGAGCGTAAACGGTATTGCAATGATAGGAAACAAGGCCTAGGGTTCATACTTTCACTAGTGCAAGTTCTCTCAACAATAATAACATAGATAGATAATATAACAAGCCCTCAACATGCAACAAAGAGTCACTCCAAAGCCATTAATAGCGGAGAAAAAACGTAGAGATTATGGTAGGGTATGAAACTACCTCAAAGTTATTCTTTCGGATCAATCTATAAAAGAGTTCGTACTAGAATAACACCTTAAGATACAAATCAACCAAAACCCTAATGTCACCTAGATACTCCATTGTCACCTCAAGTATCCGTGGGCATGATTATATGATATGCATCACACAATCTCAGATTCATCCAACCAACATATAAGTACTTCAAAGAGTGCCCCAAAGTTTCTACCGGAGAGTCAAGAACGTGTGCCAACCCCTATGCATAGGTTCCCAATGTCATGAAACCCGCAAGTTGATCACCAAGACATACATCAAGTGTTCTCATAAAAGACTCAATCCGATAAGATAACTTCAAAGGGGAAACTCAATTCATCACAAGAGAGGAGAGGGGGAGAAACATCATAAGATCCAACTACAATAGCAAAGCTCAGGATACATCAAGATCGTGCCATAGAGGAACACAAGAGAGAACACGAGAGAGAGAGAGAGAGAGAGAGAGAGAGAGAGAGAGAGATCAAACACATAGCTACTGGTACATGCCCTCAGCCCCGAGGGTGAACTACTCCTTCCTCGTCATGGATAGCGCCGGGATGATGAAGATGGCCACCGGTGATGGGATCCCCCTCCGGCAGGGCGCCAGAACAGGCTCCCGAGAGGTTTTTGGTGGCTACAGAGGCTTGCGGCGGCGGAACTCCCGATCTATCTTCTTTTCTGGAAGTTTTAGGGTACGTAGGTACATATGGGTGTAGGGGGTACGTCGGTGGACCTCCGGGGTGCTCACGAGGTAGGGGGGCGCGCCTAGGGGGGGCACCCCCACCCTCATGGGTAGCCCGGGAATCCTGTGACGTGCACTCCAAGCCCATCTGATTGGTTTCCTTCCAAAATTAACTTCTCCAGTTGATTTTGTTCCGTTTTGACTCCGTCTGATATTCCTTTTCCTTGAAACACTAAAATAGGCATAAACAACAAATCTAGGCTAGGCCTCCAGTTAATAGGTTAGTCCCAAAAATAATATAAAAGTGGATAATAAAGCCCAATATTGCCTAAAACAGTAGATAAAGTAGCATGGAGCAATCAAAAATTATAGATACGCTGGAGACGTATCAAGCATCCCCAAGCTTAATTCCTGCTCGTCCTCGAGCAGGTAAATGATAAAAAAGAATTTTTGATGCGGAGTGATACTTTGGCATAATTTCAATGTAAATCTTCTTAATTGTGATAGGAATATTCAAATCCGAAAGATTCATGACAAAATTTCATATTGACATAAAAATAATAATACTTCAAGCATACTAATCAAAGTAATCATGTCTTCTCAAAATAACATGGCAAAAAAAGTTCATCCCTACAAAATCATATAGTTAGGATATGCTTCATTTTCGTCACACAAAGATGTTCCCAACTTCTATACCCCCGATGACAAGCCAAGCAATTGTTTCATACTGAAATAATCTCAAACTTTTCAACTTTCACGCAATACATGAGCGCGAGCCATGGATATAGCACTATGGGTGGAATAGAATATGATGTTGGGGATTGTGTGGAGAAGACAAAAAAGGAGAAAGTCTCACATTGACGAGGCTAATCAATGGGCTATGGATATGCCCATCAATTGATGTCAACATGAGGAGTAGGGATTGCCATGCAACATATGCACTAGAGCTATGAATGCTCAACAAAAGAAAACTAGTGGGTGTGCATCCAACTTGCTTGCTCATGAAGACCTAGGGCATTTTGAGGAAGCCCATCATTGGAATATACAAGCCAAGTTCTATAATGAAAAATTCCCACTAGTATAAAAAGACCACTTATGAGACTCACTATCATGAAGATCTTGGTGCTACTTTGAAGCACAATATATGAGACTCACTACATGAAGAGCAAGGTGCTACTTTGAAGCAGAAGTGTGGTAAAAGGATAGTAGCATTGTCCCTTCTCTCTTTTTTCTCATTCTCTCTTTTTTTTATTTTTATTTGTTTGGGCCTTTCTCTTCTTTTTTATGGCCTCTTTTTTTTTGTCCGGAGTCTCATCCCGACTTATGGGGGAATCATAGTCTCCATCATCCTTTCATCACTTGGGAAAATGCTCTAATAATGATGATCATCACACTTTTATTTTTCTTACAAATCAACAATTACAACTCGATACTTAGAACAAGATATGACTCTATATGAATGCCTCTGGCGGTGTACTGGGATGGTGCAATGAATCAAGAGTGACACGTATGGAAAATAATGCATGGTGGCTTTGCCACAAATACGGTGTCAACTACATGATCATGCAATGGCAATATGACAAAAGTAATGTATGTCATGATGATGATGGTGGAAGTTGCATGGCAATATATCTCGGAATGGCTATGGAAATGCCATGATAGGTAGGTATGGTGGCTGTTTTGAGGAAGATATAAGGAGGTTTATGTGTGATAGAGCGAATCGTATCACGAGGTTTGGATGCACCGGCGAAGTTTGCACCAACTCTCAAGGTGAGAAAGGGCAATGCACGGTACCGAAGAGGCTAGCAAAGGCGGAAAGGTGAGAGTGCGTATAATCCATGGACTCAACATTAGTCAAAAGAACTCATATACTTATTGCAAAATTTTAGAAGCCATCAAAAATTCAAGTATTACGCGCATGCTCCAAGGGGGATAGATTGGTAGGAAAAGACCATCGCTCGTCCCCGACCGCCACTCATAAGGATGCACAAGCCAGGTACACTTCATGTTTCAAATTTGTTACACAAGTTTACCCATACGTGCATGCTACGAGACTTGCAAACTTCAACACAAGTATTTCTCAAATTCACAATTATCAACTAGCACGACTTTGATATTATTACCTCCATATCTCAAAACAATTATCAAGCATCAAACTTATCTTAGTATTCAATTTACTCAAAAGAAAGTTTCACATGTCTTGAACACTAAGTATATTGACATTAAGCAAACTACCATGCTATTAATGACTCTCAAAATAATCTAAGTGAAGCATGAGACATCAATAGTTTCTTTAAAACAAATACACCACCGTGCTCTAAAAGATATAAGTGAAGCACTAGAGCAAAAATTATCACGCTCAAAAGATATAAGTGAAGCACATAGGGTATTCTAACAAATTCCAAATCATGTAAGGCTCTCTCTCATTAAAGAATTTAAGATCTTGATACTTTATTCAAACAGCAAGCAAAGCTAAAGAAAACTACAATGCAAGGATAACACAACTCATGTGAAGAAGCAAAAACTTAGGCTCAAACGATACTAACCGATAGTTGTTGAAGAAGAAAGGTGGGATGCCTAAGGGGCATCCCCAAGATTAGATGCTTGAGACTTCTTGAAATATAATCTTGCCTTGCCTTGGGCATCCCCAAGCTTGAACTTTTGTGTCTCCTTAATTCCTCTCATATCATGGTTTCTCTTCTTTTTATCAAAAGCTTCATTCACAACAAACTCAACAAGAATTCGTGAGATAGGTTAGTATAAACCAATGCAAAACCTTATCATATTTTACTATAACAAATCACTAAAATTATTATTACACATTGAATACTAAATTCCTTTGTATATTTAATACTCCTATCCTCAAATAGAATCATTAAACAAGCAAACATATGCAAACAATGCAACCATAACAGCAATCTGCCAAAACAGTACAGTCTGTAAAGAATGCAAGAGTCATCATACTTCCCTAACTCCAAAAATTATGAACTAAAATTCCCACTGCAGTAAATTTATCAGATCTCAATATTCAAAAATATTCAACATTATACCACTCTCTGACTTTTCTAGGGAATTTTTGCAATAGCGGTAAACTTTCTGTTTTTCAAACAGCAACATATATACTAGCAAAATAAGCATGTCAAAGGCTATCCTTGACTTCTTTATTGAAACTAAAGATGCAAAACATTATTCTAAATAACATCAAGCTAATACTAACAAAAGAAAATGGTGCTCCAAGCAAAACACATATCATGTGGTGAATAAAAATATAGCTCCAAGTAATGTTACCGATGAATGAAGACGAAATAGGGGATGCCTTCCGGGGCATCCCCAAGCTTAGGCTCTTGGTTGTCCTTGAATATTACCTTGGGGTGCCTTGGGCATCCCCAAGCTTAGGCTCTTGCCACTCCTTATTCCATAGTCCATCGAATCTTTACCCAAAACTTGAAAACTCCACAACACAAAACTCAACAGAAAACTCGTAAGCTCCGTTAGTACAAGAAAATAAAACAACCACTTAGGTACTGTAATGAACTCATTCTAAATTCATATTGGTGTAATATCTACTGTAATCCAACTTATCTATGGTTCATACCCTCCGATACTACTCATAGATTCATGAAAATAAGCAAACAACACATAGAAAACAGAATCTGTCAAAAATAGAACAGTCTGTAGTAATCTGTACCAAACGTATACTTCAGAAATCCTACCAAATTAGGAAGTCCTAAGAAATTTGTGTACCAATCGAGATCAAAAAGAATCAGATCAGAAGCACATTTTTGTGAATTAACAAAACTAAATTACTGGGTGCAAAAGTTTGTGATTTTCAGCAGGATCAACACAACTATCACCGTAAACTATCCTAAAGGTCTTACTTGGCACTTTATTGAAACAAAAGCTATAAAACATGATTACCACAGTAGCATAATCATGTGGACACACAAAAACAGTAAGGATAAATATTGGGTTGTCTCCCAACAAGCGCTTTTCTTTAACGCGTTTCTAGCTAGGCATGATGATGATAATGATGCTCACATAAAAGATAAGAATTGAAACATAACGGGAGCATCATGAAGCATATGACTAGCACTTTCAAGTCTAACCCACTTCCTATGCATAGGGATTTTTTGAGCAAACAACTTATGGGAATGATAATCAACTAGCATAGGAAGGTAAAACAAGCATAGCTTCAAAACTTGAAGCACATAGAGAGGAAACTTGATATTATTGCAATTCCTACAAGCATATGTTCCTCACTCATAATAATTTTCAGTAGCATTACGAATGAATTCAACAATGTAACCAGCACCTAAAGCATTCTTTTCATGATCTACTAGCATAGAAATTTTACTACTCTCCACATAAGCAAACTTCTTCTTTATGGCATATGTATCATCACAATAATCATCACAGATAGGAGGCATGCTTTCATCATAGTTAATTTGCTCATCAAGGCATGGGGGACAAAAAATATCATCCTCATCAAACATAGCTTCCCCAAGCTTATGGCTTTGCATATCATTAGCATCATGGATATTCATGGAATTCGTACTAACAACATTGCAATCATGCTCATCATTCAAAGATTTAGTGCCAAACAATTTAGAGATTTCTTCTTCTAGCACTTGAGCACATTTATCCTTTCCATCATACTCACGAAAGATATTAAAAAGGTGAAGCGTATGAGACAAACTCAATTCCATTTTTTGTAGTTTTCTTTTATAAACTAAACTAGTGATAAAACAAGAAACAGAAAGATTCGATTGCAAGATCTAAAGATATACCTTCACTTACCTAGCCTCCCCGGCAACGGCGCCATTAGTCCAAGGTAGGATGGCATAATGGCGGTGCAAGCTGGGAACAAAAATGCAAATGCTGGAATAATTCTAGTAACTGGGGAGAACTCAACAGTCGATAGTGATCCCACTATCTAAAAGGTTATGGCACAATCGACGAAACTGAGAGCAATCCCAGTTGGTGCCGATGATAACACCTAGTGCTTGCGCGTTTATACGTCTCCATTGTATCTACTTTTCCAAACACTTTTGCCCTTGTTTTGGACTCTAACTTGCATGATTTGAATGGAACTAACCCGGACTGACGCTGTTTTCAGCAGAACTACCATGGTGTTATTTTTGTGCAGAAATAAAAGTTCTCGGAATGACCTGAAAATCCATGAAGCAAATTTTCAGAATTAATAAAAATATTGGTGGAAGAATCAGTGTTAGGGGGCCCACACCCTGTCCACAAGGGTGGGGGGTGCGTCCCTCCACTAGGGCGCGCCCCCTGCCTCGTGGGCCCCCTGGACGTCCACCGACCTCAACTCCAACTCCATATATTTGCTTTCGCGGAGAAAAAAATCAGAGAGAAAGTTTCATCGCGTTTTACGATACGGAGCCGCCGCCAAGCCCTAATCTCTCTCAGGAGGGCTGATCTGGAGTCCGTTCGGGGCTCCAGAGAGGGGGATTACTCGCCGTCATCATCATCAACCATCCTCCATCACCAATTTCATGATGCTCATCGCTGTGCGTGAGTAATTCCATCATAGGCTTGCTGGACGGTGATGGGTTGGATTTGATTTACCATGTAATCAAGTTAGTTTTGTTAGGGTTTGATCCCTAGTATCCACTATGTTCTGAGATTGATGTTTCTATGACTTTGCTATGCTTAATGCTTGTTACTAGGGCCCGAGTGCCATGATTTCAGATCTTAACCTATTATGTTTTCATTAATATATGTGAGTTCTTGCTCCTATCTTGCAAGTCTATAGTCACCTATTATGTGTTATGATCCGACAACCCCGAAGTGACAATAATTGGGATACTTCTCGGTGATGAACGCAGTTTGAGGAGTTCATGTATTCACTATGTGTTAATGCTTTGGTCCGGTACTCTATTAAAAGGAGGCCTTAATATCCCTTAGTTTCCACTAGGACCCCGCTGCCACGGGAGGGTAGGACAAAAGATGTCATGCAAGTTCTTTTCCATAAGCACGTATGACTATATTTGGAATACATGCCTACATTACATTGATGAATTGGAGCTAGTTCTGTGTCACCCTATGTTATAACTATTACATGAGGAATCACATCCAACATAATTATCCATCACTGATCCAATGCCTACGAGCTTTTCACGTATTGTGCTTTGCTTATTTACTTTACCGTTGCTACTGTTACAACTACTACAAAACTGCTACCATTATTTTTGCCACTGTTACCGTTACTTCCATACTACTTTGCTACTAAATACCTTGCTACAAATACTAAGTTATCCAGGTGTGGTTGAATTGACAAGTCAACTGCTAATACTGGAGAATATTCTTTGGCCCCCCTTATGTCGAATCAATAAATTTGGGTTGAATACTCTACCCTTGAAAACTGTTGCGATCCCCTATACTTGTGGGTTATAAAGACTATTTTTTGGCGCCGTTGCGAGGGAGCATAGCTTTATTCTTTGAGTAACTTGGGATTTATATCTGCTGGTCACTATGAGGAACTTGAAAGACGAAAGAACTAAGATTTATCCCTCAACTACGAGGGGAGGTAAGGAACTGCCATCTAGCTCTACACTAGATTCTCCTTCTATTATGAGTAAGCTTACGACACCTAAACCTGCTTCTGCTATTAATTCTGACACGTTTCATGTTATTTGATACGGCTCAAGTGGCGTTGAGACGATTTTTTGGTTGCCCTGATCTTTCACCACACGCCAACAGTTATACTAGCAAAACCAATCTTGCAGGAAAAAAAGGAAAACACAATGGATCTTGTTGGAATCGAAAGAGATTGTGGATGTGTACATGGAGGAGACCAATAGTAGACTAGATGGATGGATGGATTGTAGAGATGAACAGCGGCTGGAAGATGTACGTGGTACTAGTAGTACTAGTATATATACAGGGGATTAAGCTAATGGCGATTAGCGGCGGCGACGACGACGGAGTAATTAGCATATGGATAATTACCACTAGTAGAAGTATATGGAGAAGAACAGGAAGCTAGCGACCCTTGTAGATCAAGAATCAAACCGAGACTTGCGCCTTGACGGTCCATGTTGCCCAAACACATGCAATGATCAAACCCTGATTAGGGAACACATGAACACAGATACGCGGGCATCGCTAGATGCATGTTCTGAGTATTTTTACCAAAACTAAAACCTAGCTTTTGCATGGCCATATGGCCTTTATTTATAGTCGCACGCAGGCAACCTGGACTAAGACCAAAACTCACAAGAACACAAACCGGACTTGACAAAACTAAATAAACTAGGACTCGGCTAGATTCAAACTAGTAGACTTTCCATGTAACTAGGAGACCTTCACGTGCATGGTTCCCTACTACCACCACAAAGATGATTAATTCCAACGCGGGGGAGTCCGAAAGTTTGGCATGATATCTTGCTTTGGTGGTGTCACTGTTGATTGATATTTAACTGAATATTGTATCTTCTGTCGATTTGCATGCGGCACAGGTCCAAGTATACCTGCACCTCTTCTCCACATGCCAGCTGCTTCTCCACGTTGTGCTGGTATGACATATTTTCTAGAACCGGACTCCCACACCTCCTTCTCAGGCATGACCTTTTTCGACGATGCAATAATATTGGGTACATAACTAGGCATGATTACATCATCCACCCTCCCTTCATGTGAAACCGTCCTCGGTTTCGGGGCACTCTTCAAAATTTCCTTGTGAACGGCAAACACATGATCAATCTTGATAGCATGGTTATCCATGGGCTGCAGCACACGTTTGATGCCAAAATCTCAGAATAGATAAGTGTTAGACCTCCCCTCATGTATAGCATTGCGATCATATTGCCACGGACGATCCAATAGCAACTGACACACATCCATTGGCACAACATCGCAAATCACCTCATCGTAATACGTGCCAATATTGAACTTTACGCGTACCTTGTGAGTCACTTTAAAACATTCGGAGTTGTACAACCACTCAATGCAATGTGGCTGCGGATGTGGCCATGCCTTCAGTCCTAAAGCATCCACCACACGCTTGCTTATGATGTTGGTGTAGCTCCCTCCATCGATAATCAACTTGCAACACTTGTTTTTGATCTTGCATTGTGACTGAAATTTTTTCCACCGCTGTCCCAAACTTGGAATTTGATCCTCTTTAGCTTGCTGCACCATGATGCATGGTAGATCATCATAATCTAAAGGATAGCACATGATAGGATTAGATTCACTTTCCCCTTCTTTGGGCTCATCAGACTCCGAGTCAATTTTGTCTTCGGAAACATATCCATCATTAACAAGGAGCACTCTCTTCTTGTTCAGACAATCAATGCGTTTGTGTCCCCTACCTCCACATGTGTAACAAACAATCTCACTAGTACGCATAGCAGACTGCGCACTTGAATTAGCCCTTGAAGCCACTTTGCTCGCGGCCATAGATTCTTTGCTCATCTCCTTGTGATTGGTAGCAGCTGACCTATAGGATGAAGCTGGCTTGACACTATCATCACCATGCGAATAGGAACGCCGCCCCATGCTGAAATTGGTGCGGCCTTTGGAAACTTGCTTGGCTTTGACCCACTGTTCGGCATGCTCCGCTTGATGAAGAAGCTCTTGCATATCATTATACTGCATCAAATCAACACGGTCACGTATATCCTCATTCAGCCCCTCAAAGAAGCGTGTCATTGTTGCATCATCAGACTCATGCGCATTAGTTCTGATCATCAGAACTTGCATCCGTTGGTAATACTCATCTACCGTCATGGCTCCTTAAACAAGACGGGGAAGCTTTGTGTGTTGCTCCTTCTGAAAATAAGCTGGCACAAAGCAAGCACGCATTGTACGCTTCATCTCACGCCATGACTCTGGTCGTGCGTCATTGCGGTTGAGCTGATCCCACCAAATTAATGCATAACCCGAAAATTCAAGAGAAGCAAAACGAATCTTCCGCTCCTTGGAGTAACGGTGATTATCAAAAATCTGGTCCACACGCATCTCCCACTCAAGATACTCCTCGGGACCGGCCTTGCCCGTGAACGAAGGTATAGTAATTTTTATTCTATCAATACCTCCGTCCTCGTCCTCATCGCAACGCCGCCTTGGTCCATCATCACAGGGACGAGCATCCTGTCGTGGTCGGCGAGGCAAGTCGCCGTGAGCATCAGACCCATCCTCAGACTCAACATCATTATCGTCGTTGGCAACGTCCACGTTACGGACATGTCGAGGTGCTCGCTGCTGCAGGGCATGTTGTGCCCTTGCTGGAGCAGCCACGCCGGTTGCCCTTGCCTCTAGGCGACGGAGGGTTGCTTGCATGGCCTGGAACCCGTCGGTCACTGTCTCATCGAGGGCCTTCATGCGGTTGTCGAAGTGCTGGTATGTAGGCTTGAACATAGCATGAACACCTGGGTCCAGATCGGGACCATATTGCGGCGGCCCGTCATCCTCCTACACCTTATCCGCGTCACGCTTGCTGGCAGTTGACATCGCGTCCAGTGATAAACCTGGCGCTTTCTGATACCAGATGATACGGCTCAAGTGGCGTTGAGACGATTTTTGGGTTGCCCTGATCTTTCACCACACGCCAACAGTTACACTAGCAGAAGCAATCTTGTAGGAAAAAAAGGAAAACACAATGGATCTTGTTGGAATCGAAAGAGATTGTGGATGTGTACGTGGAGGAGACCAGTAGCAGACTAGATGGATGGATGGATTGTAGAGATGAACAACGACTGGAAGATGTACGTGGTAGTAGTAGTACTAGTATATATGCAGGGGATTAAGCTAATGGCGATTAGCGGCGCGACGGCGACGGAGTAATTAGCAGATGGATAATTACCACTAGTAGAAGTATATGGAGAAGAACAGGAAGCTAGCGACCCTTGTAGATCAAGAATCAAACCGAGACTTGTGCCTTGACGATCCACGTCGCCCAAACACATGCAATGATCAAACCTTGATTAGGGAACGCATGAACACAGATATGCGGGCATCGCTAGATGCATGTTCTGAGTATTTTTGCCAAAACTAAAACCTAGCTTTTACATGGCCATATGGCCTTTATTTATAGTCACAAGCAGGCAACCTGGACTAAGACCCAAACTCACGAGAACACAAACCGGACTTGACAAAACTAAATAAACTAGGACTCGGCTAGATTCAAACTAGTAGACTTTCCATGTAACTAGGAGACCTTCACGTGCATGGTTTCCTACTACCACCGCGAAGATGATTAATTCCAACGCGGGGGAGTCCGAAAGTTTGGCATGATATCTTGCTATGGTGGTGTCACTGTTGATTGATATTTAACTGAACATTGTATCTTCTGTCGATTTGCACGCGGCACAGGTCCAAGTATACCTGCACCTCTTCTCCACATGCCAGCTACTTCTCCATGTTGTGCTGGTATGACATATTTTCTAGAACCGGACTCCCACACCTCCTTCTCAGGCTTGACCTTTTTCAACGATGCAATAATATTGGGTACATAACTAGGCATGATTACATCATTATTGATGATGCTACTTCTACTATGCATGATACTTTTGATGAAACTACTTCTATGCTTGATACTAATGTGCCATTAGGTGAATATCTTAATGAACAACTTGCTAGGGTTAGAGAGAATGAAATTATTGAAAATGGAATTATTGAAGATAGTGATGATGAAGGTTCTCCCCCTAAATATGAATTGCCTGTTGTTCCTGAGGGTTATGTTATGGATGAAGAAACTGCTAGAGATATTCTTGCTTGCAATGATAGATCCGATCTTAAGAAATTATTAGCTAAACTGAAACAGAAAACTCTGAATGCTAGAATGAAATATGACCCTGCTTTTGCTACTTCACCTATCTTTGTCACTGATAAGGATTATGAATTCTCTATCGATCCTGAGATAATTACTTTGGTTGAATCTGATCCTTTTTATGTCTATGAATGTGAAACTGTTGTGGCACATCTTATACTAAATTGAATGATATAGCCACCCTGTTCACTAATGATGAGAAATCTCGCTACTATTATATCCTTAAGATATTTCCATTCTCATTGAAGGGTGATGCTAAAACTTGGTTTAATTCTCTTGATCCTGGTTGTGTGCGTAGTCCCCAGGATATGATTTATTACTTCTCTGCTAAATGTTTCCCTGCTCATAAGAAACAAGCTGCCTTGAGGGAAATATATAATTTTGTGCAAATTGAACAAGAGAGTCTCCCACAAGCTTGGCGGAGGCTTCTCCGGTTACTTAATGCTTTTCCTGATCATCCTCTTAAGAAAATGAAATACTTGATATCTTTTATAATGGACTAACCGACGTTTCCAAGGACCACTTGGATAGTTGTGATAGTTGTTTTTTCAGGGAAAGAACAGTCGATCAAGCTGAATTGCTATTGAATAATATGTTGACTAATGAAAATAATTAGACTCTTCCTGAGCCAACTCCTGAACCAACTACTGTACCAACTCCTAAACCAACTCCGAAGAAGAGGGGTGTTCTATTTCTCAGTCCAGAAGATATGCAAGAGGCAAAGAAATCTATGAAAGAAAAAGTTATTAAAGTTGAAGATGTTAAGAATTTACCTCCTGTTAAAGAAATACATGGTCTTAATATACCACCTATTGAAGAAACACATGGTATTGATAACCTGACACAGGTAGTAAAGGTAAATTCAGTAAAAAAAAGACATATCCGTGACATTTTGGGCCGAACGAATTTTTTTTGTCATACATATGACACTTCTATGACGATAATTGTGACAAAACCCTGTATCATCATAGATGTGGTGGGCTCCTACTTCTATGACAAAAAATCATGGCAGAAAATGGGCTTTTCATCCTGGGCGGGCCGGAGACGCTTCTGCATGACATTCTTTGGGCCGTCCATGACGGAAAAAACCGTGGTAGAAGCGAGGGGGAGGAAAATTTCGGGGAGTTCCCGGTTACGGTGGGAGGTCGGGGGCCGAGCGATGCGCGTTTCTCTCGTACACGTACGCGCGTGTGTGCGAGGCGTTGGCTCTAACGAAACCCGAACGAGGCATTGGGCTCTAACTGAACCCGAGCGATTGCACTGCATGCTACGCTTTACTGAACCCGAGCGATCGATCGATGGCTGTTAACTTAACCCGATCGAGCGATTCCTTCGCTACTGCTG
>LT934112.1:558146234-558176051 GCA_900231445.1 Triticum turgidum subsp. durum | reverse complement strand
CCACACCCCTCCCGATCAACAGGACCCCCGTTTTGACATTAGGAGGTCTGTTTCCTCCGTTTTGTGGTATGCCACACCCCTCTCGATCAACAGGACCCCGTTCCGAACGTAGGAGGTCCGTTTCCTCTGTTCTGCGGTATGCCACACCCCTCCCGATGAACACAACCATGCATTCCGTTCCGACCCAACCGGTTGGCTCGCCATGAACACAACGACGACGCTGTTTCTCTGTTCCGACCCAGCCATGTACGTATGCGCGAGTAGGCAGTCGAGACCCTGCCCGTATGTACATACGTGGCCGTATTTTCTTTCTTGCACCCGGCCGCTGTACGTACGTGTCCATGCTACGTGCGCGCCTCTACTACGACACGTGCGCGCCTCTACATCCACCAGTATATATGTACGTACACGTTCGCGACCAGAATGACAACGCTACGTACACTTTGACCAGGTGGGTCCCGGCTGTCAGGCACTTCCTTGCCTGGGAAGATGTAGCTGGTGGGTCCCAGCAGTCAGGGGGCGAATCGTTTTTTCCCGGACGCACTTCCTTGCGTGCGAAGATGTAGCTAGTGGGTCCCAGTAGTCAGGGGGCGAATCGGTTTTTTGCCCGCACGCACTTCCTTGCCTGCGAAGGTGTAGCTGGTGGGTACCAGTAGTTAGGGGGGAAACGTTTTTTAGGAAATACGGTGGCCTGTCCGGTGGGTCCCTGCTGTCAGGTGGAGGAATCATTATTTTCCGCGTAATAAGGAGGCACTTCCTTGCTGCGGCCATGGACCGAGCTGTCAGCCTCTCCACGCACAGTCCATGTCTGATGGAAGTCGTTCCTTGACCACGTTGACCACGCCGCACCGAGAGCATCGAGGGAGGTGGACGAAGGTGAGGCCTAGGAAGGGGACGACGCGGAGCCCGTGAAGACGCGGCAGTGGATGCCCACGTGGAGAGGAGTATGAGGGTTCACTCGTTCGGCTGCGGTGTGAGGCTGCTGTCGCCGCAGGGCCTGGCCAGCGGTGGGAATAGTAGGGGGCGGTGAGGCCTCCGCGGCAGCACAGCCGTCCACGGGAGGCAGGAGCAGGCGGCACGACCGGCGCTGCTTTGGGCGGCTGTAGCAAGAATACTAGAGGTTGAAGAAGCACTACAGCCGTTGGATGGACATCGTACGGTCACTGGAGCTAGAATCATTCATATTGACTAAGTTGACAAAGCCCTCCGTCCCCGTCAACTTAGTAGGCCCACAAGTCAGCCTCCCACCAAGGTGGGTCCCAGCTAGTAGGGGAGTATTCATTTTTTTGTGCATAATAAGGAGGCACTTCGGGTGGGTCCGAGCTGACAACGGGGGGAACATTTTTTTCACGAAATACGGTGGCCCGTCCGGTGGGTCCCAACAGTCAGGGGGGAAATGCTTTTTTCACTAAATAAGGTGGCCCGTCCCGTGGGTGCTTGCTGTCAGGTGGATGAATAATTATTTTGCGCGTAATAAGGAGGCACTTCCTTGCGGCCGCCGTGGACCCAGCTGTCAGCCTCTCCACGTACAGTACTCTTCCGATGGAAGTCGGCCGTTGACCATGTTGACCACGCCGCGCTGAGAGCACCAGGGCGGTGGACGACGGCGAGGCCTAGGAAGGGGACGACGCGGAGCCTGGGAAGACGCAGCAGTGGAAGCCCGCGCGGAGAGGAGTACAAGGGTTCACTCGTTCGGCTGCGGTGTGAGGCTGCCGTCGCCGCAGAATAACAGGGGGTGTGGGTGAGTGGAGGGATGGCCTGGCCAGCGGTGGGAGTAGTATGGGGGCGGTGAGGCCTCCGCGGAAGCACAGCCGACCACGGGATGCAGGAGCAGGCGGCACGACCGGCGCTGCTTTGGGCGGCTGGACCAAGAAGACCAGACGTTGAAGAAGCACTACGACCATTGGATGGACATCGTACGGTCACTGAAGCTAGAATCGTTTATTATTGACTAAGTTGACAAAGCCCTTGGTACGCTCCATCTTCGTAGGCCCACAGGTCAGCCTCTGTAACGTTGCGCCCCAGATGTCTGGGGGAGGAATCATTTTTTGGGCGACCGAAGCTAAGAATATCCGAGATTGAAGAAGAAGCACGTCATCCGTTGGATAGACATCCAACGGCCACTGCTGCTAGAACCATGTGTTGACTATAATAAGTTGACAAAGCCTTGCATACGCGTCAACTTATTTTTTTAGGGGACGCGTCACTTAGTAGGCCCACAAGTGTGTGGCAGAGAACTTATAGCCCATTTGCGTTTTGTAAGAATGTACAACCCATTTTTGAATTCTAATGGAATTTACAACAACCCATTTATAGTTTGTTAAAAGTACAGCCCATTTTCTAGCTAGGACAACGATTAATAATTTCAACCAACCGTTGAAGACAGAATTCAATAAAATTTCCCACATTTTGATGGGATCCGAAATATTTTTATCCTGAAATTTCTAGTCAGATTAAATATAAATTTGTATTACGTAAAAATCCAAGGAAACATTGCGCGCGGAAAAATGAAAATTTAAGATTTTCAAAATCCATAAATAATATTTTATAAACTAATTTCGTGTTTGGTGCATTTTTTTATAGTTACTGCCCAGTTTTTATAATTACATCCCATTTATTATTTTTTGAAGCCCATTTTCCTGTTAAGCCTAATGCATCCCTCCTAGGAAAGATTTGCAGCCCAACGGGGCGGAGAATAACAAGTTGACCTTGCCTGGGTATTCCTCAAAAAGACGTATAGCTTGGCTAGCCATTTTCATCTTGAAAAAATTAGTATCTGGGCTGGATATCTAGCCTGGGCTAGACGGGCCACAACCCGCCCAGATAATACCCTGCTCTCCTCTGAACAACAACGAAATCATCGCCAAGAAAAACTCTGTAGTGCTCATGCCTCAAAAACACAAATACTGCTCGAGCTGCTTGGTCCCAGCTGTCGGCCACACCTTGTGCAATTCTCTCGTTTATATTGACTACATATGTTGACAATGGTGTGGGACCGTGATGTCAGGAAACCAGGAGAAAGCAAAAAAAATAATATAGTTGTACATAATAAGGAGGCACTTGCGTATGTACGGCTATGGCCCTAGTGGGTCCCTAGTGTCATCTAGTCAAAATAAAGTCATCTCCTGAATCCTCATGTTCGTTGACGATGTTAACAATGCTCGGCGCCATGGCGAGCGCAACAACTCGAAGGACAACGGAGAGGGCCTCGCGGGCCCTATGGATGGTTTGATACAACGCCCGCTGCTCATTCAGGAAGCCAGGATCATCGGACACCTATGAGCACCTTCAAGAAACTGAGATGGCATGAAACGGTAAGGCCGCGCTTGGGAGCTCTGGTTTATTTCAAAACTGTATTAACATACAAGTGTAATTTACTCGTCATCCGAAACAACGCGTAAAATACAGGCGTAATGAAACCGAGGGCCCGAGGTCTGTAAGTAAAACCGACGGGTTACGTGTGTAATTTGAGATACCAGTGTATATTTTACGAGCACTGCTATATGGACGACATTACAAGATGATACATGCACGACGTGCGTATCATGCCATCCATGGGCACGGCTGAAACAGCAGCTAACGGCTGGATTAGCAATTGTCCGAGTGTTGTTTAGCGTTTTTATCGCGTGTGAAGTACTTCCGATATTTTACTAGTCGAAATCGACCAACCAAGCGCCTTCGCCCGAGACCATCTGCTTTAATTTATAAGTGTCAGTTTTACAAGCGGTTTTCGTTGGAAAACGATGATCCAATCACGGCCAAATATCATGAGTTGGTCGGAAGATCATATGGTTTCACGTCTAACCTACCCGACTTGTCGTATAGGCTATGAATGAAACATCAGACGATGAACTTCTTAAGCACGGAAACAACAGAAGAGGATGATCTTCTTAACAAGCAAATCACTGGCATTAGATCGACATGCAAACCAATACGAAGCATTATTCTCAGGAGGCACGGTGAACAACTTGTGATGCCGCATGCCACAACATTCCAAGCTCAACTTTGCAATCAAACACAAGGCCTGGCATTACATAGACAATATTCAGAACAAACTCTTAACACACGAATATCTTGTTGGAAATATGCCCTAGAGGCAATAATAAAATGGTTATTATTTTATTTCCTTGTTCATGATAATTGTCTATTGTTCATGCTATAATTGTATTAACTGGAAACCATAATACATGTGTGCATACATAAACCACAACATGTCCCTAGTGAGCCTCTAGTTGACTAGCTCGTTAATCAATAGATGGTTATGGTTTCCTGACCATGGACATTGAATGTCATTGATAACGGGATCACATCATTAGGAGAATGATGTGATGGACAAGACCCAATCCTAAGCATAGCACAAGATCGTGTAGTTCATTTGCTAAGAGCTTTTCTAATGTCAAGTATCATTTCCTTAGACCATGAGATTGTTTAACTCCCGGATACCATCGGAATGCTTTGGGTGTACCAAACTTCACAACGTAACTAGGTGGCTATAAAGGTGCACTACAAGTATCTCCGAAAGTGTCTGTTGGGTTGGCACGAATCAAGACTGGGATTTGTCACTCCGTATGACGGAGAGGTATCTCTGGGCCCACTCGGTAATGCATCATCATAATGAGCTCAATGTGACTAATGATTTAGTCACGGGATCATGCGTTATGGAACGAGTAAAGAGACTCGCTGGTGATGAGATTGAACAAGGTATTGGGATACCGACGATCGAATCTCGGGCAAGTAACATACCGATAGACAAAGGAAATTGTATACGTGATTGATTGAATCCCCGACATAATGGTTCATCCAATGAGATCATCGTGGAACATGCGGGAGCCAACATGGGTATCCAGATCCCGCTGTTGGTTATTGGCCAGAGAATGTCTCGGTCATGTCTGCATGGTTCCCGAACCCATAGGGTCTACACACTTAAGGTTCGGTGACGCTAGAGTTGTTATGGGAAATAGTATGTGGTTACCGAAGGTTGTTCGGAGTCCCGGATGAGATCCCAGACATGATGAGGAGCTCCGCACTGGTCCGGAGGTGAAGATCGGTATATTGGACGAAGCGTATAGGAGTCCGGAATTGTTCCGTGGGTACCAGGTGATGACCAGCGTGTCCGAAAGGGGTTTCAGAGGCCCCGACAAGTGTTGGGGGAGCCTTATGGGACAAGAGGAGGGGGCACATCAGCCTACTAAGGGGCTGAGCGCCCCTCCCACCCCATTTCACTTAACCTGGAGAGGTAGGGGAGCCACCCCTAGGGAAGCCTCCCCTCCCGGCTTGGGAGGCAAGTTTCCTAGGGGGTGGGGCGCCCAAACCCATCTAGGGTTTCCCCTGGCCGCCGCCCCCTCCTCTAAATCCATCTAGAGGGGTCGGCCCCCTCTCCCCTTCCCCCTATATATAGTGAGGGGGTGGGAGGGCAGCCATACCCTTCCCCTGGCATAGCCCCTCCCTCCTCATACATCTCCTCCTCCTTCGTAGTGCTTGGCGAAGCCCTGCTGGAGAACCACGAGCTCCACCACCACCACGCCGTCGTGATGTCGGAGTTCTCCCTCAACTTCTCCTCTCCCCTTGCTGGATAAATATGTAAGAGACGTCCCCGGGCTGTACGTGTGTTGAACGTGGAGGCACCGTCCGTTCAGCGCTTAGATCGGAATCGACCGCGATCTGAATCGCTGCGTGTATGACTCCACCAACCGTGTTCTTGTAACGCTTCCGCATCGCGATCTTCAAGGGTATGAAGATGCACTCCCCTCTCTCTCATTGCTAGTATCTCCATAGATTTATCTTGGTGATGCATAGAAAATTTTGAATTTCTGCCACGTTCCCCAACAATGGCATCATGAGCTAGGTCTATGCGTAGTTTCTATGCACGAGTAGAACACAAATTGTTGTGGGCGTCGATTTTGTCAATTTACTTTCCACTACTAGTCTTATCTTGATTCAGCGATATCGTGGGATGAAGCGGCCCGGACTGACCTTACACGTACGCTTACGTGAGACTGGTTCCACCGACTGACATGCACTAGTTGCATAAGGTGGCTAGCGGGTGTCTGTCTCTCCCACTTTAGTCGGATTGGATTCGATGAAAAGGGTCCTTATGAAGGGTAAATAGCAATTGGCATATCACGTTGTGGTTTTGGCGTAGGTAAGAAACGTTCTTGCTAGAAACCTATAGCAGCCACGTAAATACTTGCAACAACAATTAGAGGACGTCTAACTTGTTTTTGCAGAATATGCCGTGTGATGTGATATGGCCAAAAGGATGTGATGAATGAAATATATGTGATGTATGAGATTGATCATGTTCTTGTAACAGGAATCACGACTTGCATGTCGATGAGTATGACAACCGGCATGAGCCATTGGGGTTGTCTTAATTTATTGTATGACCTGCGTGTCATTGAATAACGCCATGTAATTACTTTGCTTTATTGCTAAACCATTAGCCATAGTAGTAGAAGTAATAGTTGGCGAGACAACTT
The DNA here is from genome assembly GCA_900231445.1 of Triticum turgidum subsp. durum. Lineage (NCBI taxonomy): Eukaryota > Viridiplantae > Streptophyta > Magnoliopsida > Poales > Poaceae > Triticum > Triticum turgidum. The sequence goes on along the minus strand of LT934112.1, from coordinate 558,169,572 downwards.
CATGAAGATATGATGATGGAGGTCATGATGATGGAGATCATGGTATCATGCCGATGACGATGATGATCATGGCGCCCCGAAGATGGAGATCGAAAGGAGCAAAATGATATTGGCCATATCATGTCACTATTTGATTGCATGAGATGTTTATCATGTTTTTGCATCTTATTTGCTTAGAAAGAAGGTAGCATAAATAAGATGATCCCTCATAAAATTTCAAGAAAGTGTTCCCCCTAACCGTGCACTGTTGTGAAGGTTTGTTGTTTCGAAGCACCACGTGATGATCGGGTGTGATAGATTCTAATGTTCGCATACAACGGGTGTAAGCCAGATTTACACATGCAAAACACTTAGGTTGACTTGACGAGCGTAGCATGTACAAACATGGCCTTGGAACACAAGAGACCGAAAGGTCGAACATGAGTCGTATAGCAGATACGATCAACATGAAGATGTTCACCGATGATGACTAGTCCATCTTACGTGATGATCGGACACTACCAAGTTGACTCGGATCATGTATCACTTAGATGACTAGAGGGATGTCTATCTGAGTGGGAGTTCATTAAATAATTTGATTAGATGAACTTAATTATCATGAACATAGTCAAAAGGTCTTTGCTAATTATGTCGTAGCTCACGCTTTCGTTCTACTGTTTTAGATATGTTCCTAGAGAAAAAAAAATTAGTTGAAAGTTGATAGTAGCAATTATGCAGACTGGGTCCGTAAACTGAGGATTGTCTTCATTGCTGCATAGAAGGCTTATGTTCTTAATGCACCGCTCGGTGTGTTGAACCTCGAGCGTCGTTTGTGGATGTTGCGAACATCTGACTTACACGTTTTGATGACTACATGATAGCTCAGTGCATAATATTAAACGATTTAGAATTGAGGCACCGAAGACAATTTTGAAACGTCGCGCAACATATGAGATGTTCCAAGAGCTGGAATTGGGATTTCAGGCTCATGCCCACGTCAAGAGGTGAGAGACCTCCGACAAGTTTCTTAGACTGCAAACTAAGGGAGAAAAGCTCAATCGTTGAACATGTGCTCAGATTGTCTGAGTACTACAATCACTTGAATCGATTGGGAGTTAATCCTCCATATGAGATAGTGATGATTCTCCAAAGTCACTACCACCAAGCTACTAGAGCTTTGTGATGAACTATAACATATCGGGGATAGATATGATGATCCTTGAGTTATTCGCGATGTTTGACACCACAAAAGTACAAATCAAGTAGGAGCATCAATTGTTGATGGTTAGTAAAACCACTAGTTTCAAGAAGGGTAAGGGCAAGAAGGGATACTTCATGAAACAACAAATCGGTTGCAGCTCTAGTGAAGAAACCCAAGGTTGAACCGAAACCCGAGATTAAGTGCTTCTGTAATGAGGGGAACGGTCACTGAAGCAGAAACTACCCTAGATACTTGGTAGATGAGAAGGCTGGCTAGGTCGACAGAAGTATATTGGATATATATTATATTAATGTGTACTTTACTAGTACTCCTAGTAGCACCAGGGTATTAGATACTAGTTCGGTTGCTAAGTGTTAGTAACTCGAAATAAAAAGCTACGGAAAAAACAAAGACTAGCTAAAGGTGAGATGACGATATGTGTTGGAAGTGTTTCCAAGGTTGATGTGATCAAGCATCGCATGCTCCCTCTACCATCTAGATTGGTGTTAAACCTAAATAATTGTTATTTGGTGTTTGCGTTGAGCATAGACATGATTGGATTATGTTTATCACAATATGGTTATTCATGTAAGGAGAATAATGGTTACTCTGTTTATTTGAATAATACCTTCAATGGTTTTGCACCTCAAAAGAATGGTTTATTGAATCTCGATCGTGGTGATACACATGTTCATGCCAAAAGATATAAGATAGTAATGACAGTACCACATACTTGTGGCACTGCCATTTGAGTCATATTGGTATAAAACGCATGAAGAAGCTCCATGTTGATGGATCTTTGGACTCACTCATTTTTGAAAAGATTGAGACATGTGAACCATGTCCGTTGGTATATACGCATGAAGAAACTCCATGCAGATGTATCGTTTGGACTCACTTGATTTTGAATCACTTGAGACATGCAAATTATACCACATGGCAAAATGACTAAAAGGCCTCGTTTTCAGTGAGATGGAACAAGAGAGCAACTTGTTGGAAGTAATACATTTGATGTGTGAAATCCAATGAGTGTTGAGGCACGCAGTGAATATCATTATGCTCTTACTTTACAGATGATTTGAGTAGATTCTAAGTATATTTACTTGATGAAAACATGAGTCTAAATTATTGAAAGGTTCAAGCAATTTCAGAGTGAAGTTGAAGATCATCGTGGCAAGAGGATAAAATGTCTATGATATGATCATAGAGATAAATATCTGAGTTACGAGTTTGGTACACAATTAATACCTTGTGGAAATTGTTCCATAACTCATACCGCCTAGAACACCATAATGTGATGGTGTGTCTGAACATCCTAAATGCACCGTATTGGATATGGTGCATACCATGATATCTCTTATCGAATTACCACTATCGTTTATGGGTTAAGCATTAGAGACCCACATTCACTTTAAATAGGGCACCACATAATTCTGTTGAGATGACACCGTATGAACTATGGTTTAGAGAAACCTAAGTTGTCGTTTCTTAAAAGTTTGGGGCTGTGATGCTTATGTGAAAAAGTTTTGCCTGATAAGCTCGAACCCAAAGCGGATAAATGCATCTTCATATGACACCCAAAACAGTTGGGTATACCTCCTATTGCAAATCCGGAAGCAAAAGTGATTGTTTCTAGAAACGGGTCCTTTCTCGAGGAGTAGTTTCTCTCAAAAGAATTGAGTGGGAGGATGGTGGAGACTTGATGAGGTTATTGAACAATCACTTCAAACAGTGTGTAGCAGGGCACAGGAAGTTGCTCCTGTGGCGCCTACACCAGTTGAAGTGGAAGCTGATGATAGTGATGATGAAACTTCAGATCAAGTCACTACCAAACCTCGTAGGTTGACAAGGACGCGTACTGCTTCAGAGTGGTGCGGTAATTCTGTCTTGGAGGTATGGAGAAGGGATGGTGGGCCCGGAATCCGACGAATGGCTCAAGGCCATAAAATCCGAGAAAGGATCCATGTATGGAAACAAAGTATAGACTTTGGAAGAACTACTTGATGATCGTAAGGCTGTTGGGTATAGATGGATTTTAAAAGGAAGACGGACAATGATGGTAAGTGTCACCATAAAGAAAGCTCGACTTGTCGCTATGATGTTTTCCGACAAGTTCAAGGAGTTGACTGCGATGAGACTTTCTCACTCGTAGCGGTGCTAAGAGTCTGTTGGAATTATATTAGCAGTTACTGCATTATTTATGAAATGTTGCAGATAGGATGTCAAAACCTTGTTTCGTCGACAATTTTCTTGAGGAAAGGTTGTATATGATACAACTAGAAGGTTTTGTCAATCCTATAAGATGCTAACAAGTATTCAAAGATCCAGCAATCCTTCTAAGGATAGGAGTAAGCATCTCAGAGTTGGAATATACGCTTTGATGATATGATCAAAGATTTTGGGTATATACAAAGTTTATGAGAAACTTGTATTTCCAAAGAAGTGAGTGGGAGCACTATTGAATTTCTGATGAGTATATGTTGTTGACATATTGTTGATCGGAAATGATGTAGAATTTCTGGAAAGCATATAGGGTTATTTGAAAAGTGTTTTTCAATGGAAAACCTAGATTAAGCTGCTTGAAAATTGAGCATCAAGATCTATAAGGATAGATCAAGATCGCTTGGTAGTACTTTCAAATGAATATACACCATGACAAGATTTTGAAGGAGTTCAAAATAGATCGGCAAAGAAGGAGTTCTTGGCTGTGTTATGAGGTGTGAGTATTGAGTAAGACTCAAGACCTGACCACGACAGAAGAGAGAGAAAGGACGAAGGTCGTCCCCTATGCATTAGACGTAGGCTCTACAGTATGCTATGCTATGTACCGCACCTGAAGTGTGCCTTGCCATGAGTCAATCAAGGAGTACAAGAGGGATCCAGGAATGGATCACATGACAACGGTCAAACTTATCCTTAGTAAATAGTTGACTAAGGAATTTTCTCGATTATGGAGGTGGTAAAAGATTTCGTCGTAAAGGGTTACGTCGATGCAAACTTTGACACTAATCCGGATGACTCTGAGTAGTAAACCGGATTCGTATAGTAGAGCAGTTATTTGGAATAGCTTCAAGTAGCGCATGGAAGCTGCATCTACAAGATGACATAGAGATTTGTAAAGCACATATGGATCTGAAAGGTTCAGACCTGTTGACTAATAAACCTCTCTCACAAGTTAGATATGATCAAACACCATGGGTGTTGGATTCATTACAATCACATAGTGATGTCAACTAGATTATTGACTCTAGTGCAAGTGGGAGACTGTTGGAAATATGCCCTAGAGGCAATAATAAAATGGTTATTATTATATTTCATTGTTCATGATAATTGTCTATTGTTCATGCTATAATTGTATTAACTGGAAACCGTAATACATGTGTGAATACATAGACCACAACATGTCCCTAGTGAGCCTCTACTTGACTAGTTTGTTGATCAATAGATGGTTATGGTTTCCTGACCATGGACATTGGATGTCATTGATAATGGAATCACATCATTAGGAGAATGATGTGATGGACAAGACCTAATCCTAAGCATAGCACAAGATCGTGTAGTTCATTTGCTAAGAGCTTTTCTCATGTCAAGTATCATTTCCTTAGACCATGAGATTGTGCAACTCCCGGATACCGCAGGAATGCTTTGGGTGTACCAAACGTCACAACATAACTGGGTGGCTATAAAGGTGCACTACAGGTATCTCCGAAAGTGTCTGTTGGGTTGGCCCGAATCGAGACAGGGATTTGTCACTCCGTATGACAGATAGGTATCTCTGGGCCCACTCGGTAATGAATCATCATACTGAGCTCAATGTGACGAAGGAGTTAGTCACGGGATCATGTGTTATGGAACGAGTAAAGAGACTTGCCAGTGACGAGATTGAACAAGGTATTGGGATACCGACGATCGAATCTCGGGCAAGTAACATACCGATGGACAAAGGGAATTGTATATGGGATTGATTGAATCCCCGACATCGTGGTTCATCCGATGAGATCATCGTGGAACATGTGGGAGCCAACATGGGTATCCAGATCCCGCTGTTGGTTATTGGCCAGAGAATGTCTACACACTTAAGGTTCAGTGACGCTAGAGTTGTTATGGGAAATAGTATGTGGTTACCGAAGGTTGTTCAGAGTCCCGGATGAGATCCCTGACATGACGAGGAGCTCCGGAATGGTCGGGAGGTGAAGATCGGTATATTGGACGAAGGGTATTGGAGTCCGGAATTGTTCCAGGGGTACCAGGTGATGACCAGCGTGTCCGAAAGGGGTTTTGGAGGCCCCGACAAGTGTTGGGGGGGGGGGCCTTATGGGCCAAGAGGAGGGGGCACATCAGCCCACTAAGGGGCTGGGCGCCCCTCCCACCCCATCTCACGTAACCTAGAGAGGTAGGGGCGCCACCCCTAGGGCAGCCTCCCCTCCCGGCTTGGGGGGCAAGTTTCTAGGGGCTTGGGGCGCCCAAACCCATCTAGGGTTTCCCTTGGCTGCCGCCCCCTCCTCTAGATCCATTTAGAGGGGTCGGCCCCCTCTCCCCTTCCCCCTATATATAGTGAGGGGGTGGGAGGGCAGCTAGACCCTTCCCCTGGCGTAGCCCCTCCCTCCTCATACATCTCCTCCTCCTTCGTAATGCTTGGCGAAGCCTTGCTGGAGAACCACGAGCTCCACCACCACCACGCCGTCGTGCTGTCGGAGTTCTCCCTCAACTTCTCCTCTCCCCTTGCTGGATCAAGAAGGAGGAGACGTCCCTGGGCTGTACGTGTGTTGAACGCGGAGGCGCCATCCGTTCGGCGCTTAGATCGGAATCGACTGCGATCTGAATCGCTGCGAATACGACTCCACCAACCGCGTTCTTGTAACGCTTCTGCATCGCGATCTTCAAGGGTATGAAGATGCACTCCCCTCTCTCTCGTTGCTAGTCTCTCCATAGATTGATCTTGGTGATGCGTAGAAAATTTTGAATTTCTGCTACGTTCCCCAACATATCAGCTGAGTAACTATTTACTTCTAAACTGAACATAGGAATAGGAAAAAACACTCTACGCTGCTCACAGCAAGGGCGTCCCACTCAAAAATATCAAATGCATGTCTTTTGGCTAACATAAATGAGCAAATTTTGACAAGGTTTTCCAATTCCAATATATTAAACTAACGTCTTCTTGCTAACATCAATGATTAAACTTTGACAAGCTTTTCCCATTCAAAATATGTAATGCCTATGATCGTGGAGTCCTGTCGTAGCTTCTTGTACTTGTTTGGGAAATTTTTTCCCCAGGGCACTCCACATGTTGTTAAATTGCCAATGGTCTCTGCAGACTAGTCATGTCACCAGTGTCTAATAATACCCTGTAAAGCTTCTCGGTCATTCCTTCTTTAATATAGCGCAAACATTGACTGCTTCTTTATGCAAAATGGAACGACCAACTGGACCCTGTAATGCAGCAGTTTGCCTTGGACACATTCGCTCCTTTTGTGCAGTTCAACTAAAATCGAAGTCGGAATAAAACCGAGCTCTAATTTTGATATCCCTGTAAGCAACAATAGGTATAAGGGAAACAATTACTGAGAAATAATGATTGATGATTTGTACTCCCAGAAGAAAAGCATCTACTGATCTACTTTATCTTAATGGGAAACAAAGCAGGAGAGTAGCAATTCTCCATCAGTGTGATTCATTCATATTGACTGAGACATTATCTTAACAATGCCTTCTTTCAACATGTATATAGAGTGCACTGCAGCCCCCTGTCCCGCACACTGCCAGGGCAATTAATGCCATTGAATGAGGCGGTTACTAGTGTAATGAGCCTCTAGTACATCAGTTATAGGTAACGGTAGTTATAACTCTATTTAGTGGATGACTTAGGATTCTTCGACCATTGTAGCTCGCACGACGCCTTCTTATCCGGTACGTTCGAGTGGTAGTTCGTCCGCCGAGTGACGTGTGGTTGTCCGAGTGCTGCAGAGCCGTCCGAGTGATCCTTCTGATGTATGCATCCGAATGCTAACATGGTCTAGAGGCCTACCTATGATGGTGATGGGCCCCATGTGGGTCCTAGATGATGGATCCTTGACCCTACCGGTGACCGCATCATTAGCCCCCGAATCGGTTGGGATTTTGTAGGACAAACAAACAAATCCTTCAGTTGAGTCCAAATGCCACAGGGATACTCAGAATATGTTTTCGGACAGTGATTTGTTGTTGCTTGGATGAAAACACAACGAATTCTGGACTTTAGTTTTACTCAGATGATTGGGTACTGTCGATCGTTGAGAAAAACCCCAGTGGCATTCGTTTTGTCTCTCGAAAGTGATAGACTAAGGGCTCGAGTGAAGGCATGCCATGACAACTCAAGTGGCGATGCCGGTGCGTGGTCTGACTCTCCAGAGAGAGACCACTCCTTATCTTAGGGGAACACCAACGCAGGCCTCCTAGGGGTCCAGGTTTACGAGTCATGCGCCTTGGAGCCTACCGAGAGGACCAAGCGAACCCGTAGAGGGCGTCAAGCTCGTCACATAACGATCATAAAGAGGACTTTAGTGGGGTGTTTAACGTGGTCGAGTGCAGAGGTCCCCGCGGAGGGTGGTCTGTCGGACGGACGTGCGTCATTCAGGAAAGGAATCGCTGGTAATCAATCAGATTGATTTGTGCCTGAAATCTCGGGATTTGAATTCATGCGTTCATGCGCTGAAGCGGTAACGTCATGCATTAGTGGGAAAGTGGGGCCGTGGCTCCTTGATTTGTGCGCATGATCCCTGCCACATGTTGCGCCTGTCCTGTGCAAAGCCACACTACGCATCCGTCAATCTAGGGATTCATGGTGAGAGATCCGACCAGAGATTTTGTACGGTGATATAAAAGATTCAGAGACAAAGGTCCCCTTGATCCGACTCCTCCGCCTCCTTCCACCTCTCGAGTGCACAACAATGGCAAGGGAATCCACGACCAAGGCAGAGAAAGCGAAGAAGATGAGAAAGGCTTCCTCCTCTGGCTCCGATGCGGCGGCCGGCGGCGCGGCGGGGGACTGCATCCCATCGAGTGTCTCAGCCCGACGATTGGAGGAGTTGGCGGGGAAGGGGTTGATTCCGCTTGAAGGATGGCATCGCTCGGGCGCGGGGGAGGTCGAGCCGGCGCCATAGGAGGACGAGCGTGTCCTGCTCTTCACCCATGCTGAGCGGAGATTTTCCATGCCTCCTCACCCTTTCTTCCGGGTGCTTCTTGACTATTTTGGCATGCAACTTCATCATCTTCCTCCTAACGCCATTATCTACCTCTCGGCCTTGGTCTCTCTCCATGAGAACTTCTTGGGTTGCCCGCCCCATCGGGGCCTCTGGAAGTATATCTTCACTTGCCGGTCTATGATCGTCAAGAAAGACTTGTCGACTGGTGAGAAGACCAACCTGACCAAGCTGTTTAGGGGTCTGGGAATCCAGGTTCACGGAGGGAGATCTTTCCCAAAGATGACCTTCCCTAACTCCGTCAAGGGGTGGCGGGGTACTTGGTTCTACTGTAGGGATGTCCCTAGCGCCAGCACTCCGTCAGGCCTCCCACCGTACTCTTCGGAGAGAGTGAGGGCTCCCCCATCGCTCTCTATGGCAAAGGAAGAGAAGGTGGCGACATCTTGTACACTGCCCTCATTAGCGTCATGAATGCCAGCCTCAATGGAATGGACTTGCTGGAGACGTTTCTCACTCGGCGGATCCAGCCGCTGCAGGCCAGGGTTGCACTTCAGGTTACACTTCATAAGGGCATTGATTCGATCACCATCTTTGTCTTGATGTGTTTCTCTAAGAACTCCAACCATCATGACAACGAGAGGAAAGGACAAACTCTAGAAGGATCGATCTTCTCGAAGATCGAACAACTCAGGATCAATTCACGGAATGAGAAATTGAAACATCTCTCGAGATGAGGCACGAAGCATACATCCAGAGGGATGTAGTGAAACAGATGATGAAGGTTCACTAGGTAGGCAACAATCCCACAGTTAACAGGGTGGTGAATGGTTGTCAACGTAGGGAGGAGTTGAGTTGCCATGACACCATAACGAAACATGTTGGATGAGGTGACTAGTATAATTATCACCTTAAGTGGCAAAAGGAATTACTTTTGATATAGAGATCTTTAAGACTCTTTATACCAGCCTAAGGCAATTCAGCAACAACCGTTTGGCGGAGTACGAAAGAATGGCATACCCAGACTAGGATGGATAATGTGGACTACCTTGTTGAAGACAACGCAAGGGATGATTTTTTCTTTTCATCTTAAATGGATGGGACCCATGGTAGGACCACTTTTGAAGATGGTCCTTATCAGTAATTACTGAGAAGGCTAGTCCAAGGTAGGATGGCACAATGGCGGTGCAAGCTGGGAACAGAAATGCAAATGCTGGAATGATTCTAGTAACTGGGGAGAACTCAACAGTCGATAGTGATCCCACTATCTAAAAGGTTATGGCACAATCGACGAAACTGAGAGCAATCCCAGTTAGTGCCGACGATAACACCTAGTGCTTGCGCGTTGATACGTCTCCATCGTATCTACTTTTCCAAACACTTTTCCCCTTGTTTTGGATTCTAACTTGCATGATTTGAATGGAACTAACCCGGACTGATGCTGTTTTCAGCAGACCTACCATGGTGTTATTTTTGTGCAGAAATAAAAGTTATCGGAATGACCTGAAAATCCATGAAGCTAATTTTCAGAATTAATAAAAAATATTGGCGAAAGAATCAGCGTTAGGGGGCCCACAGCCTGTCCACAAGGGTGGGGGTGCGCCCCTCCCCTAGGGCGCGCCCCTGCCTCATGGCCCCCCTGGACGTCCACCGACCTCAACTCCAACTCCATATATTTGCTTTCGCGGAGAAAAAAATCAGAGAGAACATTTCATCACGTTTTACGATATGGAGCCGCCGCCAAGCCCTAATCTCTCTCAGGAGGGCTGATCCGGAGTCCGTTCGGGGCTCCAGAGAGGGGGATTCCTCGCTGTCGTCATCATCAACCATCCTTCATCACCAATTTCATGATGCTCATCGCCGTGCGTGAGTAATTCAATCGTAGGCTTGCTGGACAGTGATGGGTTGGATGAGATTTACCATGTAATCAAGTTAGTTTTGTTAGGGTTTGATCCCTAGTATCCACTATGTTCTGAGATTGATGTTTCTATGACTTTGCTATGCTTAATGCTTGTTACTAGGGCTTGAGTGCCATGATTTCAGATCTGAACCTATTATGTTTTCATGAATATATGTGAGTTCTTGATCCTATCTTGCAAGTCTATAGTCAACTATTATGTGTTATGATCCGACAAACCCGAAGTGACAATAATCGGGATACTTCTCGGTGATGAACGCAGTTTGAGGAGTTCATGTATTCAATATGTGTTAATGCTTTGGTACGGTACTCTATGAAAAGGAGGCCTTAATATCCCTTAGTTTCCACTAGGACCCCGCTGCCACGGGAGGGTAGGACAAAAGATGTCATGCAAGTTCTTTTCCATAAGCACGTATGACTATATTCGGAATACATGCCTACATTACGTTGATGAATTGGAGCTAGTTCTGTGTCACCCTATGTTATAACTATTACATGAGGAATCACATCCGACATAATTATCCATCACTGATCCAATGCCTACGAGCTTTTCACATATTGTGCTTTGCTTATTTACTTTACCATTGCTACTGTTACAACTACTACAAAACTGCTACCATTATTTTTGCCACTGTTACCGTTACTTCCATACTACTTTGCTACTAAATACCTTGCTACAGATACTAAGTTATCCAGGTGTGGTTGAATTGACAAGTCAACTGCTAATACTTGAGAATATTCTTTGGCCCCTGAGGGAGTCCCGGACTAGGGGGTGTCCGGATAGCCGAACTATCATCATCGTCCGGACTCCAAGACTATGAAGATACAAGATTGAAGACTTCGGCCCGTGTCCGGATGGGACTTTCCTTGGCGTGGAAGGCAAGCTTGGCGATACGGATATGTAGATCTCCTACCTTTTTAACCGACTCTGTGTAACCCTAGCCCTCTCCGGTGTATATATAAACCAGATGGCTTTAGTCCATAGGACGAACAACAATCATACCATAGGCTAGCTTCTAGGGTTTAGCCTCCTTGATCTCGTGGTAGATCTACTCTTGTAACCCACACCATCAATATTAATCAAGCAGGACGTAGGGTTTTACCTCCATCAAGAGGGCCCGAACCTGGGTAAAAACATCATGTCCCTCGTCTCCTGTTACCATCCGCCTAGATGCACAGTTCGGGACCCCCTACCCGAGATCCGCCGGTTTTGACACCGACATTGGTGCTTTCATTGAGAGTTCTTCTGTGCCGTCGCGATCAGGAAGGATGCCTTCTCCCGTCTTTAAAGACGGCACCGTCGTCAAGAGAGCTTTAGCCGCCGACCAAACTGTCCGGCTAGGTGGTTTTCTTATGACCGCCTGTTCGGCCACCGCTCCGATGATGACCTCTCAGGTCATCAAAAGCGATCTTCACGTCAGCCCGGAATTCGCCGAGCAGTTAGATCCGATTGAGCTCTCCTCTGTAAACGAGCTCTTGGATCGCATCGCCGCCCTGGGAGTCACTGCAGACTACGATCAGATTGGGCTTAAACCCGATCTGAGAGAGATTAAGTCTCCTCAGGCCACCCACCATGTTGTCGTGGTAGAGGTACAATGCGGCAACCCTTCTTCTACGTTGAAAACCAACTATGTCTGGATTCCTGATCCCTCCAAGACGGATTCCCATGAAGGGACGGACGCTAATCAAATACTGAACTTAGAGTCAGGCATCGGACTAGATTCGTTGGAAAGCATCCAGCAAGTCAAGCTTCCAAATCCGGAAACTTCTTGGCCTTTGAGCCCCAGATTGGGCGGGGTTCCGAACTTGATTCCACCCGCCCACCCAAACATAAGCAATCTATCTCGAATACGGCAAGAGCCCGATGAAACAGTACATCATTACTGGGCCAGATTCTTCCTGGTTATGAACAGGATAAAGGACTGCTGCGAAGAAAGCGCAATTTCAATTTTCTGCAACAATTGCACGAACAAGGGAATCATGAACGCCATAAGTTGTCGCGAAGTTACACGCTTCATCGACCTAGCGACTATCGTACAAAAATACTGTGTGGTAGAGAGTGCCAGGAACTCCGAAACTAGGTTTTGGGACAGTCCGGCCTTGACTACAACCCTAGTCCGAAGTAAAAGGGTGCGCCATACTCAAGCACCTGGGTTAAAAACCAAAAAGCAAAGACCCCCCAAAGGGCATGGAACCGTACTGGAGGGCTGGCTCAACGGACCCTGCAAAATCCACAGTACGGAGGGCGCCACTCCAACACACAGCCTTCGAGCATGTTGGATACTACGGCAGGTGGCCAAAAGTGGCGGAGGCTTTTTAGCCCCGGGCAAACAGCCTAGCAGTACCGGTACGGTACTAACAGTCTTCGAGACTTTCGCATCAAATAACATGCGAAAACGAACAATCCGCGGCCTCGCCGAAGTCTACCAAGTAGCAACAGCAAATCCATGGAGTGACACGGCTATCACCTTCAACGCCAGCAACGAACCTAAATTCCGAACAGCTAGAGCACCAGCCGCATTGGTCCTCAGTCCGATAGTGGACGACTTTCGCCTTACCATGGTACTCATGGATGGCGGCAGCGGATTAAACCTCATCTACGAGGAAACCCTTCAAAAAATGGATATTGACTGGAGCCGCATCGAGCGAAGCATCACAACCTTCAGAGGGATAATCCCTAGTCGAGAAGCACGCTGCACAGGAAAAATCACACTAGACATAGTGTTCGGCTCACCGGACAATTACAGGTCCGAGGAGGTCATGTTCCAAGTAGCCCCATTCGGCAGCGGATATCACGCTTTGTTAGGGCGAGAGGCATTCACAATCTTCCAAGCTATACCCCACTACGGGTACATGAAGCTCAAAATGCCCGGACCCAATGGGATAATCACTCTTGCCAGTGGTCCAGATACAGCACTCCGCGCTGAAAATAAGACAGCCGCACTGGCCCTAGAGGCATTGTTCGAAGCCCTAGTGGCAGAGGAACTAACTACGCTGCGCTCCACGTCCACCTCTTTTAAACCAGCAGACGAAATAGTCAAATTTCAGGTCCATCCAACGGACCCCACAAAGACGGCCTCCATTGGGGCACAATTAAGTCCTGATGTCGAAGCCGCACTACGAGAATTCCTTCAGGAAAATTGGGACATTTTTGCCTGGCACCCTTCAGACATGCCAGGAATCCCACGCAGGCTGGCAAAGCACAGCCTAAACATCCTAAAAGGATTCAAGCCGGTCAAACAAGCTCTCCGGCGATTTTCCGAACCCAAAAGACAGGCAATGGGAGAAGAGCTAGCCAAACTCTTAGAAGCCGGATTCATCAGAGATATAAAACATTCGGACTGGCTAGCCAATCTAATGGTACCAAAAAAGGACAAATCCTGGCGCCTCTGCGTCGATTTTAAAGACCTTAACAAGGCCTGTCCAAAGGACCCTTTCCCCCTCCCTCGCATCGACCAAATCATCGATGCTACCGCAGGGCATGATTCATTGTGCTTCCTCGACGCATACTCCAGATACCATCAAATCAAGATGGCGGAGAAAGACCAGGCCGCAACGGCATTCATTACTCCATATGGGCCATTCTGCTTCAACACAATGCCCTTCGGACTCAAAAACGCCGGCGCAACATATCAGCGCATGATTCAAACATGTCTGGCTACCCAGATAGGCAAAACAATAGATGCATACATAGACGATGTGGTCGTCAAGACCAAACACATCGAAACTCTAGTAGAAGACTTGAGGGTGACATTCGACAACCTCCGAGCATATGACATTAAGCTCAATCCGGAAAAATGCGTCTTCAGCGTACCAGCCGGAAAGCTCTTGGGCTTCATCGTATCCGGTAGAGGAATTGAAGCAAACCCGGCCAAAATTCAAGCTCTGTCACAATTGGATATTCCAAAGGACCTCAAGCAAATACAAAAACTAACCAGATGCGTAGCGGCCTTAAGTCGCTTCATCTCCCGTTTGGGAGAAAAGGCTCTGCCCCTCTACCGCCTCCTCTGGCGCACCGAACATTTGGAATGGACGGATGCTGCCACAGGCGGACTCGAAGAAATAAAGGCCATACTGGCAACAAATCTGGTCCTGGCCGCGCCCAACCTGGGCGAACCTATGTTATTATATATCGCAGCAACACATCAAGTTGTCAGCGCGGTACTCGTCGTCGAGCGAGAGACAGAAGGGCACATATTCCCTATTAAAAAACCAGTGTACTACGTATCCACTGTTCTAACTCCATGCAAGTCCCGGTACACACATTATCAAAAGATAGCATATGCGGTGTTCATGGCATCCCGGAAGCTGCGACACTACTTTCAAGAGTGTTCCATAACGGTGGCCTCCGAAGTACCTCTCAACGATATTATAAACAATTGCGATGCAACGGGCAGGATTGCAAAATGGGCTATTGAGATCTTACCATTTGACATAACCTATAAACCACGGCGAGCTATAAAGTCGCAGGTTCTGGCCGACTTCGTCGCCGAATGGACCGAAGCCGAACTCCCTAAAGAGTACGGCGCATACTCCAATTGGATCATGCATTTTGATGGATCCAAAATGTTGGCTGGCTTGGGGGCTGGCGTCGTCCTGACGTCCCCAACTGGAGACACAATCCAATACATACTTCAAATAATGTACATGGACTCCAATAACGCAGCCGAATACGAGGCCCTTCTACATGGCCTCCGGATGGCAATCTCCATGGGCATTCAACGCCTAGAGGTGCGCGGGGATTCAAACCTCGCAATATCCCAAGTAAATGGAGACTTTGATGCCAAAGATCCCAAAATGGCAGCTTACCGCAACGCCGTCCTAAAAATGTCAGCTCGGTTCAAAGGACTCGAATTCCACCATGTAGCCCGGGATAATAACCAGGCAGCAGACGTGTTAGCATGCATCGGCGTGAAACGAGACGCCGTCCCTCCAAACATCTTCCTGGAACGGCTCTTCAAGCCATCCGTGTTATGGGAAGAGGAGTCCGGAAATAACAATCCGTAGCCAGCTGCATCACCGAACTCAGACCATTCTGACACAATCGGCGGCTCAGCCAACGAAATAACACCTTCAGCTCACGAAATAATGGCAGTAATTGCCCCGTGGACAGAACCATTCCTAGCCTACTTAATTCGGCAGGAACTTCCCAAAGACCAAAATGAGGCCCGCTGCATAGTTCGGCGATCTAAAGCCTACAAGGTCCATGAGGGAGAACTTTATAAGAAAAGCACAACCGGAGTCCTTCAAAGGTGTATCTCCGAAGAGGAGGGGCGGAATCTCTTGGCTGAAATTCACGCCGGACTCGGCGGGCACCACGCTGCAGCCCGGGCACTCGTAGGCAAGGCCTTCCGTACAGGATTTTATTGGCCGACAGCCCGGGCAGATGCTCAGGACTTAGTCCAACGATGCGTCGGTTGCCAGCTCTTTGCTAATCAGAGCCACATGCCACCCACCGCCCTAAAAACTATACCCATTACCTGGCCGTTAGCGGTCTGGGGGCTTGACATGGTTGGACCCCTTAAAGGGGGAACCCACAAGCACAAATACTTATTGGTCATGGTGGACAAATTCACCAAATGGATTGAGGCCAAGCCGGTTAAAACGGCAGAATCCGGACCGGTGATAGACTTCCTATCCGGGGTAGTACACCGTTTTGGCGTCCCCCACAGCATCATCACTGATAACGGCACGAACTTCACTGCCGACGAGGTTAAACTCTGGTGCGAAAACATGGGCATCAAGCTCGATTACGCTTCAGTCTATCACCCCCAAATTAACGGTCAAGTTGAGCGAGCAAATGGTCTAATCATGAGCGGCATCAAACCCAGACTAGTGCGGTCCCTCAAGGAATCTAACACGCACTGGGTAGAGGAGCTCGACTCCGTACTCTGGGGGCTGCGGACCACGCCAAACCGAACTACTGGATTCACACCATTTTTCATGGTGTATGGCGCAGAGGCAGTTCTGCCTTGTGATATACTTCATGACTCACCTCGTGTGCGCATGTACGAAGAAAGAGAAGCCGAGTTGGATCGGCAGGACAGTTTGGACGCCTTAGAGGAGGAGCGGGACATGGCAAAGGCTCGTTCTGCATTCTATCAGTAGCAGGCTCGAAGATATCAAAGCAGAGAAGTACGGGCCAAAACTTACAATGTCGGCGAACTCGTTCTATGCCTGCCGGACAAGAAAAAGGACAAACTTAAGCCCAAGTGGGAAGGTCCCTTCATCATCGACCAAGTCCTGACCGGCGGAGCATACCGTCTACGTAAAGCATCTGACAACCGACTCGAGCCGAACAAATGGAACGCAGCCCGTCTCCGAAGATTCTACGCCTAAACACCGGACTCAGAGTTCGTCTCACTCCCCCGTCCACATTTTTATATTTTTTATTGTCTCTTGTCCCCCTCCTTCTTCCCACTTTTTTTCGATACATTTTATAGGCTGATTTGTGCTTTGTTCACACACATTATACCTGGGGGCTTCTTTACCAGAAGCTTATTAGTATGGGCTTCACGCCCAATACATGTGTCATACTTCTGCATGTACCTTTTATTCACCATTATATGCATCGATATGACTTAAGTTTTGGCCAAGCTGGGTTGCCTGGCTCCTGTGCTTACCCCTACATTCCCGATTGTTCGGCTAGGAGGTAAAGGGAGCACCTCTGCGATTGTTAGTGCCGGGTCAGCCGGATGTGTAGCTCAGACTGGGTGAAGCCGAAAGCTAGCATTCTTAAGAGAATATTCGGTCGGTGACTTGAAAGATGATTTATTACTTACTTATTTATAAGACCCCAGATGCTTTTTCTGCTATTTTCGCAGTCCGGCATTGCACCTTAGGGCATGCCTCCCAGGGAAAGGAACCCTTAACGGAACTATTCTCCCTGGAAGATGTTTCTTACTAACCATGTAATATAACATAACTAGTTGGGCACTTGTCTGATAAAGCAATTATGACCCCAACACCTTGTCTCCATGCATGCCCTAGTTCTTTTATAACCGTAGGGGTATTCGGACACACTCCGGACTGTTGGGTCCCGAGGTTGAAGCGAAACGGTCTGCAAAGACAAACGATCTACAATCCGACTAGAAGGCATCTTACATGTCATTTCAAATTACATCGTCAAACCGACTGATTGTACTCCTCCTCAATCCCATCTAACAGGCTATCTAATTTACAGTCCTGTTGGGAATATTTCGTGGCCAGTTCTACTTGGCCATACATCAAGCTCACAGGGATCTCCTTCCCATCAGGCCCCGCAGGTCCGACCTCGGCCATGTGGTTTGGGCAGCCTTCGGGTAGCGCGTCTTCACCATGGCCCAGGCCTCCCTGGCGCCCTGACGGTAGGCCGATATCTTCCACAAACGGAGGCGTCGCCGTGCTCCCTAGAGCTCCCCAGCAAGCTCACCAAGGCCCTCGGGTAGGGAGACGGATGGCCATAAAGCCTGAACGACGCCACTCATCGCCTGCCGAACACGTTCGAACAATTGCACCAGCTCGGGAAGTTGGTCACCTGTTGACCCAGGCATTTCCTCCGCAGGGCGACCTGTGAGCACACCTAAAGACATATTTCTGTCAAACGACTTCCTCGCCGAATTCTTCTTTTCAAAGGAATTTGCTCAAGCACTTACTATAAATGCCGCGACAAAGTCGCTGATTCTCCTTCAAGGAGCCAGACAGCTGGGCCCGAACACCTTTCAGCTCTTCTCCTAGCTGGGTGTGGGCATCTTGGAGCTTGTTTCTCTCCTGCTGCACCTTCATAAGCACCCTCTCGCCAGCCTTTAGCCGACGCAGTAGCTGTTGCTTGTCCGGATCTAGTCCGGCGCCCTCTGCAATATTATTGTCAGATTCACGCCGCACTTTGTTAATTAATTATCTTTTCAAAGTACGTCTTACCAGCTGGGGTCTCTGTGGCTCCCCCTGTGGCGACCAGTGCGGCCTCAAGTTGGGCCTTGCACTCTTGGAGCTCCTGGGACAGATGGGTATTCTTCTCCGTAAGATCCTGCATAAAAATTGATCCTTAAATCAGTTATTTTAACCATTTTAAGTCTCGGGGGCTACTGGCATATATAACTATTAAAATTACTTACACGTATGTCTTTCACATACTGCTCCGTGGCTCTGGTTAACCCATCTTGAGTGGCACGGAGGTGCGCATTTCCCGCATCAAAGGCATTTAACGCCTCCAGGGAGAAACACGCGTCATGAAGAACTGTTCAGCGACGCCTGTGATTCATGGCGCTCTCCACCTCAGACCGGGTGGCGGACAGCCTGTCGGCATCCTCCGTCGGAGGAGCGTCCAACTCATGCCTTGTATTCGCCTCCCCTTCCGGGCCATGCGTTGGAGCATGGCTGGCGGAGGCTTGATTGGCAACCTCTCCGGACACTGTCCGGCGAGCGCTCTTTCTGGAAAAGTTATGAGCATTAATATACCTCCTGGGAATCCTTCCCTTAAAAAATAGCGGTGCTCCGTACCGTTGCGGTGACATTTCAGTTCGCGTCGCACTCCTCTTCCGCCTACTGGGCCGGACTGACCCTTGTTGGCCGGTCGCCGCGGGCTCGACTTCCTGCTGTAAAGGTGCTTCCTGTCGAACACCATTGGTGCACGGTGGTTAGAACTAAGCATTAAAGAAGTAACAGCGCCAGGACTTCGGTCGTGCTCACCGGGGAAGCCGGACACAAACCGGGGTAGTCAGCCATAATGGCGACTAAAGCATTATCTATGCTGAGCTGGTGGTACACCCCGTCGATCAGTTCCACCGCTAAGTCCGAATCCTCTTTGGAGGCCGGATCAAGGGACCTTTCTGGGTCTTCGGGTTGTGGGGCTGGGCTTTTTATGCCCTCCACATCCCGACGCAGTTCCTGTGTCAAAATCATACAATAAGACAATTGCCTTTAAAGGCACAGTTCAGATATGCATGCGACCGCTTACCCAGCTCCGAGGGTTGTTCGTGGAAAATCCGTTCAGAGGATTCGTGCGGAGGAAGTTGTCCTTCTCCCCCTTGTACAAGCCGGACATGATCTTCACCAGATCATCGGCCGAGCCAGGTCCCTTGCGGCTGTGATGGGTGGCGTCGTCGTCTCCGTTGAAGTCCCACATGGGGTGGCCCCTATATTGGAGCGGCTGCACCCCACGCATAATGCATGTGTCCATGACTCCGGCCATGGTTAATCCGGAATGGGCTAGCAGCCATATCCGGCCCATCAAGTAATGGACGCTACTATCATCTTCTCGTCGAGGGCTCCGTGGGCGCCAACTTAGGCGTTTCTTCAGGGGAGCGTTGCTGAACTCCGGAAGGCCGATCCGGACTGGATCCGGCAGCGGAGCGTCCTCCATATAAAACCACTCTGAAGGCCAATCTTCGGACATCTTCTTCGAGGTCCCGAACAGGTATCCGGCCCGGGCGATGCGCCATATTTCGGCTCCGCCCACTTGATATATCGACCCCTCGTGAGAGCGGGGTACGAGGCAAAACAGCCTCTTCCACAGTGCAAAATGGGGCTCAATGCCCAAGAACAGCACACACAGAGCTACGAAGCCCGCGATGTGCAAAATGGAGGCAGGTGTAAGGTGATGAAGCTGGAGTCCGTAGAACTCCAGGAGCCCCCGGAGAAACGGATGTATAGGAAATCCGAGTCCCTTGTTAAGTAGGAGACGAAGCACACCTGCTCTCCTTTGGAGGGATTGGGGGCGCTCTCCGCCTGCTTCCCACCTTTGTAGGTGGCCAGTCCGGCTCGAACCGGAACCATGAAGGCCGGGGGAAGATATCCCTCTACTTGGAGCGTCACTAACTCGCTCTGCGGGACTGAGCATCTCCTCCAATCTCCTGGCTTAGGGCTGGGAGCGCGAGAAGAGGAGCCGCGTCGACTGTCCATGTTGGAATGGGTTTGGTGTCAGATGTGCCTGGATGAGTGCTTGCGGAAGGAGGATGATGTGATTTGGATCTGGATCCTCGCCTCTCTTATAGGCAGCTTATTTGCGCAGCTAGGGGGTAAAACATAAAAATACCCTGGCTTTTTGCATTCGTGCGACGCGTGGAAGAAGACCATTATTGGACGCGGAAGCCAAGGAGCGCAGCATTTATGAAGCAACCGAACACTATCCGGCAAACACATGGAGCATGAAGAAGAACCCGCCTTGCAAACGCCGAAGACAACATACGCGCCGGATTCATCGTTATTAAAGCCTGGTTCGGGGGCTACTGAGGGAGTCCCGGACTAGGGGGTATCCGGATAGCCGAACTATCATCATCGGCCGGACTCCAAGACTATGAAGATACAAGATTGAAGACTTCGTCCCGTGTCCGGATGGGACTTTCCTTGGCATGGAAGGCAAGCTTAGCGATACGGATATGTAGATCTCCTACCTTTGTAACCGACTCTGTGTAACCCTAGCCCTCTCCGGTGTCTATATAAACCGGATGGCTTTAGTCCATAGGACGAACAACAATCATACCATAGGCTAGCTTCTAGGGTTTAGCCTCCTTGATCTCGTGGTTGATCTACTCTTGTAACCCACACCATCAATATTAATCAAGCAGGACGTAGGGTTTTACCTCCATCAAGAGGGCCCGAACCTGGGTAAAAACATCGTGTCCCTCGTCTCCTGTTACCATCCGCCTAGACGCACAGTTCGGGACCCCCTACCCGAGATCCGCCGGTTTTGACACCGACAGCCCCCCTTATGTCGAATCAATAAATTTGGGTTGAATACTCTACCCTCGAAAACTGTTGCGGTCCCCTATACTTGTGGGTTATAAAGACTATTTTTTGACGTCGTTGCCGGGGAGCATAGCTCTATTCTTTGAGTAACTTGGGATTTATATCTGCTGGTCACTATGAGGAACTTGAAAGATGAAAGAACTAATTTATCCCTCAACTACGAGGGGAGGTAAGGAACTGCCATCTAGCTCTGCACTAGATTCTCCTTCTGTTATGAGTAAGCTTGTGACACCTAAACCTGCTTCTGCTATTAATTCTGATATGTTGCATGTTATTGATGATGCCACTTCTACTATGCATGATACTTTTGATGAAACTACTTCTATGCTTGATACTAATGTGCCATTAGGTGAATATCTTGATGAACAACTTGCTAGAAGTAGCAAGAATGAAATTATTGAAAATGAAATTATTGAAGATAGTGATGATGAAGGTTCTCCCCCTAAATATGAATTGCCTGTTGTTCCTGAGGGTTATGTTATGGATGAAGAAACGGCTAGAGATTTTCTTGCTTGCAATGATAGATCCGATCTTAAGAAATTATGAGCTAAACTGAAACAGAAAACTCTGAATGCTAGAATGAAATATGACCCTGCTTTTGCTACTTCACCTATCTTTGTCACTGATAAGGATTATGAATTCTCTGTCGATCCTGAGATAATTACTTTGGTTGAATCTGATCCTTTTTATGGCTATGAATCTGAAACTGTTGTGGCACATCTTATACTAAATTGAATGATATAGCCACCCTTTTCACTAATGATGATAAATCTCGCTACTACTATATCCTTAAGATATTTCCATTCTCATTGAAAGGTGATGCTCAAACTTGGTTTAATTCTCTTGATCCTGGTTGTGTGCGTAGTCCCCAGGTTATGATTTATTACTTCTCTGCTAAATATTTCCCTGCTCATAAGAAACAAGCTGCCTTGAGGGAAATATATAATTTTGTGCAAATTGAAGAAGAGAGTCTCCCACAAGCTTGGGGGAGGCTTCTCCGGTTACTTAATGCTTTGCCTGATCATCCTCTTAAGAAAATGAAATACTTGATATCTTTTATAATGGACTAACCGACGCTTCCAAGGACCACTTGCATAGTTGTGCTGGTTGTGTTTTCAGGGAAAGAACAGTCGATCAAGCTGAATTGCTATTGAATAATATGTTGACTAATGAAAATAATTGGACTCTTCCTGAGCCAACTCCTGAACCAACTCCTAAACCAACTCCGATGAAGAGGGGTGTTCTATTTCTCAGTCCTGAAGATATGCAAGAGGCAAATAAATCTATGAAAGAAAAAGTTATTAAATTTGAAGATGTTAAGAATTTACCTCCTGTTGAAGAAATACATGGTCTTAATATACCACCTATTGAAGAAACACATGGTCTTGATAACCTGACACAGGTAGTAAACGTAAATTCACTACAAAAAAGACATATCCATGACATTTTGGGCCGAACGAATTTTTTCTGTCATACATATGACACTTCTATGACGATAATTGTGACAAAACCCTGTATCATCATAGATGTGGTGGGCTCCTACTTCTATGACAAAAAATCATGACAGAAAATGGGCTTTTCGTCCTGGGCGGGCCGGAGACGCAGCTGCATGACATTCTTTGGGCCGTCCATGACGGAAAAAACCATGGTAGAAGCGAGGGGGAGGAAAATTTCAGGGAGTTCCCGGTTACGGTGGGAGGTCGGGGGCCGAGCGATGCACGTTTCTCTCGTACACATACGCGCGTGTGTGCGAGGCATTGGCTCTAACTGAACCCGAGCGAGGCATTGGGCTCTAACTGAACCCGAGCGATTGCACTGCAGGCTACGCGTTATTGAACCCGAGCGATCGATGGATGGCTGTTAACTGATCCCGATCGAGCGATTCCTTCGCTACTGCTGCTAACTGAAGCCGATCGATTGGTTGAACTGTGAGCGTTGCAGGGGGGGCATGGATGAACAGTGAGCGGTGGCGTTGCCTCTGGATGAACAGGACCCCGTGGTGTGGAGGGCTGGATGAACAGTAGACGATGGAGGGGTGCCCGTGGAGGTGTGGTTGAACAGGACCCCATGGTGTGGAGGGCTGGATGAACAGTAGACGGTGGAGGGGTGCCCGTGGAGGGGTGGTTGAACAGTAGCCGGTGGAGTAGCACGCGGCGGAGGCTGGATGAACAGGAGCCCGTGGAGGCTGGAGGAGGTCGACGGTGGAGATGAACAATGTTCCGTGGAGTCCCGTTTTGCGGTACGCCACACCCCTCCCGATGAACAGGACCCCCATTTCGACCGTAGCGCTCCAACACAAGTCCGTTTCGTCCGTTTTGCGGTGCGCCACACCCCTCC
>LT934112.1:558119302-558146018 GCA_900231445.1 Triticum turgidum subsp. durum | reverse complement strand
CCACACCCCTCCCGATCAACATGACCCCCGTTTCGACTGTAGGAGATCCGTTTCCTCCGTTTTGCGGTACGCCACACCCCTCCCGATCAATAGGAGCCCCGTTTCGACGTAGGAGGTCCGTTTCCTCCATTTTGCGGTACGCCACACCCCTCCCGATCAACAGGACCCCGTTCTGAACGTAGGAGGTCCGTTTCCTCTGTTCTCCGGTACGCCAGGCCTCGTTTCCATAGCCTGTTCTATCCAAGCCCTCCGATGAACATGGCCACACATTCCGGTCCGACCCAGCCAGTTGGCTCCCCATGAACACGACGACGACGCTGTTTCTCCGTTCCGACCCTGCCATGTACGTATGCGCGAGTAGGTGTTCGAGACCCTACCCATATGTATACATGGCCGTATTTTCTTTCTTGCACCCTGGCCACTGTAGGTACGTGTACATGCTACGTGCGCGCCTCTACTACGACACGTGCGCGCCTCTACATCCACCAGTATATATGTACGTACATGTTCGTGACCAGAATGACAACGCTACGTATACTTCGACCAGGTGGGTCCTGGCTATCAGGCACTTCCTTGCCTGGGAAGATGTAGCTGGTGGGTCCCAGCAGTCAGGGGGGCGAATCGTTTTTTTGCCCGGACGCACTTCCTTGCGTGCGAAGATGTAGCTGGTGGGTCCCAGCAGTCAGGGGGCGAATCGTTTTTTTTGCCCGGACGCACTTCCTTGCGTGCGAAGGTGTAGCTGGTGGGTCCCAACAGTTAGGGGGGAAACGTTTTTTTCACGAAATATGATGGCCCGTCCGGTGGGTCCCTGCTGTCAGGTGGAGGAATCATTATTTTCCGCGTAATAAGGAGGCACTTCCTTGCTGTGGTCGTGGACCCAGCTGTCAGCCTCTCCACGTACAGTCCACATCTGATGGAAGTCGTTGCTTGACCACGTTGACCACGCCGTGCCGAGAGCACCAGGGTGGTGGACGACGGTGAGGCCTAGGAAGGGGACGACGCGGAGCCGGTGAAGACGCGGCAGTGGATGCCCACGCGGAGAGGAGTATGAGGTTTCACTCGTTCGGCTGCGGTGTGAGGATGCTATCGCCGCAGGGACTGGCCAGCGGTGGGAAGAGTAGGGGGCAGTGAGGCCTTCGCGGCAGGACAGCCGTCCATGGGAGGCAGGAGCAGGCGGCACGACCGGCGCTGCTTTGGGCGGCTGGAGCAAGAATACCAGAGGTTGAAGAAGCACTACGACCGTTGGATGGACATCGTACGGTCACTGGAGGTAGAATCGTTCATATTGACTAAGTTGACAAAGCCCTCCGTCCCTGGTAACTTAGTAGGCCCACAAGTCATCCTCTCACCAAGGTGGGTCCCAGCTAGCAGGGGGAGTATTCATTTTTTTGTGCGTAATAAGGAGGCACTTTCGGTGGGTCTGAGCTGACAGCGGGGGGAACATTTTTTTCGCGAAATACGGTGGCCCGTCCGGTGGGTCCCAAGAGTCAGGGGGAAATGTTTTTTCACTAAATAAGGTGGCCCGTCCCATGGGTGCCTGCTGTCAGGTGGAGGAATAATTATTTTGTGCATAATAAGGAGGCACTTCGTTGCGGCCGCCGTGGACCCAGCTGTCAGCCTCTCCACGTACAGTACTCTTCCGATGGAAGTCGGTCGTTGACAACCACGCCGCACTGAGAGCACCAGGGCGGTGGACGACGGCGAGGCCTAGGAAGGGGTCGACATGTAGCCGGGGAAGACGCAGCAGTGGAAGCCCGCATGGCGAGGAGTACAAGGGTTCACTGGTTCGGCTGCGGTGTGAGGCTACCGTCGCCGCAGAAT
Source organism: Triticum turgidum subsp. durum (assembly GCA_900231445.1). NCBI lineage: Eukaryota > Viridiplantae > Streptophyta > Magnoliopsida > Poales > Poaceae > Triticum > Triticum turgidum. Next base: position 558,144,197 of record LT934112.1, on the reverse strand, counting down.
AACGGGGGGTGTGGGTGAGTGGAGGGATGGCCTGGCCAGCGGTGGGAGTAGTATGGGGGCGGTGAGGCCTCCGCGACAGCACAGCCGGCCACGGGAGGCAGGAGTAGGTGGCACGACCGGCGCTGCTTTGGGCGGCTGGACCAAGAAGACCTGAGGTTGAAGAAGCACTACGGCCGTTGGATGGACATCGTACGGTCACTGAAGCTAGAATCATTTATTATAGACTAAGTTGACAAAGGCCTTGGTACGCTCCAACTTAGTAGGCCCACGGGTCAGCCTCCGAAACAGTGCGCCCCAGATGTCGGAGGAGGAATCATTTTTTGGGCGGCCGAAGCTAAGAATATCCGAGATTGAAGAAGAAGCACGTCATCCGTTGGATAGACATCCAACGGCCACTGCTGCTAGAACCGTGTGTTGACTATAATAAGTTGACAAAGCCTTGCATACGCGTCAACTTATTTTTTAGGGGACGCATCACTTAGTAAGCCCACAAGTGTGTGGCAGAGAACTTATAGCCCATTTGTGTTTTGTAAGAATGTACAACCCATTTTTGAATTCTAATGGAATTTACAACAGCCCATTTACAGTTTGTTAAAAGTACAGCCCATTTTCTAGCTAGGACAACGATTAATAATTTCAACCAACCGTTGAAGACAGAATTCAATAAAATTTCCCACATTTTGATGGGCTCCAAAATATTTTTATCTCGAAATTTCTAGTCAGATTAAATATAAATTTGTATTACGTAAAAATCCAACGAAACATTGCGCGCGCAACAATGAAAATTTAAGATTTTAAAAATCCATAAATAATATTTTATAAACTAATTTCGTGTTTGGTGCATTTTTTTATAGTTACTGCCCAGTTTTTATAATTACATCCCATTTATTATTTTTTAAAGCCCATTTTCCTGTTAAGCCTAATGCATCCCTCCTAGGAAAGATTTACAGCCCAGCGGGGCGGAGAATAACAAGTTGACCTTGCCTGGGTATTCCTCAAAAACACGTATAGCTGGGCTAGCCATTTTCATCTTGAAAAAATAAGTATCTGGGCTGGATATCTGGCCTGGGCTAGACGGGCCACAACCCGCCCAGTTAATACCTTGCTCTCCTCTGAACAACAACGAAATCATCGCCAAGAAAAACTCTGCAGTGCTCACGCCTCGAAAACACAAATACTGCTCGAGCTGCTTGGTCCCAGCTGTCGGCCGTACCTTGTGCAATTCTCTCATTTATATTGACTACATATGTTGACAATGGTGTGGGACAGTGATGTCAGGAAACCAGGAGAAAGCAAAAATAATAATATAGTTGTACATAATAAGGAGGCACTTGCGTATATACAGCTATGGCCCTAGTGGGTCCCTAGTGTCATCCAGTCAAAATAAAGTCATCTCCTGAATCCTCATGTTCGTTGACGATGTTAACAATGCTCGGCGCCACGGCGAGCGCAACAACTCGAAGGACAACAGAGAGGGTCTCGCGGGCCCTACGGATGGTCTGACACAGCGCCCGCTGCTCATTCAGGAAGCCAGAATCATCGGACACCTATGAGCACCTTCAAGAAACTGAGACGACATGAAACGGTAAGGCCGCGCTTGGGAGCTCTGGTTTATTTCAAACATGTATTAACATACAACTGTAATTTACTCATCACCGGAAACAACGCGTAAAATACAGGCGTAATGAAACCGAGGGCCCGAGGTCTGTAAGTAAAACCGGCGGGTTACGCGTGTAATTTTAGAGACCAGTGTATATTTTACGAGCACTGCTATATGGACGACATTACCAGACGATACATGCACGACGTGCGTATCATGCCATCCATGGGCAAGGCTGAAACAACATCTAACGGCTGGATTAGCAATTGTCTGAGTGTCGTTCAGCGTTTTTATTGTGTGTGAAGTACTTCCGATATTTTACTAGTCGAAATCGACCAACCAAGCGCCTTCGCCCGAGACCATCTGCTCTAATTTACAAGCGGTTTTGGTTGTATAACGACGATCCAATCACGGCCTAATATCATGAGTTGGTCGGAAGATCATATGGTTTCACGACTAACCTACCCGACTTGTCGTATAGGCTATGAATGAAACATCAGACGATGAACTTCTTAAGAACGGAAACAACAGAAGAGGATGATCTTCTTAACAAGCAAATCACTAGCATTAGATCGACATGTAAAACAATACGAAGCATTATTCTCAAGAGGCACGTTGAACAGCTCGTGATATCACATGCCACAATATTCCAAGCTCAACTTTGCAATCAAACAAAAGGCCTGGCATTACATAGACAATATTCAGACAAACTCTTAACACAGGAATATCTTGTTGGAAATATGCCCTAGAGGCAATAATAAAATGGTTATTATTTTATTTCCTTGTTCATGGTAATTGTCTATTGTTCATGCTATAATTGTATTAACTGGAAACCGTAATACATGTGTGAATACATAGACCACAACATGCCCCTAGTGAGCCTCTAGTTGACTAGCTCGTTGATCAATAGATGGTTATGGTTTCCTGACCATGGACATTGGATGTCATTGACAACAGGATCACATCATTAGGAGAATGATGTGATGGACAAGACCCAATCCTAAGCATAGCACAAGATCGTGTAGTTCATTTGCTAAGAGCTTTTCTAATGTCAAGTATCACTTCCTTAGACCATGAGATTGTGCAACTCCCGGATACCGTAGGAATGCTTTGGGTGTACCAAACTTCTCAACATAACTGGGTGGCTATAAAGGTGCACTACAAGTATCTCCGAAAGTGTCTGTTGGGTTGGCACGAATCAAGACTGGGATTTGTCACTCCGTATGACGGAGAGGTATCTCTGGGCCCACTCGGTAATGCATCATCATAATGAGCTCAATGTGACTAAGGAGTTAGTCATGGGATCATGCGTTATGGAACGAGTAAAGAGACTTGCTGGCGATGAGATTGAACAAGGTATTGGGATACCGACGATCGAATCTCGGGAAAGTAACATACCGATAGACAAAGGGAATTGTATACATGATTGATTGAATCCCCGACATAATGGTTCATGCAATGAGATCATCGTGGAATATGTGGGAGCCAACATGGGTATCCAGATCCCGCTATTGGTTATTGGCCAGAGAATGTCTCGGTCATGTCTGCATGGTTCCCGAAACCGTAGGGTCTACACACTTAAGGTTCGGTGATGCTAGAGTTGTTATGGGAAATATTATGTGGTTACCGAAGGTTGTTCGGAGTCCCGGATGAGATCCCAGACATGACGAGGAGGTCCGCAATGGTCCGGAGGTGAAGATCGGTATATTGGACGAAGGGTATTGGAGTCCGGAATTGTTCCGGGGGGTACCAGGTGATGACTAGCGTGTCCGAAAGGGGTTTCAGAGGCCTTGACAAGTGTTGGGGGGGCCTTATGGGCCGAGAGGAGGGGGCACATCAGATCACTAAGGGGCTGAGCGCCCCTCCAACCCCATCTCACTTAACCTGGAGAGGTAGGGGAGCCACCCCTAGGGCAGCCTCCCCTCCCGGCTTGGGGGGAAAGTTTCCTAGGGGGTGGGGGCGCCCAAACCCATCTAGGGTTTCCCCTGGCCGCTGCCCCCTCCTCTAAATCCGTCTAGAGGGGTCGTCCCCCTCTCCCCTTCCCCTATATATAGTGAGGGGGTGGGAGGGCAGCCATACCCTTCCCCTGGCATAGCCCCTCCCTCCTCATACATCTCCTTCCCCTCCGTAGTGCTTGGTGAAGCCCTGCTGGAGAACCACGAGCTCCACCACCACCACGCCGTCATGAGGTCGGAGTTCTCCCTCAACTTCTCCTCTCCCCTTGCTAGATAAAGAAGTAGGAGGCATCCTCGGGCTGTACGTGTGTTGACGTGGAGGCGCCATCCGTTCGACGCTTAGATCGAAATCGACCGCGATCTGAATCTCTGCGTGTACGACTCCACCAACCGCGTTCTTATAACGCTTCCGCATCGCGATCTTCAAGGGTATGAAGATGCACTCCCCTCTCTCTCGTTGCTAGTCTCTCATAGATTGATCTTGGTGATGCGTAGAAAATTTTGAATTTCTGCTATGTTCCCCAACAGTGGCATCATGAGCTAGGTCTATGCGTAGTTTCTATGCACGACTAGAACACAAGTTGTTGTGGGCATCGATTTTGTCAATTTACTTGCCACTACTAGTCTTATCTTGATTCGGCAGCATCGTGGAATGAAGCGGCCCGGACCGACCTTACACATACGCTTATGTGAGACAGGTTCCACCGACTGACATGCACTAGTTGCATAAGGTGGCTAGCGGGTGTCTGTCTCTCCCACTTTAGTTAGATTGGATTCGATGAAAAGGGTCCTTATGAAGGGTAAATAGCAATTGGCATATCACGTTGTGGTTTTGGCGTAGGTAAGAAACGTTCTTGCTAGAAACCTTTAGCAGCCACGTAAAAACTTGCAACAACAATTAGAAGACGTCTAACTTGTTTTTGCAGCATATGCCGTGTGATGTGATATGGCCAAAAGGATGTGATGAATGAAATATATGTGATGTATGAGATTGATCATGTTCTTGTAATAGGAATCACGACTTGCATGTCAATGAGTATGACAGCCGACATGAGCCATAGGAGTTGTCTTAATTTATTGTATAACCTGCGTGTCATTGAATAACGCCATGTAGTTACTTTACTTTATTGCTAAACCATTAGCCATAGTAGTAGAAGTAATAATTGGCGAGACAACTTCATGAAGACACGATGATGGAGGTCATGATGATGGAGATCATGGTGTCATGCCGGTGACGATGATGATCATGGTTCTCCAAAGATGGAGATCAATAGGAGCAAAATGATATTGGCCATATCATGTCACTATTTGATTGCATGAGATATTTATCATGTTTTTGCATCTTATTTGCTTAGAACTACGGTAGCATAAATAAGATGATCCCTCATAAAATTTCAAGAAAGTGTTGCCCCTAACTATGCACCGTTGCGAAGGTTCGCTGTTTCGAAGCACCACATGATGATCGGGTGTGATAGATTATAACGTTCGCATACAACGGGTGTAAGCCAGATTTACACATGCAAAACACTTAGGTTGACTTGATGAGCCTAGCATGTACAGACATGGCCTTGGAACATAAGAGACCGAAAGGTCGAACATGAGTCGTATAGCAGATACGATCAACATGAAGATGTTCACCGATAATAACTAGTCCGTCTCACGTGATGATCGGACGCGGCCTAGTTGACTTGGATCATGTATCACTTAGATGACTAGAGGGATGTCTATCTGAGTGGGAGTTCATTAAATAATTTGATTAGATGAACTTAATTATCATGAACATAGTCAAAAGGTCTTTGCAAATTATGTCGTTGCTCACGCTTTGGTTCTACTGTTTTAGATATGTTCCTAGAGAAAAAAATTAGTTGAAAGTTGATAGTAGCAATTATGCGGACTGGGTCCATAAACTGAGGATTGTCCTCATTGCCGCACAGAAGGCTTATGTCCTTAATGCACCGCTCGGTGTGCTGAACCTCGAGCGTCGTTTGTGGCTGTTGCAAACATCTGACATACACATTTTGATGACTACATGATAGTTCAGTGCGTAATATTAAACGGTTTAGAATTGAGGCACCAAAGACAATTTTGAAACGTCGCAGAACATATGAGATGTTCCAAGATCTGGAATTGGGATTTCAGGCTCATGCCCACGTCAAGAGGTGAGAGACCTCCAACAAGTTTCTTAGCCTACAAACTAAGGGAGAAAAGCTCAATCGTTGAACATGTGCTCAGATTGTCTGAGTACTACAATCACTTAAATCGAGTGGGAGTTAATCTTCCATATGAGATAGTGATGATTCTCCAAAGTCACTACCGCCAAGCTACTAGAGCTTCCTGATGAACTATAACATATCAGGGATAGATATGATGATCCTTGAGTTATTTGCGATGTTTGACACCATGAAAGTAGAAATCAAGTAGGAGCATCAATTGTTGATGGTTAGTAAAACCACTAGTTTCAAGAAGGGCAAGGGAAAGAAGGGATACTTCATGAAACAACAAATCAGTTCCTGCTCTAGTGAAGAAACCCAAGGTTGAACCCAAACCCGAGATTAAGTGCTTCTGTAATGAGGGGAACGGTCACTGAAGCAGAAACTACCCTAGATACTTGGTAGATGAGAATGCTGGCAAGGTCGACAGAAGTATATTGGATATATATTATATTAATGTTTACTTTACTAGTACTCCTAGTAGCACCAGGGTATTAGATACCGGTTCGGTTGCTAAGTGTTAGTAACTCGAAATAAAAAGCTACTGAAAAACGGAGACTAGCTAAAGGTGAGATGACGACACGTGTTGGAAGTGTTTCCAAGGTTTATGTGATCAAGCATCACATGCTCCCTCTACCATCTAGATTGGTGTTAAACCTAAATAATTGTTATTTGGTGTTTGCATTGAGCATAGACATGATTGGATTATGTTTATCACAATACGGTTATTCATTTAAGGAGAATAATGGTTACTCTGTTTATTTGAATAATACCTTCAATGGTCTTGCACCTAAAAAGAATGGTTTATTGAATCTCGATCGTGGTGATACACATGTTCATGCCAAAAGATATAAGATATTAATGATAGTACCACATACTTGTGGCACTGCCATTTGAGTCATATTGGTATAAAACGCATGAAGAAGCTCCATGTTGATGGATCTTTGGACTCACTCATTTTTGAAAAGATTGAGACATGCGAACCATGTCTGTTGGTATATACGCATGAAGAAAGTCCATGCAGATGGATCGTTTGGACTCACTTGATTTTGAATCACTTGAGACATGCAAATTATACCACATGGCAAAATGACTGAAAGGCCTCGTTTTCAGTGAGATGGAACAAGAGAGCAACTTGTTGGAAGTAATACATTTGATGTGTGCAATCCAATGAGTGTTGAGGCACGCAGTGAATATCATTATGCTCTTACTTCACAGATGATTTGAGTAGATTCTAAGTATTTACTTGATGAAAACACGAGTCTGAATTATTGAAAGGTTCAAGCAATTTCAGAGTGAAGTTGAAGATCATCGTGGCAAGAGGATAAAATGTCTATGATATGATTATAGAGATAAATATCTGAGTTACGAGTTTGGTACACAATTAAGACCTTGTGGAAATTGTTTCATAACTAATACCGCCTGGAACACCATAGTGTGATGGTGGTTCTGAACATCATAAATGCACCCTATTGGGTATGGTGCATACCATGATATCTCTTATCGAATTACCACTATCGTTTATGGGTTAGGCATTAGAGACCTGCATTCACTTTAAATAGGGCACAACATAATTCCGTTGAGATGACACCGTATGAACTATGGTTTAGAGAAACCTAAGTTGTCGTTTCTTAAAAGTTTGGGGCTGCGATGCTTATGTGAAAAAGTTTTGCCTAATAAGCTCGAACCCAAAGCGGATAAATGCATCTTCATATGACACCCAAAACAGTTGGGTATACCTCCTATTGCAGATCCGGAAGCAAAAGTGATTGTTTCTAGAAACGGGTCCTTTCTCGAGGAATAGTTTTTCTCAAAATAATTGAGTGGGAGGATGGTGGAGACTTGATGAGGTTATTGAACCATCACTTCAACCAGTGTGTAGTAGGGCACAGGAAGTTGTTCCTGTGGCGCCTACACCAGTTGAAGTGGAAGCTGATGATAGTGATCATGAAACTTCAGATCAAGTCACTACCAAACCTCGTAGGTTGACAAGGACGCGTACTGCTTCAGAGTGGTGTGGTAATCCTGTCTTGGAGGTCATGTTGCTAGACAACAATTAACCTACGAGCTATGGAGAAGCGATGGTGGGCCCGGATTCCGACGAATGGCTTGAGGCCATAAAATCCGAGAAAGGATCCATGTATGAAAACAAAGTATAGACTTTGGAAGAACTATTTGATGGTCGTAAGGCTCTTGGGTACAGATGGATTTTAAAAGGAAGACGGACAATGATGGTAAGTTTCACCATTAAGAAAGCTCGACTTGTCGCTAAGATGTTTTCCGACAAGTTCAAGGAGTTGACTGCGATGAGACATTCTCACTCGTAGCGGTGCTAAGAGTTTGTTGGAATTATATTAGCAGTTACTGCATTATTTATGAAATGTTGCAGATAGGATGTCAAAACATTGTTTCCTCGACAATTTTCTTGAGGAAAGGTTGTATATGATACAACTAGAAGGTTTTGTCGATCCTATAAGATGCTAACAAGTATGCAAAGCTCTAGCAATCCTTCTAAGGACAAGAGTAAGCATTTCGGAGTTGGAATATACGCTCTGATGAGATGATAATAGATTTTGAGTTTATACAAAGTTTATGAGAAACTTGTATTTCCAAAGAAGTGAGTGGGAGCACTATAGAATTTCTGATGAGTATATGTTGTTGACATATTGTTGATCGGAAACGATGTAGAATTTCTGGAAAGCATATAGGTTTATTTGAAAAGTGTTTTTCAATGGAAAACCTAGATTAAGCTGCTTGAACATTGAGCATCAAGATCTATAAGGATAGATCAAGATCGCTTGGTAGTACTTTCAAATGAATACACACCGTGACAAGATTCTGAAGGAGTTCGAAATAGATCGACAAAGAAGGAGCTCTTGGCTGTGTTATGAGGTGTGAGTATTGAGTAAGACTCAAGACCTGACCACGGCAGAAGAGAGAGAAAGGACGAAGGTCGTCCCCTATCCTTTAGACGTAGGCTCTACAGTAGGCTATGCTGTGTACCGCACCTGAAGTGTGCCTTGCCATGAGTCAATCAAGGAGTACAAGAGGGATCCAGGAATGGATCACATGACAATGGTCAAACTTATCCTTAGTAACTAGTTGACTAAGGAATTTTCTCAATTATGGAGGTGGTAAAAGATTTCGTCGTAGAGGGTTACGTCGATGCAAACTTTGACACTAATCCGGATGACGCTGAGTAGTAAGCCGGATTCATATAGTAGAGCAGTTATTTGGAATAGCTCCAAGTAGCGCTTGGAAGCTGCATCTACAAGATGACATAGAGATTTGTAAAGCACACACGGATCTGAAAGGTTCATACCCATTGACTAATAAACCTCTCTCACAAGTTAGATATGATCGAACACCATGGGTGTTGGATTCATTACAATAACATAGTGATGTGAATTAGATTATTGACTCTAGTGCAAGTGGGAGACTGTTGGAAATATGCCCTAGAGGCAATAATAAAATGGTTATTATTATATTTCATGGTTCATGATAATTGTATATTGTTCATGCTATAATTGTATTAATTGGAAACCGTAATAGATGTGTGAATACATAGACCACAACATGTCCCTAGTGAGCCTCTACTTGACTAGCTTGTTGATCAATAGATGGTTATGGTTTCCTGACCATGGACATTGGATGTCATTGATAACAGGATCACATCATTAGGAGAATGATGTGATGGACAAGACCTAATCCTAAGCATAGCACAAGATCGTGCAGTTCATTTGCTAAGAGCTTTTCTAATGTCAAGTATCATTTCATTAGACCATGAGATTGTGCAACTCCCGGATACCGCAGGAATGCTTTGGGTGTACCAAACGTCACAACGTAACTGGGCGGCTATAAAGGTGCACTACAGGTATCTCCGAAAGTGTCTGTTGGGTTGGCACGAATTGAGACTGGGATTTGTCACTCCGTATGACGGAGAGGTATCTCTGGGCCCACTCGGTAATGCATCATCATAATGAGCTCAATGTGACTAAGTTAGTCACAGGATCATGTGTTATGGAACGAGTAAAGAGACTTGCCAGTGACGAGATTGAACAAGGTATTGGGATACCGACGATCAAGTCTCGGGCAAGTAACATACTGATGGACAAAGGGAATTGTATACGGGATTGATTGAATCTCTAACATCGTGGTTCATCCGATGAGATCATCGTGGAACATGTGGGAGCCAACATGGGTATCGAGATCCCGCTGTTGGTTATTGGCCAGAGAATGTCTCGGTCATGTCTGTAGGGTCTACACACTTAAGGTTTAGTGACGCTAGAGTTGTTATGGGAAATAGTATGTGGTTACCGAAGATTGTTCGGAGTCCCGGATGAGATCCCGGACATTACGAGGAGCTCCATAATGGTCCAGAGGTGAAGATCGGTATATTGGACGAAGGGTATTGGAGTCCGGAATTGTTCCAGGGGTACCAGGTGATGACGAGCGTGTTCGAAAGGGGTTTCGGATGCCCCGGCAAGTGTTGGGGGGGAGGGGGCCTTATGGGCCAAGAGGAGGGGGCACATCAGCCCACTAAGGGGCTGAGTGCCCCTCCCACCCCATCTCATGTAACCTGGAGAGGTAGGGGCACCACCCCTAGGGCAGCCTTCCCTCCCGGCTTGGGGGGCAAGTTTCCTAGGGGCTCGGGGCGCCCAAACCCATCTAGGGTTTCCCTTGGCCGCCGCCCCTCCTCTAGATCGATCTAGAGGGGTCGGCCCCCTCTCCTCTTCCCCCTATATATAGTGAGGGGGTGGGAGGGCAGCCATACCCTTCCCTTGGCGTAGCCCCTCCCTCCTCATACATCTCCTCCTCCTCCGTAGTGCTTGGCGAAGCCCTGCTGGAGAACCACGAGCTCCACCACCACCACGCCGTCGTGCTGTGGAGTTCTCCCTCAACTTCTCCTCTCCCCTTGCTGGATCAAGAAGGAGGAGACGTCCCCGGGTTGTACGTGTGTTGAACGCGGAGTCGTCGTCCGTTCGGCGCTTAGATCAGAATCGACCGTGATCTGAATCGCTGTGTGTACGACTCCACTAACCGCGTTCTTGTAACGCTTCCACATCACTATCTTCAAGGGTATGAAGATGCACTCCCCTCTCTCTCGTTGCTAGTCTCTCCATTGATTGATCTTGGTGATGCGTAGAAAATTTTCAATTTCTGCTACGTTCCCCAACATATCTCAGTTGAGTAACTATTTACTTCTAAACTAAAGACAGGAATAGGAAAAAACACTCGACACTGCTCACAGCAAGGGCGTCCCACTCAAAAATATCAAATGGATGTCTTCTGGCTAACATCAATGAGCAAATTTTGACAAGGGTTTCCAATTCCAATATATTAAACTAACATCTTCTTGCTAACATCAATGATTAAACTTTGACAAGCTTTTCCCATTCAAAATATGTAATGCCTATGATCGTGGAGTCCTGTCGTAGCTTCTTGTACTTGTTTGGGAAATTTTTGCCCAGGGCACTCCACGTGTTGTTAAATTGCCAATGGTCTCTGCAGACTAGTCATGTCACCGGTGTCTAATAATACTCTGTAAAGCTTCTCGGTCATTCCTTCTGTAATGTAGCGCAAACAACGACAGCTTCTTTCTGCAAAGTGGAACGACCAACTGGACCCAGTAATGCAACAATTTGCCTTGGACACATTGGCTCGTTTTGTGCGGTTCAACTAAAATCAAAGTCGGAATAAAACCGAGCTTTAATTTTGATATCCCTGTAAGCAACAATAGGTATAAGGGAAACAATTACTGAGAAATAATGGTTGATGACTTGTACTCCCAGAAACAAAGCAGGAGAGTAGCAATTCTCCATCAGTGTGATTCATTCATATTGTCTGAGACATTATCTTAACAATGCCTTGTTTCAACATGTATAAAGAACGACAAAGCAGAAAAGTACCATTCCTAAAACAATGCAACTGATTCATTTTAACAGAGACATTATCTTAACAATACCTTGGTTAAACATGTAGAAAGAACTACAAAGCAGGATAGTACTATTCCTAACAAGTGTTGCAGTTTTGAACTAAGATTCAGTAGTTAATTAATTCTGAGAGTGGCATTGCTTAATTTTACCAGCGGCATTAACGAAAAGCATAAACAGTTCCAGGGGAGAGTGGGCACAACAAAAGTATGTGCTTCCATCTACTTATAAACATAGTTTGTTGTAACAAAGCAACAAGCATCATGTCTGGGTTGGTCCCATTTTTGTTCACTACTTAATGGGAAAAGACAGTAATACAATAGCTTTAATTCAACATTTACTTAAAACAGTACCAATACAAGTTGCATAACATCTCAAAGCACACTACACAATCATGTGGATGAAGGCCTGTACTGACCTTTCATGAACCAGACAAGATAAAATATGAATCTGCCGACATGAATAATAAATCCAATCTCGTTTTGTGCAGTTGCACTGAAATCAAGCAAAGTGTTTTGCGTAGCGAAAAAAATGTCGCAATAGCAACAAGTTGAATAGATATCCCTGTTTAAACATAGGCAAAAAGGAATCAATTACTGGCTAATAAAGGAGGATGAAACATGCGGCCACAAAAATGGTAATCCCGCCAATCCCTAACAAGTGTTGCAGTTTTAAAATAAGATTCAAAAGTTAATTCTGAGAGTGGCATCAATTACTGGCTTATAAAGGGGGTGATGCTGAATTTGTTGTAACAAAGCAACAAGCATCATGTCTGGGTTGGTCCCATTTTTGATCACTACTTAATGGGAAAAGACAGCAATACAATAGCTTCAATTCAACATTTATTTAAAATAGTACCAAAACAAGTAGCACAACATCTCAAAGCACACTGCACATCATGTGGATGAGACCAAGATTTGAAACAACTCGCCACAAAGACTGGAAACAAATCTCGATCTCCTTTTGTGCAGTTCCACCAAAATTAAGCAAAGTCACCGGTGTGACATTCAAGTTGAACTGCACAAAACACTCTTAAAACATAAGTGTTTCGAGTAGCGAAGCAAAATGTCGCAATAGCAACAAGTTGAATCGATACCCTGTTTTAACAGAGGCAAAAAAGGAAACAATTACTTGCCGATAAAGGAGGATGAAACAAACGGTGACAGAAAGAAGCATCTAACTTATCTTGGATGGAAAACAAAGTAGGATAGTAGCATTTCTAAAACGGTTGAATTGATTCATATTAACAGAGACATTCTCTTGAAACAACATTCAATAAAAAATGTAATTTACTTTTAAAAGTGGCATTGCTTCAATTTTCCGGCGGCATTCTTAGATTAACAACAGAAAAATAGCTGTATGGGACATGCCAGCACCATGTGCGTCCACACGTATAAATGGGTGATGTAGATTATGTAGCCAAGCAGCATATATGCGTTGGTCCCATATTTGTTCTCTTTGAACCTTTTTCCTATATGAGGGCAGCAAATCTAGTCCTGCACAAACTACCTGACCCCCCAGTTTCTTTCCCTTTTCAACAAAGATATCGGTTCCTTACAGATGTGTGTACTGGGTTACCCCCCTTTTCCCTTTTCGACCTACAAAGCGGCTGGATAGACAGCCTATACTAGTTTCCGCCCCTCCTTTCCTCATTGAACCACGTCCTAGATTCTTGCTCCAGCCCACCGCACCCTTCTTTCCTCTTTGAACCAAGACCTAGATTCGACTACAGATCGAAAAAGATCCACATGCAGCTAGAGCAACGATGGTTTCAAAGAAACTTATACCTTAGGGTCGTCAGGATGTGGAAAGGCATGCGACAGGAGGACGGATCTGCCCACACTATGTACGACAACGAGGAAGAAGGGGTTAGTGGCCCTCCCACACAAGCGCTGGGTGAAAGAGAATAGCGCAGCCGGCAGTGGATTGCCTCCCTCGCCGAAGGCGATAGAGTGAACGCTGCACCTCCTCCCCTTCCCGGTGCGACGGGATACAGACGCCTCCTTCACTAGCTATGAGGCGGGAGAGAGAAACAAGAGGCCAACGTAGTCTTGTTTAGATTTGGTGAAGAAAGGGTGAGAGACTGTGAATATAGCAAACCCTAGCAAATGAACGTTGAGCCTCCAGCGTGTAACATATATGTAGTGCGGCGAGCGTGTGGAGAGTGCAAACCCTAGCGAACAAGTGCTGAGGCTCCCGCTTATATATATACTACTGTAGTATGGACTGAGCTCCGGTGCCTTCACTGCACCTGCTTTTGGCTGTATGACAGGTGAGCCAGCCACATTTTGGGCCCATATGTCATAAACCCAAAGGCAGGTGCACTAAGTCAATGAAGCTGCGTCCATATAGTACTCTCGTGTATACGACTAATATATAATGGAGTAGTTTTCTTATTCTCTCCATAACAATCATTTTAAATTGTGTAAGTAGGAAACGAAACTCTTTATTTAATGTACAGTGAAGAAAACTAGTACTACTTCCGATGAACTAACGATCCACGCCCACGCGTCCTGGTCGCACTTCCTGTACTTCACGTGTGGTACACTACCCTCCCTTAAGTGAACAACCACACGTGCGCCAAATTATCGGAAACGTGTGATAGTGTGTACAAATAAAGAATTTTAATTTCAATTATCAGAAAGGTTTGAGAGTATTACAAAGTTTGACTTCAGTTAAATCTAATATGCGGAGTAACTAAAAATGGAGGGCTACTACGTCCATCCGGGTTTTTAGTCCACACCATTTTTTAAATCAAAGTTAATTGCTGGACAAATAAAATTACAGGGGAGCTAGAGACAAAGTTGTGAGAAGGCTTAGAAATCAATACAAAACTTATGTTCTTAGTACCAACGTCGATCCTTCTTCGAGGAAACATTTGGTTCATAGCCAATTGTGTGATAAAATTGCACCAACGTGAAAGACGACTGCGTCTCCAACACAACCAAGGTGAACTGGCGAAGGATATCATCTTTGTGCATAACAAGCAAAGAGCACTGATGGAAGACAGCTTGTTTTTCATGAAAGTTGATCAGCTTCACTAGCCGACACAACCATGAGGCGCAACCATGAGCATCGATAGGTCATCGTGGTGATGCATCATCCATTTGGCATCAAGTTTGGGTGAGGCACCTATGAAGTTTGACAAATCCTCACTGTGGTCTGTTTCTTCTCAGTAATCAATCTCGAGGAAGGAAGAACCACGTGGCAGAGGACAGTGAGGCGGAACAACAATGGCCATCCAATTTTGTGCAGTTCCACTAAAATTGAGGAAGACATGCCCGGGTATGGAGACACGCATCGCTATTTCCAAAAATATAAAAAGGGTTAGCAACGACATCTCAATTGTCAATAAGAATTAATGAAAAGTACACCAACAAACAAAAGCATCATAATTATCTTGATGGGAACTAAACCAGGATACCCGAGAAAAAAAGCATTTCTTCATTTAACCAGTGATAGTACTAGCACCATATGGACAATGACCGCACAACCACCATGTACTTTTTTTTGAAACAACATGTATACCTCCACCGAGGCATAAATCAGGGAAACTTTTCGAGTGACATTTCCTATATAATAGTACTAGTAGCTGATGTTGGACCAGCCGACGAACCCTAGCTACTATGCATGGGGAGCTGGCACTACTAGGAGAAGGCCTACTAATGGCGCACCGGTTTTGCCTACTAATGGCGCACTACTGGTGCGCCATTAGTATCACGCCACTAGTATTTTTTACTAATGGCGCACCACTGGTGCGCTATTAGTATCTGGTATACTAATGGCGCACCACGCAGTGCGCCATTAGTTTTGCCCACAGTGCGCCACTAGAGTCTGCTATACTAATGGCGCACCACATGGTAGTGCGCCATTAGTAACAATTTTTTTTAATTTTTTTCTTAATCTCAGGTCACTATTTCACATATGAGATATCCAACACATATATATACAACAAGCATCCATATAACAATCATAGCCAACACACAAGTTCCATCATATATACATACATAGCCAACACATAGTTCCATCGTTACATATTACAAAAGTTTCACATTGTTCATCCAACACCATTATCCATCAATTCACAAAAGTTTCACATTGATACAAAATAAAAACACAAATGGAAAAGAAGCACTCCATCCATGCAAGCTTCCGTGAATTAAATCAAATCTGCAAAATGATAAACAAGAAGTTAGAAGAAGAAGAAGACTAGAAGAATAATAGAAGAATAAGAACACTAGAAGAAGAATAAGAAGAATTTTCGAAAAGAAGAAGAATAAGAAGAAGACTATAAGCTTATTATGTAAACTTGATCATTTTGTGATAACATAAGTAATTTTGGAGCTAACCTATAGGAAACTAAGCATATAAGCTCTAAGTTAGCGTATTAGAGCCAACTTAGGTAAAATGAAGCTAACCTATGTCATTTTGGAAAAGAAGAAGAATAAGAAGAAGACTATAAGCTTATTATGTAAACTTGATCATTTTGTGCTACCATAAGTTATTTTGGAGCTAACCTATAGGAAACTAAGCATATAAGCTCTAAGTTAGTATATTAGAGCCAACTTAGGTAAAATGAAGCTAACCTATGCCATTTTGGAAAAGAAGAAGAATAAGAAAAAGACTATAAGCTTATTATGTAAACTTGATCATTTTGTGCTAAAATAAGTTATTTTGGAGCTAACCTATAGGAAACTAAGCATATAAGCTCTAAGTTAGCATATAAGAGCCAACTTAGGTAAAATGAAGCTAACCTATAGGAAACTAAGCATATTAGAGATAACATAGGTAACTAAGTATATATATATATATATATATATATATATATATATATATATCATTTTGGAGATCAAACATACCTGACAAAGTTCAGTTCTCATGCATTATTCTTCTCCTTCTCCTTCCTCAGCCTGATGCGCCAAGAGCGGCGAGGCGGTGGAGGCAGTGGAGGCAGTGGGATGTAGTCTTCTACCACAATTGGCGTGGTCATGTCGCCCAGCTATGGGATCGCCAGCGCCACCACCGGTGCGTGGTCATTGTCAGGCACCACCACCATCGCGAGGCCACCTTCAGGCAGGACGGGCACGACCATCGCTAGGTCATCCTCAGCCACCTCCATCTCTTGCCCATGGTCAGCCACCACCATCTCTTGCCCTTGGTCAGCCACCACTAGTGCTATGTCATCCTCAGCCTGATGCCCATCATCATCCTGCAGCTCCTCATCCCCACTCTGCTCCTCTTCTCCCGCACTCCAGTCCGGATCATCCTTCTTGTTGTCTTTGCTGCTGCCAGAATCGCTGCTGGTTTCGCTAAAGCCAGAATCGGTGTTGCTTTTGCTACAGCCATAGTTGCTGCTGCTTTGGCTGTCCAAATGCAACAATGACCGTTAACAATCGATGTAAGACAAAGCCAAATGTAGAGGAATAAGAAGAGGCAGAACGTACCGGCATCATCATCGTCAGTGTAGCGCATGCGACACATAGTCGCGTTGAACACCTTCACAATGAGCATGTGGCGTCGTCGTCATACCTGAAGAGAAGGAAGTACCCCAGCCGCAGGTCGTAGGCATGGTAGAACTTCTCCCACCCACCAGACAAGTACATGTGGCCCTCCTTGATCACCAACTCGACATCCCACTGCCTGCGAAACCCGCTGCCGGCCTATCGCAGCTTCACATTATTTGGCGGATCTTCACCCAGCATGTTCATAAAACTGTCAGGCAGCCTCTGCAGTTTGGGACAATGAGTGATGTAGCAAACAACAGATATCATAATGAGATGGGTGAAGGGGAGATCTCTCATTTTATATACCTGCGTCATGGATGATACTGAAGTCCCAAGTATGATACTAAAGAACTCGGAAGCATCCAACTCGTACTGCGGTGTCGCAGAGCGGCGGTGGCTGCTTCCTGCCATCTCTGATAAGCAGTAGAAGAGACCAATTAGTACCCTTACAACAGATCATAAAACATGCATTAGTCGCAAGTACCCCATATGTCCTATTTTTAGCAAAGTCATGCTAAAATTCACGGAAAATTTCAGCAGGACCTTTGCTGAAAATAGGACATATGGAGTACCCGAATTTGCCAGAACGGAAGTTAATCGACATTCCAGCAAACTCAAGGGCCTCTCGGAGTACAGCAGCAACATCACAAGTTGATAAAATTCCCAAGTAGTACAGCAGCAACATCACAAGTAGTACCAATGAACATATAGTCCATCACATTCTGAATTTCGATAAATGACAGCAAGTTAACTCATTATGAACATTTAGTACCAATGAACATATAGTCCAAAACATATAGTCCAGCAGTAGCATCTATTTACCCACTTGATTTACCGGTCTTGAAGAAAGAGATACTTGTATGCCAAAACGTATGCTTAAGAGAATTTACATTTGCAAATTGGCCTCTTTTGCTGCTAAGATTCAGCAATGCTAGCTGCTCAACACCAAGTACTGCAAATTATGTTATACTGCTCAACACCAAAGACTTAAGTTAACTTTAATTAAAGTTTAAATTAAAGTTTAAGTTAAAGTTTTAGTTGATTTTAAAGTTAAATTAAAATTTCACTTAAACTTTCAGTTAAAGGAGAGCATTTGCTACTGGATTTTAGGGCTATTGTAAGCAGTGCACTACTGCACTATTGTTCATACTCCTGCACTATTGCACTACTGGAATCCTCCTTCATACTGATGCAAACCCTGGAACTTGCAAGCAGTAGTAGGAGTATAACAAGACAAGAAGAATGAGACAATATGGAGGGCACAAGACAAACTACTAAAAAGGTTTCTTTGTGCTGTATCCAAAATTCAGCCAAACAAATTAACTGAAACTTAACAGCAGCAGCAAGTGCTACACTATTGTTGTCCTACACTAAACTAATACAACCAAACAAATTAATTGAAGAAAAACTACTGAAACTATACAAGCACTACAATTAGATTACACAAAAATACTGATGCACTACAGGAATCAGCTACTTTGCCATCAGCCACGGCGGACGGCAAAGGCATGGATGGCGGACGGCAAAGGTCTTTGCCGTCCGCCGCGGACGGCAAAAGGGGACGGCAACGTACGGGACGGCAAAGAGCTACATTGCCGTCCGCTTCGGGCGGCTGACGACAAAGGGTCCTTTGCCATCAGCTGCCGACGGCAAAGAATACTGACGGCAATAATTGCGCTGTTACTCCGTTAGGTGGTTAACGGCAAGCCTTTGCCGTCGGCCGCTGACGGAAAACATCGGATGGCCTTTGCCGTCCGCCGCTGTAGGCAAAGTTTTTTTTCTCTTTGCCGTCAGCCACTGTTGGCAAACTGACCAAATAGGTCAGCCTCCCAGGAAGCACAGTTGCCTGCCATGTGGCCTCTTTGACGTCCGCTGCTGATGGCAAAGAGAACTTTGCCGTCGGTGGCTGACGGCAAAGAGCCTGCATATTGGCTCTTTTTTTCTGTTTTTTTTAAATCCAACAATTTTCACAGCAAATATATATGACATATATAGATATATTTCACAGAGCTATTTAACAGCACGTAAGTTTCATGTACATACATATATAGTTCCATCCACTCATACATAGCAAGTTCCATCAAGATAGCAAAGTTGCACATACATATTACAATGCAAAGTTTCATCAAGACAGCAAGTTCCATTGTAGCAAGCTAGAAGAATACTAGAAGAGAATGAAATAAAAAACAAGCACTCCATCATAGCAAGCTAGCTTCCGAGAAGTGAACGAAATCTGCAAAATGGCAAATAAGAAAGTTAGGAAAAGGTGACTAGAAGAAGAAGACTAGAAGAAGAAGCACGCCATCGTTTGTGAGGTAACTTAGGTGAAATGGATCGTTTATGAGCTAACTTAGGTAAAATGCATCATTTTAGAGCTAATGTAGGTAAAATGGATCGTTTATGAGCTAACTAAGCTAATTATGCCATTTTTTTACATAAGTAAGGTAAGTACATGTCATTATTGAGCAAACCTAGTTAACTAAGCATATTATAACTAACTTAGGTCATTTTGGAGGAAACAAAGCTAAGTATAGATCGTTTTAGAGCTAACTTAGGTAAAATGGCTGGTTTTGGAGGTCAGTAAGCTTATTAAGTAATTTTGCAGGAAAAGAAGCTAACTCTAGGTCATTAAGGTAAGCATATTGGATGAAATAAAGCTAAGTCTAGGTCTTTATGCATTTGTTAAGCAAAAAACTGGAGAAACTTACCTTGATCATGGAGGTGTGGGAGCGGGCTGGCTCAGGCCAGTAGCTATAGAAGGATCGTGTGATGCTTGTGTGGAGTAACGCTGCACCAAAGATCATTTCCAATGTTTCGTTAGCATGATGACACTCAAATGTTAAGACTAGCAAGTAACATCTATTCAAATTAAACTCACCGTGGTCTCAGGAGCAATCTCTGGATCAATGGCTATGGAGCCACGAGACCTCCCGCCACTAGATATCATCACCTGCTCTGGATTGTAGGGGATCTGGCTCGGGTTAAACTCCTCCCCTTTCCTCGCCTTCCCCTTGACTTGCTTGTAAGAGGCAGTGTGGGCCATGGCATACAGGTCGTACCCCTCTGGCACCTTATCCGTCTTATTGTAGCATGCCTGAAAGAGAGAAACAAAGTAAATTAGTAATTAAAGGGCTCAAGCTAGCATGATGAATGAATTGCATTAATAATGAAGCAAACCACATTACCCAATTCCGCCCGAACTGATATAAGCTGGAGCTACCTTGATGGTGTGGCACACCTTCAATTTGGGCACGTTTGTCCTTGGCCTCAGTCGGCTCCCCTTCCATCTTTCAACACCTGCCATGACAAAGAGTAAACGAAATTAGTACAACATAAAAAAATACCGACATGAATAATAATATGTATATCACTTAAGTGTATCATCATCAAGTACAACATAAAAAAATTGAATACCTGACACTACTAATAATCTCGATCAGTATCATCAATAAATGCATAATCATCATCATCACTATAATCAATCACGGGCTCATAGGGTTCAGTGGCATCAACATGTGGAAGGCCACCTTTACGTAATCGGTCAAGCATTGAGAGGTTGTCCGCAGCAGTAACCTCTTCTTGTTCCGGCTCTTCTTGTTCCTCCTCTGGGGTGATGTGGGATTCACTGTCGCTGTCTACTTCAATGTTTTGGGGTGAAGTATACCGGTTCTTGAAATGCTTTTTGGAAAGACGTGTCTCTTGGAAGAATTCTCCTTCATATGTGTCTGGGTTAATGTGAGGTTCATAATCCTCTTCCTTTGGGGGAGATAGTCTAGCACGTGGTGGCACTTCATAAACGACATCCCAACCTTTCAGATTTGGATTAGTTTGGCAGGCCCAGGGTAGATAGAATACTTGGGTCGCCTGTTGAGCCATAATATAGACATCAGGAACATCTAAATGGGTGCTTTGGTTGATTTCAACTAGCCCTATATGTTCATGAGTCCTTTTAGTCTCCTTCGGCTAAAACCAATAACATTTGAAGACTACGACATTCGGTGGGTTTTCACCATAGAATAGAAGTTCATAAATTGCTTCAACTCTACCATAATACTCGGTACCTCCTTCGCCGATAGCAGATACACAACAATTTGTAGACTTTCGGTCGGCCATAGATAGCTCTTTGCCATAGGTACGAAAACAATACCCGTTGATGTCGTATTTGTCAAATGAACGGACCTTATAGTCAAAACCATTAGCGACTTGTCTCAATTCGGCGTCCATAGACTCTGAATTAGCCTACAAGTT
This sequence comes from Triticum turgidum subsp. durum, assembly GCA_900231445.1. NCBI lineage: Eukaryota > Viridiplantae > Streptophyta > Magnoliopsida > Poales > Poaceae > Triticum > Triticum turgidum. The sequence continues at coordinate 558,122,747 of LT934112.1, read as the reverse complement.
TAATATGAAAGGATTGTTGCATTACGCACAAATTAGCGAATGAAATGAAATTGTCTAATAGAATTTACCGTTTGTTTGAACCAAGAGATGAAACCGGGATAGCCGCCTCCTTGCTTTGCGAGAAGCTCATACTCTTCGACGAAATCCTTTTGGATTACCGCTCTATACGAGAATAGGGCGACGTATCGACTGTATGAAATATCCATGAATAAGAGCAGTTCAAAGGAAATAGAAGTTGCGAAACAATGTACCGAGAACTTACTCGATGTACGGCCGCACTTCTATCAGGTTGTTGAAGATATACAATGAAATGGTCATCCATTCTTCGTTATCCAAAGATACTGGATTTGAAACAGTGGCTGGTGCGAGATTTCCTTTGAATAGGTTGAGGTTGGATCCACCCTTTTTAGGCTCGTCAGCATTGAACCGAGGCTTCGGATTATGCAAATGACGATTTTTTGTTTCGTAGTGTGCTGTGGAAAGATCTTCTCTAACTTGGAGATCAACTCTGGCGCCAACTCTTCCATTTCTTCTAGAACGCCAGGCAATAGTTCTTTCGCACAAAGAACATGGAAGAAATAGCTGAGTTCTACCAGTACTAGCCATTCATCCTTAGGGATGAAGCCACGCAACATCACCGGCATTACCCGCTCAATCCATATGTGCCAATCATGACTCTTGAGACCAAATATCTTCAATTTATCAAGACTCGCTCCCCTCTTTAGATTCGCTGCATACCCATCGGGGAACATCAACTGCATTTTCACCCACAAGATAATTTCCCTCATAGCTGACCTTCCAAGATTGAACCATGCCTTTGGCTTTGTCCAGTTCTGCTTTCCTTTTGGTTCTTTCATGTTTTGTGACAGCCTATCACATAGCGCCTCCAGATTGACTCTAGCCTTAGTATTATCCTTTGACTTCCCATCTATGCCGAATAATGTACCAAAAAGTGCCTCGGCAATATTCTTCTCAGTGTGCATCACGTCAATGTTGTGTGGGCAAAGGAGGTCTTTGAAGTAAGGCAGATCCCATAAGCATGTTTTGTGAGTCCAGGCATGCTCAGAATTATACCCCTTGAAGTACCCTGGACGCTCTGGATCTTGCTCGAGAGCGTTTAACTGATCCAGGGTCTGTTGGCCTTTCAACGCAGGTGGTGCAGAGTTTTTTACAACTCTACCTCTGATGAAGTTCTTCTTCTCTTTCCTGAACTTATGGAGAGGATCCAGGAACTGTCTATGCATGTCGAAGCAAGAAAACTTGCGACCGGCCTGAAGCCAACGAAACTCAAGAGCTCCCTTGCATGTGGGCACGGGAACCTTCCATGCACACACCAGCCAACGAATAGCGCATACGCCGGCAAGTCATGCGTCAAGTACATGTACCAGACACGCATTATGAAGTTTAGTTTGCTATAGGCGTCGTATGTCTTGAACCCATTATCCCAGGCTTCTTGCAATTCGTCCTTAAGTGGCTGCATGTACACATTCATATTTTCCCCCGGATAGTTGGGCCCTGGAATTATCAACGTCAAGAAAATGTTCTTTCTTTGCATAATCTGTCCGGGGGGGAGATTGAGTGGAAAGACAAATACGGGCCAACAACTGTATTGGGCTGCCGTCATACCAAACACACGGAACCCATCGGTGCTGATGCCGACTCGAGGATGCCTCGGATCTGCCGCTTTGTCAGCATGTAATTCATCAAACTTTTTCCATGCAACACCATCCGATGTGTGTACCATCATCAGATTACCATCTGCATCTAGTTCGGTTCTTTTGCCTATTTTGTGCCATGTCATCTGTTTGGCCGTCTCTTCGACCATGAAAAGACGTTGAAGTCTTGGTACGATTGGAATATACCAAAGAACACTAACAGGGATTTTGGTTTGTGTCTTCTCACCCATACCGTTGTCTACCACAATATACCTGGAACACTTGCAAATGGGACAATAGTTCAAGTCCGCATAGTCAAGCCTAAATAAGGCACATCCTTTCTGACAGGCATGTATCTTCTCATAGGGCATCTTCAGTGCACGGAGGATTTTGTCCGATTGGTACAGGTTTGCAGGCATTACATGGCCTTTGGGTAGAAAGCGTCCGAATACTGTCATAATTGCGTCATGGCATTCTCTGCCCAAGTTGAACTGAGCCTTCAAATCCATTACTTGTGAGATGGCATCCAACTGACAAAGCTCAGTGTGCTCGTGGAGCGGACGTTTTGAAGACTCCAGCATTTCATTGAAGGCCTTTGCAGATTCCTCCATCTCCTCGTCCAAATCCCGAGCATCATCATAGTCTTGCACCATGTTTTCCATCCCGGTACCATGCTCGTCGGTGCGACGATGATCCACCTCAGCTCGGTCACGTTGGGCAGACTCACCATGAAATGTCCACACCGTATAATCAGGCGTAAAACCATTCTTCTGCAGGTGTTTACCCATTTCAGCCTCTGTCCTCTTTTCCCAATTGCCGCATCGGAAACAGGGGCACCAAGTTGTCCTCCGGCCATTTGAAATGCGGCTTGCACAAACCCCTTGGTTTTTGTGAACCATTCAGCGCTCCATTTGTTCTGACCAGTGTGACCGGTATACATCCACGCACGATCACTCATCTTGACTTTCAGAGCTACTGGACACACAACAATTATATATATAATTCACCATGTATATATTCATCAGTTGATCTACTTTGTCAATTTTATGACGTCCATGCAACCTACACTCTAATAGGTAATGATAGGTCCTAATCCCACCCGAGTATGTGTAGATTGGGTTCATTTTCCCAAGCTATGCTCCGGATCTGACGCAAAATTTTGGCAGCACCTCCCCGCTGTTCTCCTGATACACGTCTCTGCAATAAACAGAGAGGATGTGTACCCGGAGAACAACAGGGGAGGCACTAACGAAATTTAGGCATCAGATCCGGAGCAAAGCATATGGGAAAACGAACCCAATCTACACATACTCGGGCTGTCCATGGATAGCGTTGGACAATTCGAAAGAATCAAGGTTATAAATATGCAAATGCATGCATATTTATAACTATGACGCTTTTGAACGGGAAACACATATTGGTTACGCATACTGATGATTCAAGACACATATATAGCTAGCTACCAAATTTCATGTCATTTGCGCAAATAATTAATGGGGGAGAAGGACATGTCATTTGTGCTCACCCACGAACGAAGGGGAAGAGCTCATCAAACGCACAGCGATGTCGTCGAACACCAAACCTCGCAGCAATGAAACAACTGCACATTTAAATCTACCCGATCAACACAATTATATATGATGTTTTTCATAACAAAATCGAAAAATATATGACCTAACTAATAATTCACAAATATATAACCCCATCGGCCTCTGGAAGGCCAAAGAGCACCTTTTCGGGAGGTTTAGGGGGTCGGGGTGTCATGTCGGTGTCGGGGTGTTGTTTCGGGG
>LT934112.1:558096984-558115826 GCA_900231445.1 Triticum turgidum subsp. durum | reverse complement strand
GGTGCGGGTGGTCGTCGGCGGCGGTGGAGTGCGAGAGGGTGCGGGCCGGGGGTCGGTGACGGCGGCCGGTGGAGCGGGGGAGGGTGCGGCGGGACGGGGGTTCGGTGGAGGGTGCGGTCGGCGGCGGCGGCCGGTGAAGCGGGGGGTCGACCCTGGTACCATTAGAAGTTTTGCAGAAAAAAAGTATATATTCTAATGGCGCACTCTGTGTCGAGTGCGCCATTAGTATGTATCAAAAAATGGAAAAAACACTTTATTACTAGTGGCGCACCGTGTGTCTGGTGCGCCATTAGTGTCTTCCACACTAATGGCGTATCAACAAATGGTGCGCCATTAGTATATAGTAGTGGCGCACTACCTGACAGGTGCGCCATTAGTACCCATCCCATCTATAGCCCTTTTCCTAGTAGTGTGGGGAGTAGTCGCATAGAAGAAAACTCGCACGCAGAGACCTGGGGAGCTGGACCAATACAAGAAGTTATACCTCAGGTGGGCGAGATGTCGTTTAGGCGGGCGGGCGGGATCTGCCCACACGACGGTAGCGAACAAGGGCGCAGAGGATCTTCGTCCGCGCCAGCGCTGGCTCCGAGAGGACTGTGCACATCGGCTTCCTCCGCCGCCGGCGGCGACAACGTCAACACTGCACCTCCTCGCCTCCGCAGCGGATGGGATTCGGCCGGATCTGTGACCACCGGTGAGGAGAGAGATAGAGTGGACACTGTCATCTTGTTTTGATATGGAGAGGGTGAGAGAGCGAGACGCGAGAAACTCTATCAAACAAGAGGCTATAATGGAGTAAAAAAATCTCTCCATAGCAGTGGTTTTAAATAGAATATGCGCGTTCCCGAAAAAAAGAAACGAAAACTGGCGGACAATTTTTTAAGGGTCTGTCTAGGACACATCTAGATGTCACATAGTTATGTCACATCTAAGTTGATGGCCACTCTGTTTCTGGTCTATTTTTTTGTCCTAGTTTTTTTTGTTTCTTGTTGCTACATTATATAATTGTGGGAGCTTAGATGTGATATCCTTAAATAACATCTAGATGTGAATTAGACAAACTGATTTTCTAACTTACCAAGAAAGAAAACTCGATCAAAAACACGCCCCTGCTTCTAGGTTGCGAGAGTCGTTGCGCGCACACACACAGACATAGACATGCATATCCGTGTTTACGTAAAATTCCACTTCCATCTCCATCTCCAATCATATTTGTCCAACTGGCACATTATTTACATTGTTAATTATATACGCAGCAATATTAACGTACATCATCTCTTGTTTGCGCACGTCCGAACCGCTGCCACGGCCGGTCCTGACCAACCCGAACCCTCTTCATCACCCGCGCGTGCTTCCCGCCTGAAACGGTCAGTGCCGCATTCATGCTCGGCCAGAGCGGACGCAACCTCTCACTAGCGCCGGCATTGAAGCGGCGCGCCGGCCGAGAGAGCGTCGCCCGCCCCACTTCCGGGTGCACGCGGCTGCTCCACATTCAAAGGTTGCAATAGCCGTCTACATTGCATGTAAAAAGTTCTTGGGAGTCCGTGCTACAGCTAGCTGTCCTCCCCCAACTCATCAATCTCTTGAAGTAGTGCTAGTACTCCATGGCGCGGTCCATCGACAAGCGGGTGAGAAAGTTATCGTATACTACTCGGTTTGCGGTGAGTGGCATGCCGAGCGACCGTGTGGGGTCGAGCCGTGGAGGAGGGTGAGACACGAACATGACAGCCGTGATTTAAATGTTGGTTTTGCTCGATGGTGCGATCCAACGAAATGAAACGTTGGTTTCTCTCCGTTTCCATTTGTTATCCGGAAAGACGGAAACTTTCCACTCCATTTTCATTCCTATTCCAAGGTTGCCTCATTACAACATTCCATCAAGTACAAAGGAAAACTAACACGCATGCTGATGCATCTGAATGGTTCACAGATCATGGCCAATATTTACTTCACAACTAAATAAAAAAGTTGTGAGAGCGTGTACGAAAGAAAAACTACTGATGGGGTCACTATGACTTAAACCCTAAAGCCTAAACATGATTTAATTTCTTGGCCAAATAGAACCTGTCGAAGGAAAGACGGCTGGCACCCTCAGATCATACGATGCTTTTGTGCAGTTCCACTAAAATCGACCTGAGCATCCCTGATGGCAAATATATTGAGGAAGTGTGATTAGAATAATAGTACTGGCACTAGTTCATGAGACATAAACTCATCCCAAGTAGAAGCCGGTAGAAGTAGAGAAAGATCGACATGGAGATGGAGCTACGGCAGTGGAGCAAGCCGGCTCCAAAAGGAAGATGGACTATACCTAGGACGTCAGGCTGTAGCTAGAAGGGCGGCTGGGACGCGGCATCGACCCATACTGCGGTGACCCCCGATTGGGGCGCACCGACTGTGGGTTTTCTCCCTTGCCAATGTCGACCGCATCTACGCAGAACATTGTTCCCTTCCCCCAGCTGCGGGATCAGGCCTGTCGTTCTATGCTTGGGAAGAGAGCAACCTAAGCAAGCAGGCTTGTAGCTTAGGCTCCTGCTAGTGTATATTTAGTGGTTTTCTTTTTCTCTCCATATTAACCATTTTATATTGCGTACATGTCATTCAAGAGTGAAATGATGGTTGCTTCTGCCGACTAACTTACTGTGTGATTTGACTGCTCGTTAGAGGCCCCTACATGTACTCCCCCTACATGTATGCAACAGTCACACGTACATATGGACGCAGAAACGCGCGCGATGCCCTAATGCATGCATGTCCAAGCATACGAGGGAACACACATGGTCACGCTCAAGTGTTCAACCTACACGTGCATGCACACACATACTCAGTCAGGGTGAGCTAGTGACCATATAAACACCGGAAAATATATACACTACAAAAAAATACACTTCCGTGATGATATGTGTTTGTCACAGTAGGTCACATTTTTTGTCATGCATGTACATCCATGACAAATTTATGACAGAATCAGGATAGTCATACCTATGCTGTCGTAGAAGTGTTCCATGACATTACCAAAATTATCATCACGGAAGTGTCCACTTCCATGACGATAAATCGTGCGTCACAGAAGTGCTTTCATCAAGGGTGACCGACACGTGGCATCCACCGTATCGGAACGCCGTTAAGCTATAGGGTCGGGTTTTGGATCCGATAACCCGTTAATAGCCCCGACCTATGGGGATTTTCCACGTGTAAAATCATCATTGGCTAGAGGAAACATGTGTCGGCTCACCGTTGGGACAGATGTCATCCGCTCATTGGACCGAAGTCGCCTATGATACATACGTCGCCGGCACCGGAATTGCAATGGACGGCGGCGGTCACTCCGATCACCTTCGGTTCAGTGGATCCTCCTTTTTTGCCTACCAAGTCTATCCATGCGGTAACTTCGGCACCTTCTTTGGGCGGGTCTAGCGAGATTTCAAATGTTTCTCCATCTGGCCCGTTTCTTGCTCTGGGCCTCCTCTTGGGTCCATAGGCCTTGGGTCTGTTCCAGAGCCCACTCGGGATACCCCAATTCCCCCTTATGTTATATTCCCCGAGCAAGATATTGGGACGAACAACTTGCCAGATCTTAATGTGACTCCAACTCCCGCGCCTAGATTTCCCGAGGCTGATTTGGAGGATTTTCATTCTATGGTTGAGGATATGGCGTTCCGTTATTGGAAATGTCAAAATTGTTTTTCTATGTCTCATCCTACGGTTGCGTGCACCAATGAAATGAGATGTAGACGATGCTTTAAACAGGGCCACAGGCCGAAATCTTGCACCGGATCTATGCCAGCTGAGGGTTTTAGATGGGTCCCACGCGTCATTGAGGCTACGCCTGCTAACCCACCACCGTTTTCCTCGCCCGACGCCTCGATTTCCCTCCAAGACTCTGCTCCATGCTCATTGAGCAGTCCCATCGAGCATGCCCCGCCTGCAACTACTTCCCCCTAATCGATACCCCCGCCTCTGCAATCTCCTCCAACGCTGCCACCATTGCATACGCCGCCTCCGCCTCCACCAGTTGAGCCGAGACCAGAAACCCCACCGCCGCCACCTGAGCCGAGGCCAGAAATCCCGCCACCACCACCTGCTTTGATGGCCAACTTTCCGCTCAATCCCTGGGAGTATGCTCCGCCGGGCTTCGACATCATCGACGGTGGCCCTCTCCGTTTGCCGCGCACTTTCTATGCGCCTACCACTACTCCTGATCGGAGACATGAAGATTATGCTATTGCCATCGTCGAGCCAGAGCCACTGCCTGAAGAAATCCAACTGTATCACAACATGGTGAGTGATTCGTTGTCAATCAGCTAGGCAGAGATGTGCTTGGTGCGCAGCCTTGGATTCAGGGGGTGGGGCTGTTCCGTTTCCGTAGTGCTGCGTCCCGCTATGTCATGGTGAATCATCTTCCCTTTGATCTAGGCAATGATCATTTTGTTCGATTTATTCCGCATGATGAGGGCACCAACTACAGAGCTACTCAGGGTTTCCGTAGAGGTTGGGTCATGCTTTTGGGTGTTCCTTTGGATTATCGTCGCACACAGTATATTGCGGATGTTGTCAGTACCTTTGGACGTTTTCATGTTTGGCATCAGGATGATCAGATGATGGTTCATACTCTGGCATATGTTTCTTTTCCTACGCCATCACTTGTCCCTCGTGGAGTGGTTTATCATGAGTATGGTGATTTCGGAGCTGTCAGAGTGTCGTGGTCTGCCCCGGTTTATGTCTTGTTGGCAGATTTTGCGGATGTTCTTCCTGGTGATGAGGATCCGATGCCTTTCAATGGCAATCCGCACCCTTTACCTGGTCAGATGCAGTTAAATAACAACAATTGGGTTATGCTTGAGTATCCGGAGATTGGTTGGAACGATGTTCCTCCACCGGCTGAGAACTTTCATGAGCCTGCTGACAACAATCATGCGCCTGTGGATGCTGTTTTTCCCAATGAGCTCGTCGAAGATGATGTGCAGTCGTAGGAGTCAATGATCTTGCAAGGTTCTGATGGCTCGTTCAACAATGCTGAAGATTTTGACCTTAATGAGGTGCCTGCTGACTTACCTGAAGATGCTGTAGTGCTGTTTCAACCTCCTGTTGTTGCTCATCAAGTTCAACAAGCACCAATTCAGCAAGTTCTTCACATTGGTCAAGTGCTCACTGTCTTTGGGCCAGTTTTGCCACCTGAGATGCAATGGACTCGTACTTTTTCCAGTATGATGCAGTGTTTTGACACCATTACAATCCCTAAACCCATGAAGCAGCCTCTTCTGAAGTTTCTCATGCTCTCCAATCAGTCCTGGGATTTCATTGTGACTGATGACCTGCTTGGCTGTCACCTCTTGTCTGCTCCTTCCATTAGTCAGGCTGCAATATGTTTATCCCCTGTCAAGAGGCCAGTGGCTCGTGCTCTCTGTTTCGATTCAGTCTCTGACCCTGTCACTGAATCTTTTCAGTTCACTGCCACCGCTAAGATCTCCAAGAAAAGAACCCGCAAGTCTGCAGCTAATCAAGTGTTGGTCGAATCTGAAGTTCGTTGCAGTGCGAGGCTCAGTGCTCTCCGAGATGGTTTTCGTCAGATCCAACATAAGCCAGTTGCTCTGCCCCAGAGTTCTAGGTTCAAGAAACTGAAGAGAGCTCTTCCTACTGAATCTGCTCCACCTCCAGCTGCGTCCCTAAAGCAGAAGTGCCACCTCCCACATCTATCTCTGACCTTCAGCGTATTGGAGCGCACCTGCAGATTGCCCCTGAGAAGATCTCTGCGGAAAAGCTTGTAGCTGATCCGTCCAAGTGTCACACCAACAGCAACTCCGATGATAAGTGACAACCTCGACTGCTTGGGTCCATGGCATACCTTAATAATCGTCATTTTATGTTCTTTGTTTCATTTGTGTTGAACTATCATGTGGATTTGGCTTTTGGGTTGGGTAGATCACTGCGTGGTCTCCTTCATGCTGATCTTAGTTTGGTTTGTAATGAATTGCAATGCATTTAGAGACTGGAAGGTCCTGTTATGGAATGTACATGGCCTTAACTCTGAAGACCGTTAGTTAGCAGTCAAGCAAAAAATAGATGAATCTGGTTGTTCGATTATTTGCCTTCAGGAAACCAAATGCACACATATTGATCAGCATTTCCTTAGGAAATTTTGCCCACGGTGCTTTGATAACTTTGTGTATGTACCATCTGTCGGTGCATCTGCTGGAATTGTGGTTATTTGGAATTCCTATTTTTTTGCTGGAAAGTTAGTTCAAGCTAAACCATATGGTATCATCGTGGAGTTTCGTTCCATGCACACATCTGAAGTTTGGACCTTGGTCTCTGTTTAGGGTCCTTGTCAGAACCCGGATCACGATGAATTTGTGCAATGGTTATACAATTTGGATATTCATTTCGATACAACTGGTTGTTGGTTGGCGATTTTAACTTTATGCGCTTGTTGGATAATCGCAATTTACCCGGGGGTAATGTCCATGGCATTTTCCTCTTTAATGAAATTATTGGCCATCTGGGTCTTGTTGAGCTGCCAATTAAAGGTCTTCAGTATACTTGGTCCAATATGCAGTCTATTCCTTTGTTAGAACAGATTGATTGGTTCTTTACATCTATCTCTTGGACTAATAATCACCCCAACACTTTGGTTTTTCCGTTGGCACTTACTGCTTTTGACCATGTTCCGTGTGTAGTTAATGTTGCAACCTGCATTCCAAAGGCCAAGCTGTTTCGTTTTGAGAATTATTGGGTCAATCTTCCAAGGTTTATGGACTGTGTTCAGGATGTTTGGAATAAGCCTTCCAGGATTAAAAAATGTGCTGCTGGTTCTATCTCTGCCAAGTTTAAAGCTCTCAGAGTTGCTCTTAAAAAATGGCATGTGAATCTTTCCAAGATTAAAGCACTCATTGCAGATTGTAACATGGTCATTTTATATTTTGATGGCCTTGAGGAACTGCGTACTTTAACCTGGCCAGAGTCAAATTTTCGTCGAATTGTGAAGTTGCATTTAGAGGTAATTCTTCACTTGCAGTTTATTTACTGGAAGCAGCGTTGCACCATCCGTTTCATCAAGATTGGTGAAGAGAACTCAAAGTTTTTTTAGGCCATGGCCACTGAAAGGTATCGCAAGAGCACCATCTCCTCTATTAAAAATGCTGCTGGAGATGTGGTGTCTGACCATCAACAGCTTGCTGGAATGTTTTGGTCTTAACTCAAAAACTGCATGGGTCACGCTCAAGGTATTCAGATGGGCTTTGACTTGGAGAATCTCCTAGCTAGAGTTGATGGGCTGGAGGATTTATCTAAACCCTTCTCTGAGGACGAAGTGGATGAGGTTATCAAGCATTTACCTCTTGATCATGCTCCTGGTCCGGATGGCTTTACGGGACTTTTTCTTAAAGAAATGCTGGCATATCCTCAAAGCAGATTTTTTGGATTTGGTCAAAGAGTTTTATGAGGGCAAATGTAACTTGGAGTGTTTAAATACATCCTTCATAACTCTTATACCCAAGAAGCTGAGCCTGAAGTTTGTTGGTGATTTTCGGCCCATCTCTCTCACAAACTCTTGTTTCAAATTTCTCACCAAGCTTTTGGCCAATCGTTTGCAGAAGGTTATCCTTAGCTGCATTCACCAAAACCAGTATGGTTTCCTCAAATGCCGTTCCATTCAGGATTGTCTTGCCTGGTGTTTTGAATATATCCACCAATGTAAAGCTTCAAGGAGTCCTATAGTTCTGTTAAAACTTGACTTTACAAAGGCCTTTGAAACCCTTGAGCATGCAGCCATCCTTAGAATTTTGAAATGCAAGGGTTTTGATGATCGTTGGAGGGGATGGGTTGATAGTTTGCTATCTTCTGGGTCATCTTCAGTTCTATTGAATGAGGTTCCTGGCCAGCATTTCAAGTGTCGATCTGGAGTTCGTCAGGGTGATCCTTTGTCGCCACTTTTATTTGTCATTGCAGTGGACTTGTTACAATCAATAGTTAATGATATGTGTCGATGCAACGTACTCACTTTGCCAATTCCCACCAAGTCCAACGAATTTCCAATTGCGCAGTACGCCGATGACACCCTTATTGTTCTACCTGCTATTGACTCTCAGCTAATTGCCCTTAAGAAGATGCTTAAAGTTTTCGCTGTCTCAACTGGTTTGAAAATTAACTTCAGTAAGTCTTCGATGATCCCGATAAATATGTCTGATGAAGAGGGCTCTAGACTTGCCAGCTTGCTTGGTTGTACTGTTGGTTCTCTTCCCTTTATCTACCTTGTTTTGCCTATGGGAACAATGAGACCTACAATATCTGATCTGATGCCTTTGGTTGATCGTATTGAGAGAAGGTTGTCAGCTTCTTCTTGCCTCCTCAATCAGGGCAGTAGACTCCAGTTGCTCCAATCGGTCCTCTCTTCAATGCCAATATATTTCCTTGGCACTTTGTCGATCCCGCAAGGTATTCTTAAGCAGATTGAGAGAATTGAACGTCAATGTCTTTGGAGAGGTAATTCGGACATGCCTCGGCAGCCTTTGGAAGCTTGGGAGCTGGTTAGCAGACCAAAGAAATATGGTGGTTTGGGAGTTCTTGATCTGAGTGTGCAGAATGATGCTCTTCTGATTAAACATCTTTTCAAGTTTTTTAACAAGATGGATATTCCTTTGGTGAATTTAATCTGGGACTCCTATTATCATTCCTCGGCTCCACAAGCTCCCCAAATGTGTGGTTCCTTCTGGTGGCGTGATGTGCTTAATCTTTATGACAAATTTTGTAATCTGACAATGCTGCAGGTTCATGCTGGTGACTCTGTGGTGTTCTGGCTGGATAAATGGGAAATTAGTGGCAATCTTGTTACTCTTAAGGATCGGTTTCCAAGACTCCATTCCTTTTTGATTGATGACTTGTCCACTGTTAAGGATGTCCTCGAGTTTCCTAATTTGACTGAGAGTTTCCATCTACCTCTGTCTCTAGAGGCTTTCCAGGAGTTTGATCAACTTGAGTCCGTGCTCCTTCCTATTGAGCTTGATCCTAACAGTAAGGACATTTGGAGATGGCCATCTAAGTCTTATCAATTCCAGACCAAGATATATTATGACTATGCTTTCTCTAGCATTGTGGTTGATCCTATTTTCAAATGGATATGGAAATGCTCTTGCACTCTCAAGATCAGAGTCTTTTGATGGCTTCTTCTTATGGACCGCCTCAACACAAGGGATATGATGCAGCGCAGGCACTGGATTATCCAGGATGATTCCTGTGTGCTTTGCCAATCTCAAACTCATGAAGACAGAATGCATCTCTTCTTCACATGCAATTTCAGCCAGATAGTTTGGAATTATCTTGGGATTTCTTGGCAGGTTCAGCCTCATCAGTCAACCTACTCCATGGCTTCTTCGGCTAGAGATGAGTTTGGTTTGCCCTTCTTCACAGAGGTGGTTTTTACTGCCACCTGGAATATTTGGACTCAAAGGAATGGCAAAATCTTCAGGAATGAGACACCAAGCTTCAGAGCCCGGAGAAGGAATTTTGTACATGATTTAACTCTGTTAACTCATAGGATCAAATGTAAATATAGAGATAAACTTCTAGACTGGTTAGCCTCTTTACCCTAGATAGTTAGTTCTTGTTTATTCTTCTCTTGTACCTTGGACTTTTATGCTGGACTTTTATGCTGAGTTTTAATAAAGCATTGTGAGGCTGTTGCCTTGCAGTATATAGTCAAAACAAAAGTTGCCTATGATACATCGACACGTGGCACGGCCCAATAGAGGCCCATTCGTGTGAAAAGGACGGCCCGTTTGACTTGGTCAAAAGGTGGCGGGCCAGCCCACGGAAAGCCTGTTAACGGCATGTTCGCATATAGCCCATTTACAGCCCGCTAACCCAGGGCCCGTTACGCCCTATCCGAATTAGGCCCAGTAGCGTCATGTGGGCCGTCCAATATGATTCAGCCCGTTTTAACTTCCGGCCCATGTGTGGCCCATGACTTCTTTCGGCCCATATGAGGACCTTTGTAACTCTTGGCCCATTAACGGCCCGTGGTGAAACTGGCCCGTAATGAACAGTGTATCACTTTATACCCATTAACGGCCCGTTATTCCATTGGGCCGTTTCCAGCCCAAGTTATCTTTCGACCTTCTCAGGGCCCATTGATTCTTGGGCTCACTTGCAGCATTCGGTTACATACGGCCCGTTACTGTCATTTTCTGCTTGTGGGCCAAATTCAGCCCGTCGTTACAGTTGGCCGTTTGCGGACCGTTAATAAGTTGGGCCGTTTTCATGTAAAAAAACCGTTGGGCTGTTTTCATAGAGTTATCAAATACGGCCTATTAACGGCCCGTTATGGTCCACGAATAGTACGACCCATGATTGGTGAAATGATGATACGCCCCGTAGAAGGCCCATGGATCCTACGGCCCGTATGAGGCCCATGGATAGTACGGCCCCTATAAGGCCCATGGATCGTACGGCCCGTAGAAGGCCCATGGACCCTACGGCCCATAGAAGGCCCATTGATCCCTAAGGCCCGTATAGAAGGCCGATGGATCCTACGGCCCGTATAGAAGGCCAATGGTCCTATGGCCGAACGAAGGCCCATGGATCATACCGCCTGCAGGAGGCCCATGGTTACAACAGTCCGTGTGTTGCCATGATTATTTTGGCCTAGTTACCAAAAATAGGCTATTGTGGCCACTAGAAAAAAACAGAAAAAGAACTACAGTGACTACAAGCATACAACTAAACAAGACAATAAGGAAATAAATAAGAAATCAATTAAGGCTAGCCTATTACTGCTATTACACATATTACATCCACTGGGCATCAAAGTTTGCCTCCAGTGCAAATATAGGGAACAAAGCAGCATATTACATACACTGGCCGTCAAAATTGGCCACTAGTGCAAATAAACGCGGCAGTAAAACAAGAGCATAACTGAAACAACTTCAGAAGAGCTCAAGAAAAATTATCCTGGGAATCCACCATGCTGGCAATAAGCTTAGCAAGCTGATTAGCTTAGTCCTGTTTGGCGCTAAAATCCTGCAACGCTTGCTATTGCACCAGAAAGTATGCATCTGAATGCTTCAGGGACTTCCGCAGTCCTTCCGCTTCTTGTCGCAGCACAGCTGATCGATGTCTTTCAGCTTGTAATTGAGACTCAAGAAACCGAACTGATTCAGACAGTGAGTTTTAATAGCTTGTGCAAGCGGTAGTGGCCAGTAACTCGAACACTAAACCAAGACAGGACTTTGGGGTTGTCTTGCTGTCTTCAAGATAGTCTCCCTTAGCTGTTTTATCAGCTTTGTTGGAGACCAACAAGGATGTGGCACTATCCTGAACCTTATCTGCATTACTTCCTTTACGATTGCTTAATAAGGCACTCTTCTCTAATATTCTGTCAGCATTCTAAAAGAAGAAACAAGCAGACACACAAAAAGTTTAGCATGTACTAGTAGATGAAACTCATTTCGGTGAACCAGTTCATTAGTAATGTGGACAGGATTAAACTACCAAGTCTTCTATTGCCAAGTACTAGTACATAATAAAAGCATCAAACAAACATATATCTATGTCCTATGGTCATTGCATTGTCTTGCCAAATCAAAATAGAGACACGGGTCAAATCATATCAGTTCAAGACAAAGCAGCAGTGAAAGAATACAAAGCATGGGAAACTACACAGCATAACAAGATTTCAGATGGGTACCACGGGTCTACATGTACAACAACACTATTGGCTCTATTGTGATGCTAGTAATATGCATGATATGAAAGTCAACTGTATACACAATTGAAATTGAAATCAAAAGAGCTATTGATAAGAGCAAACCTATTAAAGAAACATGTGTGAACATACCTGCTGTGCCATTGGAGTTTCGATTGGATCCTTCAATTTAAAAATAAGTTTGTATCAGTAAATACAGTGATACAAGAGCAAAGCAATCATAGTTAAAAAAGGCGCGCCTAAGGGAGTGCTTAAGCGCGCCTAGGCTCTAGGCATTGGCAAAATGCATTGTGCATAACTACGCTTAATCTATGCATAACTGCGCATAAGCATGCGCTTTGGTCAGTAAAGTGCAAGGTGGTGGCAAAATGCACAATTAACGCCTAGCACTTTTTTGAACTATGATAGCAATGGAATCTTAAATTAGAACAGTTGTTCTTCAGGTTTAGGCACTTGTTATACAGGAACAGAGTACAGTAAGACGCAAGAATATAATACTTAAAAATAGAAAATGAGCTCATAGACCTTACCACATTCTTGGTTCGGGACCAGTATAGAACAAGGCATTCCCAGTCATCATCCAGTAAATGTGTCTCAGGCATTGTTGAGGAAATCGTTAACTGGTAGCTGCTCGGTTGGCTGGTGAGTAGGGAATTAATCGGCTAATCGGCAAGTTAATCAGCCATTTAATCAATTAATCGGACGATTTATCGGTTTATAGGCTACTCGGTGACCCTACGAGTAGGGATTAATCGGCAAGTTAACTGGTTAATCGGATGAATTCTTGAACAGGGGTCTCAGGAGAACGTAAGGGAATTTGATGAGTTTCTTTGCCGGTGAAGTACGTTTTCTTCAGGTAATTCCGATACTGCCACCAAGCATTCTTGAAGATAGCAGAGGTATTAGCACAGGTTACCTCATCCTGAGTTTCCAAATCGGTCCTTCTCTATAGAGAAAAATGGGAAAATTTGCTGTATTATAACCATCATGGAGGTAGGATGTATGGGACAAAGCTAAGTAATTGCCATAAATAACATTACTTACACCTAACTCATGGACAAACACCTGCAACTGGCATTTTCCTTCATCTTCAGTATAATATTTCCAAGATGGGAAGATACGCACATACGATTTAACAACATCAAATGCAATAGATGCTAAACTACGACTGGCTGGTGGTGCTTCCTCCACAGGAATAGGCGTACTAACTGGTGGAGTTGGGGTTTGCCGTGATAGTACTGGCCCTTTGGGCACTGGAGCTGCCTTACTAACTTCTCTTGTTTGGGAGCTCTGTGGGGGAGATGGTGCTGTGTCAACAGGAACTGGGTTACTGTCGGCTGGGGTTGGGGTTAGATTGGGTGAAGCTGGTTCTCTATCTGTCGCAGTAGGGGTACAATCTGCGAGAGTTTGGGTTATGTGTGGTAGGGCTGGTTCTTGTGCATGTACAACCGGGGTGCTATCTCCACCAAGAGGTAGCACTGTTTTATTTGGAGACCGTGTTTTTATTCGCTAGATACTGACATCACCCGCTCCAATTCAAATGGCTGATAAACAGGAAACATAGTTGAATGTACAGACATTGTATGAGAGACAGATGCAATAGATAGTGTGGAAAAAAGAGGGCATGAAATAGTTGACATGTATATTGTTTAACTAAAATGGATAGCATGACATAATTTCACATATATAATGTCTATCTAAACTGGATAGCATAGCATAACATAATTCAAAGATATGATGAATAACTAAAAAGGATTGCATGACATAATTCACCTACATGTTATCTAAGTAATCAGGATCGCATCATTTAATTCACATATGTGATTTATATGCTAAACAGAGGGCATTCGATATGATGTCTGAACTAAGAACATGGTGTTGAATATTGTGTATATGATGTCTAAACTATGCAATGCAAGACATCATATGCATGATATGAGCAGTATAACCGTGCCAAGTTAGAGCATACACCTCAGTAGGGGAATAGGACTGGTCATCTGTCTCCGAATCCATCTCCGAGGACCTATCGGGACCCAACAAGAGATCTGCTTCGACAGGTAGCACTGTCTGCTCTGAAGGCCTTGTTTTCACTCTAGATTTTCCATCTCCCACCCAAATGGCTGATTCACAGGAAGAGTAGTTTAATGTACAAACATTGTCGACAAATGGAAATGTAATGAAGAAAAGGATGGGCAAGATATCATTCAAATATATTATGCCTGGTTAAACAGGATGGCATTGCACATTTCACATATATTATGGCTGGCTAAAAGATATGAAACTGCATAATTCCCATATATGATATAGAAACTAAACAGGTGGCATTATAGAACATGTCTAAACTAAGCAGATGACATATATGATGTCAAAAGTAGGCACGGCAAGGCAACATATGCATGATATGACTAACATCATCATGCCAAGGTAGAGCAGACACCTTGGGGGTTAAATAGGAGTGGTCAGTGGCGTCTGAATCCGCCTCAGAACAGATATCTTCCTCTGGATTACAATCTAGAGAGGGGTGGGGAGGGTTTGCCATTGAACCCACCATGGAGAAATGTCTGCATGACATTGTATTGCCGTGCAAAACTCTTCTCTTTTTCTCTACATGTTCAGCATGACTATGTACAATATCTGACATGCATACGAAAAATATGGTGAGATTATGTAAGGAGAGCATGCAGAAATTGAGAGTGATGGTAACAACTAGTGGATGGATCCAAAAATAATGATAGCAGGCTGATGATTGCTTTAAATTAATAAAAAGACAGATGATGATTGCTTTACTATTTGTTTCCCACCCAAGATGAACAACATCGGCATACCCTAGGTGAACCAGATATTAGACAGACATACTATTCATTGCTACCTCGATATGTGCCCCACAACTAATTTAGAACTCAAGTTTTAACATTAATTTGGACCTGAGTTGGGAGTCCAAGAGCTGAACAGGACGATAAAGTAGCAGGTAAGTTTAAGCAATGCATAACATAAGCAGAAACAAAAGGGTGCGACCTCTCTTGTGGACCCGTGTACTCCTCAGGTTCATCTGCTGAGTCGATGATGGTGATGCCGTTGGGGTGGGTGCCGGCGGCAGGGAAGGAGATCTGAGGCGGCGAAAGACGGTCAGGAGTCATGGTGTCTGGTTTGGTGGATGCTTCTGTCGATGGAGCAGCTCAGGTGAGTTGGACGACGTCGCGTCAGGAGCAGGACAAACCACACAAAGTTCCCTTCGACACGTACCTGTAACTGAAGTAATTCTGTAAGGGCTCATTTGGCTTGCATGATTCTTAAAACGCAGGGATAGGAAAAACACCGGAATAGGATAGGAAAATGCACATGGTAAACAGAGCATTTGTAAACACAGGATTTCTGTCAACTTGGGTTTTTGGTTTACATGAATTGGAAGAGCAGAGGAATGCAAAGAAACATGGCCAAAATAAAGAGAAACCATATTAAAGCGTGTACAGTTAGAATGTTATTCTAGCACTAATGCACTTGGTCTTGTTTTCATGCATAGGATTTTGAAAAGTAGGTCCAGGTGGATGTTTTGCTTCATTCCTTTCAACAAAATGCATGAATAATTAAATAGTAGAGTGCCATTGGAAAATTCCCTATTGCTATGTTTTTCAGTTGAACCAAAATAACACTAATGGATCGACGTGAATGTATAGTAATAAGTGATTCAACAAGTGTACAACCTCTTTGCTGTAGCCATGTCGACCTCAGCATCATTGGGTTGGTTGCTAAAGTAGTTGAGGAAGAGGTGGCTGTCGGAGGTGTGGAGGGAGATCTGAGGAATCTGTAGACGGCGTCCAGGGCACTGCTCTGTTGTGATGGATCATTCTGTCGTTGGAGCAGATCTGGTGAGCCGTAAGATGTCAAGGCTGAAGCAGCACAAGACAAACATCGTCAATCTCAAGTGGGATTCTAATAGCATCTCCGATAGATGATGAAAAATGGATGAAAAATTAACATCACCAAAAACCACCTGACTACAACAGATGAGGTAAAAACTGTTGACTCTGAACTTAACTGTCGAAACTGAAATTTACTGTGGAATCTGAATGCTACTATCGAAACTGAACGTAATGGTAGCAGAGAGGCACTTGACATGTAGTTTAGGGAGGGCCTGCAGTTCATCTTCAACCTGCACCCCCTGAGCTGCCAGCCACCACCGGCCGAACCGCCGGCCCCAGCGCTGCCTCGCCGCCCTGATACAACTCGCCACCGCCGCCCCAGCCAACCCTCTAGGCTCCCCGCCCCCACCCTGAACCCTAAGATAGATAGTGGGGTACCTCACCGGCGAGCCCCCGTCCCCACTGCGGGTGGTTCTTCCTTAACTCCGGCGAGCCCCCCGAACCCCTGAAAATCGACTGACCCAAAAGTCGATTCAGTCGACTGAAGTGTGGCTTAATTGGAGCAGAGCAGCAGCATGAGCGAGGGGGAGAGCAGCAACAGCAACTGGGCGAGTGAGCGATCGAGCGAGAGCCGGAGCAGCAACAGCAGCGCGAGCGAGCAAGCGAGAGCCGGAGCAGCAGCAGCAGATCTGGCTGGTATGGCCGCCGCCGCCGAAGGGGCCTCACACTGGGGGAGAGCCACCGTGGAGATGTCGCCCGCGGCGCCGACTTCAAGGTAGCCGCTCCATGGGGGTGCGGGATGGAGCACCATCGGCGCCGGGAGGTCGAATTAAGGAGAAGGTGCAATGTGATGAGTGTACAACCTCTTTGGTGGCGCCGAGTAGGCCTCGCCTTCGTCCGAGGAGTCGGTGAGGATGTTGCGGTTCTGGTGGAGCAGGTTAAGGTGGCGCTATGGGGATGGAGCAGCTATGATAGACGAGGCGATCGTCGGAGCAGCTCCTTGGAGGTGGAGGACGGGGCGGCTGAACCGGCTGGACGGCGAGATGGACGACGGATCCTCATTCGGGGAGGTGGACGAGGGACGTCGAGCTGTTGCGGTGGATGACGTCTTCGGGGAAGAGGCTCCGGCTGGGCAGCGGTGACGTGGCGGACGGAGGAGGGTGGGGTTTCATGGTGGGAGTGGAGAGGTTATGGTGGCCTCGGATTTCGAATGGCGAAAAGGGGGCGATGGGAGGGGGTGAAGCATGACTTAGGGACGCGCTTTTCCAAAATGTAGGGTGTGTTACAAAAGTACCCCCCACCGATTTGAACTAGCGGCCCTTTTGGCTCAGGGTTAGAAGGGGGATTTCGCGTGTCGGGATTTGGCAGCTGGAGGGAGTTTTTGCGCGCGTTGTAATTTCGGGATAGCAAGGCGCGGGTTGTGAAGTTGCCAGTTTTGGGAGCACGATATCTGAATTTTCGGGATATAACAAGACGCATGTTGAATTTTAGGGACAAGCCTAATGTGTAGTAATATTGTACTTGTACGTACCAATTCAATTCGCACTTCCCTCAACCAAAAAGAAAACGAAAAAAATAAAACTATTCACACCAGACAAAGAGAGAGTCTTGCCCCGTTTTACTATACAAATGCTATTCAAAGCTACTCCCTCCTTCCATCTATATAGGGCCTAATGAGTTTTTCGATGCTAATTTTGACCAAATGTTAGAGAAATGATATATGACAAGCAACTTACACAAAGCACACCGTTAACTTCGTCTGTGAAAGGTTCTTTCAATGATATAATTTTCACATTGTGCATGTCATGTACTATTAATCTTGTCAATAGTCAAAGGCGGTCTTAAAAATCTCATTACGCCCTATATAGATGGAAGGAGGGAGTATGAATCCATGTTATGTCCGATTAATTTTTTTCGCTTGCTGTATAATGCATGTAATCTACTCATACCAACATTTTAGTGCATTCCAAATGTCTATACTACCGCTGCAATTCGAACTAAACTTGAATTCGTTTCTCTATTTCAATAAGAATTTACAATCATGATTGTTGCCAACTTCAACCATCATTCGTGTATTACCTTAATAACACACCACATGATTACTATAGAGATAGATATGAACTATGTGTACTACATGAACTCGAATTCTATTTTTTGAATACACTTGATGTTGATCCAAATAATAGTACATTTGATGTACTAAATATATATTTCTAAACCATGTTCCATACGTACACCGTGTTTATCACACAAAGTATAGTGCCCCGCCCCCTACATTATGACAAGTATTTAGACCTGAGTTGCAAAAGCCACACATTAGCCCAAATTATAATCAATGTTCTACATTATGATATCTTCTTCAAGTATCCGTATCCACCTTTTTATAATGAATTATGATCTTTGTTCGTCTTCTACACCTTGACGATCCTCTTCTATTTGTAGCTAGCTAGCGCTAACCTTCTATAAGGCATGCACACGCCCACCCCCCTCACACACCCTTAGCGTCCCCTCCATCGCGCACGTTCATTATTTCTCTTTAGGTCGTCCACCAGCGGTGTGTGTAGGCCCCCGGCTCCTTTCTGGCACACACCGGTCGATATACCTCTCTAGCCAAGTGTGCCTACAACAAACACATATATACTTACCCTCTTATTTTCTCACTGTCCATGCCCCCATATGTCCAATATGATTCCACGCAGGTGCACACTCCCGCCCCTCTTTTCATTAATCACATGCTCGCACACTCCTCCCCCCTCGACATGGTAGGCCTCTCGCACCACCTCCTAGCCACACCCTCTCCCCCTGTCTACCTCTCCAGACCTTATTTGCTTCTAACACATGCAGGCGTGTAAATGAACTGATCTCCCTACATATAGCTAGGTTGACTATAATTCGTTTTCACCAAGCACCGATACACTTACCTCGCTAGTTATGTCTCCCCTTTTCTCGGACACACGATGGTTGATCTTCCTAGGTAGTTACGCATGCTTACCACAACCATATCTTCTCCCCTCATCATCCTTGAATACCTCCCGACCCATCTCTCACACACACGTGCATAGACAGACAGACATCCCCCACCCTCTCTTATTGATATTGCACTCATACCCTCCGTTTGTCTAGCAGGCCTCTCCCACCATTTGTGAGACGCAACTCCACCACCAACCCTCCGGCACTCTACCTTTGTCTTTTTCCCAACCTTATTCCTCTGCTACACATACCCATGGATGTCGATCGATCTCCCTCAATACATAGCTAGGTCTCTCTCCTTCCCCACACATATA
>LT934112.1:558082991-558096832 GCA_900231445.1 Triticum turgidum subsp. durum | reverse complement strand
GTCGAACGATGTAGGTAGGTATCCATGCCACAGAGAAGAACTGCACCTCTGCCCTCTCTAATTCCAGTAGGTCAGCCGCCCTGTATCTTTAACATGGGCAAACACAAATTCGATGGCACTCTTTATCGATCGCGCAGCCACACACTTCATCCCTGTTTTCAATTCTATCTATATCTCACATCCATGACTCCGTTTCACACACATTGCATATGTTACATTTTTCTGATTGAGATATCATCAACACATTGCCTCTGTTTCGCACAAACCATCTCTCTCACACCCACCCACGTACGTACCTGCACCTAAAGAAGAAGTGCACGCAAGACGCACGTAGTCATGTCTCGTTCCTGGCCACACCCGCGCAGGTACACGATGGAGTTTGTTTCTGTGCGAAAAGGTAAGCCACGTGATAATTTGACGCGTGTAGCGGTTTTTTACTCTAAGGAGGGTTGGGTACCACGCCTAGAATATAAAACGATTGCCGTGGGGAAAATGGAAAAATGGGTTTGTCTCTCGTGAGTCTCGTCACACAATCTCACACAAGGCCACCGTGGCCTCTCTCTCTCAGTGTTGGTCAGTGATCCGGCCGCATCCCGCCCGCTGGCGGAAAGGGATGATGTGCATCGTCTCTCCATTTGACAGCGTTGAGGCAGCTTGTCCCGATCTGTGGTACCCGCCGTTCTCTCTGACCAAGCTCCGGCGAGGTAGGGCCTTCGCCACTTGCTCGCTGCCACAGTATGGGCAGATCCCAGGCGCCGGCGCCCTCCTAGTAACATCCCGACGACCCTCAGGTACAGCTTCCTCCGGCCTTGCTCCACTGCCCATCTTCCCACGTTGTGCATGTGGATCTTCTTTTGTTGTTTGCTTAAATCGTATCTCGGCCGGCGTACTTTCCATCTTGCAATCTCGTCCTCAAACCATTTTTGATAAACCACCATGTGCTATCTTTCCCTTTTTACATGGAACATGCTTCTTTTTTGTCGGCTTATGTGTCTTTAACTCGTGTTATTGGGAAGTAATTGTTTCCTTTCGACCTCCTTTTGCAAACAGGGCTATCCATTTTCACCTCATTGCTATTGCAACCTTTTGGTGAACTGCACAAATCACTTTTCTGAAGAGTGTTTTGTGCAGTTCCGCCAAAATGTCACACGGGCAACGTTTTTACATTTCTATGGGACTGCTGAAAGGGAGATTGGTTTTGCTATCCTCCTCATCCAACTCCGTGCCTAACCTTCTCCAACAAGAAGTTAGTCCTAAAGAGAGATCGTAGAGGTGATCGGCTTCTATTTATGTGTGTTATGTTTCATCATCTAGTTCCACTATTATTGTAATCACACCGACTGGATATCTTTGCAAACAGGGATGGTCCGCCCAATTTTAATGGAGCTGAACAAAATGATCGGATTGTGGTGTCCTTCATACACCTCTTTTTGGCTACAGAGCTGGGTGAAACTAGCTTCCAAGCAATGAACACTGTGCCAAGGAAATGGAGCCATGCCTACAAACAACATCGATCAATTATATTTTTTTCTATATTTGTACACCTTCTCACAACTTTGTCTTTAGTTGTGATGTGAATATTGGCGCTGATCTGTGAACCATTGAGATGCATTAGCCATGGTAGTTTCATTTGTATTTGATGGAATGTTGTAATGAGATAATCTCGAGGCAAGACACATGAATCCTAAGCTGAAACCTTTTTTTTCCCGCGGGAACCACAGTTGAAACCTTCATAGCATCACAGTACAATTTCATCAAAACTATGCGTACTTATAAACAAATCCTAAAGGATTGATAGCAATGCCAAAAACAATTCAACTTCATTTCGCCAACATGTTGGACATCCTTCATCCGGCTCCACCTGCCATGCAGCAATATTGAGTGCACAACACAACTTGAGGGAAAGATTCACCCGGTCGTTGCACCGCAGTAGTAATGACTAGTGAGCAGTCAAATCACAGAGCCCCACCTTCGCCACAGTAAGTTCCTCGGACGAAGCAACCATCATTTCTATATTCCTTGAATCCGCTGGTACTCCCATATTCCCACAGTAATAAGTTGCTCGGGCGAATCAACCATCACTATATCCGCTCACGTGTGATGACCACAGGAGCTATCCATTCAGATTGCATGTTAAAAAAAATAAAGGTCGATAACTAATGGGCAAACTTTCAAAAAAAACTAATGCGGCACCTTGGGCCAACGTGGCCAGATCGCATTTTGCATGAGAAATTACACACCATGTTTCGTTGACATGTGGTCCCGTTCCAACATATCAGTGAGACGACGGCGAGTAGTAGGAGTATTTCCGAACCAACGTGTAGGCCGGGGAGCCCCTTCGTGAACCGTGGCAAACTGGCAACCGTCCACCGACTCTTCACCTTTCCCTCTCGATCTGGAACTGCTGTCGCACGCTCTTCGTCTCCCTCCTCCATTTTCCTTCAGCCCTTCACCCTTTCTTCTTCCATTGTTTGATCGTCTTCTCCATGGAGGCAACAGGACGGAAACGACCCTGTTATTCTTGCCCCGATCTGAAAGATGAGGTGGTGGAGGAACTCATTGATCGGTGCGACATCATCACCTCGGCTAGCATGGCAGGTTTGTTCAAGCCCATTCTTGACTCAACTAATAACATCATTACAAGGAACCCAAGAGTCAAGGAGCGGTTTGATCTCCCCTATCTTCTTCGCCGTGACCCTAATGACTAGCGCCGTCACGACGGAGGCCTCGCCCTGTGCAAGTTGATGTCGCTTGATAATGATACGTATGATGTTAAGATGCCATCGCTTGAGGGCAAGGCTTGGGCAGGTGCAAATGGAGATTGGGTTGTTTACATTGGGTCCAACTACGAGTGGGAACTTCTGAATGTGTACACTTGTGACCGGGTTCCACTTCCAAAAATCTTAGCAGACTGCCCAGAGGTTGAGCACACCAGTATTGTACGCACGTTCAAAGACAATCATGGTGACTGTCTTCTACGGAAGATATCAATTTGTCGAGTTCCCAACCGCTCTTGGAATTACAACAACTATGAAGTTGTTGCTATCTTCGACAAGCTTGTTGCCGTCCTTGGCGGGTTGACTCGATGGATATTGCTCAAAAATCAGTTTCTGTACACGGATGAGTACTGTGATGCAATTGAATACGAGGGCCTTGTGTTTGCTGCCATCACTCGTGGCACTGTTTTTGCATGGAATCCTCGTAGTTTCGGTACGTTTGTCTTCCACCGTAATTATAATTGTTTCATCCACATTCATGCGGGTTAGCAAGTTTCCCTTTACTAATTAACCTTCTTCTTGTGTTTCCAAGGTCCTGTGAACATTCCACCACCCGTACTTGAAAATTTTTATAACCAAGGGGGAGATGACGATGGTGATGATCACAAGCATGAGGACGAGCAGCGCCCATATACTTTGTGGCGCCTGGAAACTAATTCTGATGGATCACCTCTTCTTGTGTGTATACAACCCACTGATGATGTTACTGCTAAGGAACAGGTGTAGTCTCCCATGGTCGCACTCCTCGGACCTATTCCAACACCCGTTGCATGGTATTTGGGATGGATACTAGTGTGCTAGCGCCAACACCTTCTCCCTGGTACGGAATTGATAGTCTTGGAGAAAACTCGCTCTACCTTGGACAAAACTATCCAATGATGGTGAAAGGCGATCCAACAACTGTTGACACAACGTTACTACCATTTATGAGAAGCAACTGTGTCTATACCTCGGACATTTGGGTGGTTCCCTACCCTGGTACTAATATAATAGGCCGCTTCAGCCTGTTTGATCAGTCCTGCGTTGGTCTCCAGATCGATAATGGATGGCCCGTCCCAGAGAATCACTTGTTGTTCAAAGCAAGCGTTTCCAACGTCGAGGAATGGTTGAGTTGAAGTTCATTTCATTGCTTGTTATTTTTTGTGTGGTGAAAACTTTAGTATTTATAATGTATCCTCGTTGTCGATGTGGGTTGATGACCTGTTGTATGTAATAAAATGATATGCCTGTGATAAACTTACTAAATTTATGAATGTCTTTCGAGTCCCTTCTGTGAGTGAGTGGTGCGACGAGGCAAAAAAATATTTTCCAAATAAATAATTGTACGTGCATTGCAACAGGTTATCGGATGAGGCCAATCAACAATAGTAGGACACTATTTGTACTAGCTTCACATGCTTCGCGCGTTGTGCGGGTGTTTTTACTGTAGCCATATTGTACTACGTAACCAGCACCTCGAATCCTCGATACTAGTAGTACTATATAGTAAGTAGTAGGAGTAGTAGGGTGGCATGGGCCAGAGCAAGCATTCACGTCCAGGAGTACGACACACGCCACCAGCACGACTTCCATCTGACACCATATATCTTGGAGTCCGTGCTAGAGCAATCTCTTCAACCTCATCGTTTCTCTAACTCAGCTATCGCGCGGCGGGCGAGGTGGGGGTTTGCCGATAGTCGGTTTCCTTAACTGCGGTCCCACTTGTAAGGCCAACTGCAACGCATGACCCCAAACGGACCTCCATTTTGCATGAACTCCAACGATAATTTTGACTATAAAAGCAAGACCAAAGAAAACAAGAACCACAAGAATACATTTTACTACACCTGTAAGTTGGATTAGTGCCTTCTCGATGCATTCATTGTTGATCTACGGAGGCTCGATCTTGCGTGCTTCTTTCTTCTTCGAGTGTAAAGAAGTAGACATTGCTTCCTCACATCTAGTCTCATGTCTAGCCTCTATTCTAGTACTCCCCCTGGTCCGTTTTTCTCTGCGTCTAAGCAGCAACATGCATACCAAGTAGGAGTATCGACAAGTGCACTAAGTTCATCTATAGCCTCTGTGCTAGCTAAAAGTGATAGAACATCTACTAAATTGCTCTCTATCAATATATGGATGTACTCTTCTTCCCAATACAAAAACTTGCATCCATTCTACTCCCTCCGTTGCACAATACATGCCTTCTATTTGTCAATATATATATGTATCTAGACATGTTTTAGTATATAGGTACATCCATTTTTGGACAAATGGAAGTCAAGTATTTTGGAACGGAGGGAGTACACAATAAATTTTTTAAGTTAGCACAACTAGTCTAATCTGAGAGCACAAGCGAAGATTTGGTCGGGTTCTTCCTCCTTTTGACGACACGTGGGACATCCAGCATCCAGGTCGTGTCATGAAAGAAAATAGAGTGGTAGTTGAAGCCACGAGATGTGCATCTTGGGTTAAACTGTAAATAGAATCTTACTACTCTTGAGTAACTCCAAAAGCGGCCACCGAAGATCTTTCTTGGATTTGTTTTTCATCACCAGCACGTCGAGGTGAAAGATGTGCAAGTTCAGTGGGTCCTCTTGCATTTTCACTGACATGTGGGGCCGCATGTGAGCAATCAGACGATGGGCTCCGCGCGTTTGCTGGCTGGCTGAGAAGAGAGATAGAGGAGGGCTGAGCACAGACTGCAGGAAATTTGTTCTACATAACCAGCACCTTGATATTCGCGTGTGGTTGTTTCTAGAATAAAAAAAAGGAGGTACCTCTACTTATGTTACTCCCACTACGCCTAGCCTAAGGTTAGTAGGTGACCTTGCACTTGGCTCTTCGCCTCTTCCGAAAGTCGATGGTTCTACAATAGTGCTTCTAGCAATCTGACACCAAATGAACTGCTGCACGTCCACCGCTTGTAAGAAAAAGTTTCTCCTCGTGCCGCGAGCCATCACGCATGCGTTGGCGAGGGAGAAGGCGTAATCAAGCTTCTCGTCATTCTGCGAGTTGACGGGACACATCAAAGTTATTTACTAGTAGTACGTACTCTCTCCAAAAAAGGGCTGACCATGTCATTGCTACCATCCCCTGCTCCGTCGTTGAGTACGTGCACTATTCACGTGCAATTTACGTGCCATCGAGGAGAAAAAAATATTGCGTAGGTGCCATCGAAGTGCACGACTCACTTACGGAAAAGGGTTTCCCCCCGCACGACTCACTTACGCACTGCTTATCTGATTATCTCCATTTTCTTGCATGACACATGCACCTTGATGCTAGATGTCTCGCGTGTTGGGAAAAGGATGAACAAAGCTCATGTAAAAGAAAAGAGTTGAAGAGCATAGATTCCTGACGACCGAGGAGGAGCAAGGAACCTCGCGGTGGAGCGTCTGCAAGGAACCTTGCGTGTTTTCCCCTATTTTTTGCCGCCTTCCCACCTATAAACAACTAAAAGAACATGAACATTTTGCTAACCACTAGAAACGGTACATCAGGATGCTAAGTTGAAGATGTTTTATACTCCCTCCGTTCCCAAATATAAGTCTTTTTAGATATTTCAATAAGGGACTACATTTGAAACAAAATGAGTGAATCTACACTCTAAAATATGTACACAAGCCAACGCACTAACTCCATCCGATGCAACTCATGCACATACGCGCACATCATGGAGCACACAACGCACGTACACAAGACGTGCATGCACACACGCTCGGCCGCAGAATGCACGTGAATAACACATGCATGTGCACACACTCGGCTGAATGGAGGCGTGCGCCATCCGCGGCGACGTCCGGTTCGTCGTGCTACGGCAAAGCTCGCAAGCAACGGCGCATACGCATCTCTTGCAGCACCTCTTTGCCATCGTTGCTCAACTACTAGTCGAAGACGAAGACGACCGAAGCCTCGGCCTTAGAGCTAGCACCGATGGAAAAACACGCACGCTGCACGCACACGAGCACATACAGAGTGCCCATGACGTGGTGGTGGTGCGTCCCCAGTCACCTCTACTCCTTATGCGCACGTTGTCTATCAAGGCGGCTGCATGCTAATGATGATGTGGGTGAGATCTTCTAGGACTCAGATGATGACGAGGAAAATTATGAGACACAAAGTGACGTACACCGTCAAGGTCCACGGTCAAGGGGGTGCTAGCAAGTGCTTAGATGTGCTTAGAGCAAGTACAATAGAGCTGAGTCAGCGGGCTATAAGGAATAAACAGTAGTATATTTCTGCTTAGGCTGGTTGTAATGGGGAGTATCATATACTAGTATCATGCATATGATACTAGTGTATGATACTACCTCCGTAATGCATAGTATCATATAGTAGTATCATGTAGTACTCTATTTATTGTCATGCATGACACAAAGTAGCATAGCATTTATTATGATACGGTATCATGATATGATACTCCACTCTTTCTTTCTTCATTTAATGCTATGACACCTTGTCAAAATTGCCTAGTTGGCATGCATGATACTAGCTATGATACTCCCTCTGTTTCTTTTTAGTCTGCATATAAGATTTGGTCAAAATCAAACTTTATCAACTTTGACTAAGTCTATAGAAAAAATAATAAAGATTCACAATACTAACTCAATATTGTTAGATGCATCATGAAATTAACTTTCATACCATATAACTTTAGTATTCTAAATGTTGATATTTTTTCCAACAAAGTTGGTCAAACTTCACGAAGTTTGACTTTACCAAATCTTATATGCGGACTAAAAAGAAACGGAGGGAGTACTACCATTACGACCAGCCTTAGTTGGAGGAAGGAGAAGAGGAGAGAGAAGGTAAGCGGGCTCTTCATGAAGAGCCAGCTCTAGCACGTGCTCCTAGGCACTTTGTACATGTTAACTATAAGATGGGTTGTAGGCTTATAGCCAGTAGCTGGCTATAATATTAATGCTCTTTAGATGAGGTGCTAAGTGCATTAAATGGCTTAGTAACTCAAGTGTTCAATGCATAGGTGCTTAGTTTATTGGTGCCACATCATATTTTATGCCTACGTGGCAGGCTTAGCAGCTATACATGGTGGAGCACTGGGAGAGGCCAAGGCTGGTCATAGTGGGGAGTAACTTGTACTGTAACATATTACTATGTTACTCTAAACATCTCTATAAACCGGAAAGGAGGGAGTAGTAACATAGACTAGTGTCATATGCAGAGTATGGGAGCACATGATATTTCCCCGTCCGGACCGATCCCAAGTTGGCTTCTCACCTTCTTGTCCCAACAAAAACCCCTCCCCCCTCCCGCGCGCGCTTCCTGCTTGGCGCCAGCTCATGAGCCTGCTGCTCCACATTGATGGCAAGTCAGGGTGACGCGACCTCTCACTGCTTCCACCGTAGAAGCGGCGCACCGACCGAGGGCACCGCCCGCTGCACGCCCGGCATTTCAAACTACACAGTGGATAGTAAGTTTTAGAGCAAGTACTATAATTAGATGACATAAGCAGGCTATAAGGATTTAAATATAGTATTTGTGATTAGTTGAAGGAGAGAGAAGAGAAGCGGATTGTAAACGTGTAGTCGGTTGTACTCCAACATACTCTACTTTGTGAGACAAAAGGTGGGGCCATTATTAATGATATTGTATTTATACTAAAGGGACTAACGGACGCCTTAATTACTCTGTTTTTTTGAGACAAACCTTGGTGGGGCTATTATTGACTTTTTTTGAGCTATTATTGACTTGGACGTGGGGTTTGGGGGCCAAAGGCATACTATTATACTCCGACCTGACATGCTCTACCCTAGCCGCCGCTGTATCATATGGTTTCACACCGTTCCAGATCTTAGCGCCACCACGCAATTCTTCTCCAGCCCTCCTTCGAGCGTGCACCGTGAGAAGGGACAACAGTCCTCCAAACCCCGCCTTTCGTGATCCTGTACGGGAGAGGGGCGATCAGGTTTTTAGGGAGCACACTCCTATGACTGCTGCCAGCGACGACTTCCTCAACGATAGCCTTCTTCCCCGACCTCGGTAACCTCTTCATCAACGACATAAGTGACAACATCAACCACATCGGTTCTGCTCCCACTGTACAGTATGTGATTCTGTCCTCCTGGTTTAGTCTGCATCATTACTTTGATGTTTGCAATTGTCGTCATGATCCATTTACTGCTGATTCGGATTAAATCCCATAATAAATTGCTCATATATTCAACAATCCAATCCAAAAACCTGATCATAGGCAATTTACTCCGAGTGGTTTTGCTGCGCTTTTGAAGCCGCCTACTTTTAAGGGGGTGCAATGTAAAAGGTGGCGCACAAGAGCAGTATATTGGTTTCAGATCATGTACTGCTATGACGCCACTAAGGGTAAGCCTGAGGGTGATCTTAATCCTACACAGCAGGAAGCTTTTCAGAACATGGATACCCTCTTCAAAGCCGCCCTGCTGAGTGTTCTTGACGATTCCATTGTGGATTCGTATAAGTTGTTTGACAGCGGCAAAGACATGTGGGCTGCGCTCGAGGCCATGTTTGGGCCCTCGAGCGCTGGCAACGAGTTGTACATCATGGACAAATTCTGTGACTACAAGATGACTGATGAGCGCTCTGTTGTTCAGCAGACTCATGAGATACAACCACTCTCTAAGGAACTTGAGTACTTGAAGTGTGTGTTGCCGGACAAATTTGTTGCTGGGACCATCATTGCCAAGCTTCCATCTTCGTGGAACGATTTTGCTACTTCTCTGAAAAACAAGAGACATGAGTTTTCTGTTTTGGATCTCATTAGCACTCTTGATTTTGAGGAGAAGGCGGGAGCAAAAGACACACATGCTCGGGTCGCCGAGGGAGCTTCTAGTGCCCACATGGTACACGAGAAGAACTTCCAGGCCAACCAGCCCCAAAACAACAAGAACAAATCTCAGGGGAAAGGCAAGTTTGATGCAAAGAACAAGCTGTCACATTCTACCAACTTCAAGAAGAATTCTCATAATGGGAAGGGATACAAACCTCAATTTTGGTAGCACCGCACAAAATTTATATGGCTGCATCTACCTGCTGTCAGCTAACCTCATGGTGCTCCAGGTATTCCTACATTCGTAACTAGGTACAATGACCACCGCAAGATGAAATTAGCTTATTCGTACGTTGACTTGCTGAATGTAGTGCGGAACGATCCTGTCATGTGTGGAGGAGCAAACAAGAAGTGCAGCCGAAGGTGGAAATCAACCAAGGACTTATGAAATTATATATAATCTTCCTCAGGCAGGTCAGTATCCCCTTCGTCCAGATGATCGTGTTTTGTCATGCCGAGCTATTGTTATGTGCTACTATTTTGCAACACCATTTAAGTATAGCTACTGTTTTCCTATCTTTTCAGATTCAGGACAATGAATATGATATCAGGGGAACTGCACAATATGGACCCATGTTGAGTCATCTCTATTGCCTCATGTGTTTGCTGCAAATGTGTCAGCATCAATTGCAAGATGAGGCAGCTAGCTAGCTGTGGAGTTGCCAACATGCTCAAAGTGCTCGCAACACTAAGAAGAAACAAGCATGCCCAGGAAATTAATGTGTGCGCAGGGAGGCCCTTTGCTCAGAGAAGCATCGACCGATTTTCTTTATTTCCACACCTTCTCATAGTTTTGTATATTGGTTATAGTATGGTGAATCATAGAGATGCATAGACATGCTGAACTTTTGTTCTTCTGAATGTTAGTTTAATGTTAGTGTCTGCATCTAGTACCGCATCCTCTAATTTGGTGGATGCACACAGAAAAAATAAATCTCCTTAATTTACTCATAACCACCCTATTAAATAGGCCTAGTAAAAAACCAGGCGCATGCAGTGGCGGGCGGGCACATGCATCCTGCATGCATGGCCAGTCATGTAGCAACGCAAAAGAATAGAGCGGTTCTTGGGAAAAAGCGAGTAGTTAGTGCAGCGGGCCTTATAAAAACGAACAGCTCGCTCTCCCGCTTCCGTCTCCCCGCCCAATTCCCCCCGCTCCCCAATCTTCCTAACTCGTCCAGAAAACCCCGCTCACCTTCTTCCTCACTCGTACAGAAAACGCCTGATCCTCTTCTTCCACTCCTACAGAAATCCCCAGCCCTCCTTCTTCCCCACTCGCACTGCCACTAGGCTCGTCTCTGGCTACTCTGCTCAAACCCGTGAGCTCGGCGCGACGCCCACAAGGAAAATGGAGTCGGCTGGCCCCAGCGCCAAGAAGATGAGGCTCCCGCCAGCGGTGACGCCTGTTGTAGATCCCGCACCCGGTAGCGCGGGGAGAAGCGGAGAGCCCCCCCACCCGGATCAGAGGAACCGGTAGAATCTCCGGTGGACTGCATCAGCGATCTCCCGGACGTCATCCTTGAGGAGATCATCTCGCTTCTCCCACCAAGGATTGCTGCCGCACACAAGTCCTCTCAACTTGGTGGCGCCCTCTATGGCGCACCGCGCCCCTCAATCTCGACTGTCGTCAGATATCTGTCCTTCCTTAATTTGATCTCATCAGCGCCATCGTATCTTCTCACCAGCAGGGCCCCGTTCAATGCCTCTGCATCCCAACAAGCTACCTGCTGTCCATACCCGGCAAGGTGGACGCTTGGCTGACATCCCCTGAATTTGGAAAACTCCAGAAGTTTGAGTTCTACCATTACCACGAAAGTTTCATACCACGAACATACCAAGAATTCGTGCCCACACCACCGTTGTCCATCTCGCGGTTTTCCTCCTCTCTCCATACCGCCACCTTCGCCCGGTGCCATCTACCACACGATCTGGTACAAATGCTTCGACTCCCACTGCTAAAAAAACTTTTGCTTGTGGTGGTTTATCTGTCGGAGGCCTCACTGCACAACATCATCCACTCCAGTTGCCCTGCCCTGGAGCGCTTGCTGATTGTTTTGGGAATATAAATCGGTATCAGTTGTCTCCAAATAAAGTCGCCTCACCTTAATTAAATGCATTGGAATTTGTTTTGAAGGACAACAGCTCATCATCGAAGATGCCCCTTCACTTGAAAGGTTGCTCCTTGATAATTGTTATACACCTTCAGAAATAAGTGTCGTCTCTGTGCCCAAACTGAAGACCTTGGGTATAATTTGTGACCCGTTTAATAATCACAAGGAGTTGGTGTTTGGCTCCTCACCTTTTCAGGTACTGTATATTATCATCTACACATTTGTAATCATATGCTGCATTTTTCATTTGTGCGCATAAGTTTTATATCATCTTGGAGTACACTTTGGGTACTAATATTATGTTATATGCTTAATGAAGAGTTCGTCCATTGATAGCCTATCAATGCTGCTGGATTCTGTCAAGATCATATATATCAGAATGTATAGTTTTGATCTGGACATAATTATTGGCTTGTTGCGATGCTTTCGATCTCTGGAGAATTTATACATAGAGGTGATGATTTCATGCACATTGAAAGCCCGTATATATTGTACTAGAATTAACTGTTCAGCTGTCGTTCTTTCGGCATACTCTTTTCTCAGACCTTAACTGTTTTCAATCTTCATGTCTACTTAGGCAGAACCACATGGAGAAAAACATATAACCAATCGTTGGCGTAATAAGCACAAGGATTTTCTCAGTTCTCATGACATTCGTTTGTGGACAATAACGATGGGACGATATGCATCCAACCAGGCAAACAGAAGCTTTGTCACATTCTTCCTGTTGAATGCGAGGTTACTATTGTCCATGAGGCTTAAATTTTACAGCAAGAGATTTCTCACGGACAAACATGTTGAACAGCAAAAAAAAAGAAGTTTCAGGTGGACAAATGGGCTTCTAAATGTGCTCGACTTCTATTTACAACAAGTTGTAGACATCCTAAAATAAATTTTTTTGCACAGGATGTTGATTTTATGGATCAGACCGATCCATTTGTTTGTGACTACAAAAAAGAGTGGTTGGGTTAGATGCTACTGTCATGTTGAGTCTGGGTTTTTTCTAAAATTTGATGAACAATTAATCCTTGGGCTTTTTGTACCATTTGTATGCTTGACTTGCATGTTGTTGCCCTCGTACTCCCCTCCACCTGCCACTACACTGCCGCATCTTCCATGGCTGCTGTTCGTTCCCGTCCGAGGCCTTGCCATCGTTCTTCGCCATGGCTAGCTCGCTGTGCTCGCCGTCGTCTGGTGTTGTCAACATGGTCAAGAACCAAGAGGAATCAGGAGATGACTATACATGGAGAGGCTGACAGTAGGGACCCACCAGGGTCATTGCATTTCGCAAGTAGGTGCCTCGTTATTACAAGCCAAAACAATTCTTCCTGCTAATTATTTGAAAACTAGGTTCCATGTCATTGTCAATGTAGTCAATAAACGAGAAAATTACACAACGAGCGGATAACACTAGGGACCCAACACACTAGTAGAAAAAGGACCTAATATGTGAAACATTAGTACCGGTTGGCATATGAGCCAGCACTAATGCTCCCATTAGTGCCGGTTCAAATGACTTGGCGGGAGGTGACCTTTAGTACCGGTTCTTTGGGAATCTTTAGTACCGGTTCGTGCCACGAACCAGAACTAAAGATGCTGGTGCCCGGCCAGCACCTTTAATACCGGTTCGTGGCACGAACCGGTACTAAATAGGTTGTGGCAAGCGCTATTTTTTAGTACCACCTCGCTCCCCTAACAAGAATTGGACCACCTTCAGTATGTTACTTCTCAAACCTTCCCAAGCATTTGGTCTTCATTGAACTCTATGTGTAGGATCTGTGGCTGCAATAGGAGTCTTCGCCGGTTCATAAATCGGTGGTAGATTCCTATTGACGATTTAGATTCTATACAAAAAGATCGTTGATGATCAATGTATATTTTATATGTACTTCTGTGTAACAGTAGCGCGCCTTTTGGCAGAAAGGTGGTACTGATCAATGTATTTTTTCTGCGTTCAGATGCACAATTTAAATATGTTATTTATCGAACTATCACAAGCATTTGGTCTTCATTGAACTCTATATATAAAAAAGAGGAAGAAGAAGCACAAGAAGAGGAAGTAGAAGAGGAAGAAGAAGAAGAAGAGGAGGAGAAGAAGAAGAAGAAGAAGAAGAGGAGGAAGAAGAAGAAGAAGAAGAGGAAGAAGAGGAG
>LT934112.1:558067139-558082891 GCA_900231445.1 Triticum turgidum subsp. durum | reverse complement strand
GGAGGAGGAGGAGGAGGAGCAAGAAGAAGAAGAAGAAGAAAATAAAAAAAATACTCTAAAATAAATAGAAGAAAATAAATAATGTAGAAAAGAAAAAAATTATATAAAGCAAAAATATTCACAAAGAAATTAAATACAGCAAAAAAAACTACTCAGATAAATAGAAGAAAAAAATAAAGCAGAAAAGAAATAACTATATAAAAAAATTACTCAAAAATAAATAGAAGAAAATAAATACTATTCAGAAATAAATAGAAGAAAAAAATAAAGCAGAAAAGGAATAACTATATAAAAAAATTACTCAAAAATAAATAGAGGAAAATAAATGATGCAGAAAATAAAAAAAATTATATAAAGCAAAAATATTCACAAAGAAACTAAATATAGCAAAAAAACTACTCAGAAATAAATAGAAGAAAAAAATAAAGCAGAAAAGAAATAACTATATAAAAAAATTACTCAAAAATAAATAGAAGAAAATAAGTAATGCAGAAAAGAAAAAAAATTATAAAAATGTTGGGGCGCTGCCCGGTGGTCTTGCCAGACCTTGGGTGTGCAAATACATGCCCACTGGGGCCAGCAGGCTCACAGGGCAGCGCGCCCTAGTTAGGCCCAGAAGCCTGCTATATAGAGGAGTTCGAAAGGGCAGCCGCGGCTGGGTTTATAAACCAGTGCGGCTGCCCTTCGCTCGGCGAGGTGGGACTAAACGTAGCGCACTGCGGCTGGCAGTGCACGGCCATTAGTACCGGTTGGTGGCTCCAACCGGTACTAATGCATTGGCCTTTAGTACCGGTTGGAGCCACCAACCGGTACTAAAGGCCAACTTTAGTACCGGTTGGTGGCTCCAACCGGTACTAAAGGCCCCTCTTATATATATGGCACTTACGAAAATTCAGTTATAGTCGTCGCCACTTTGTTCCACTTCTCGCGCTGCGTCGCCGTGCCGTCGCCCTCGCCGCCCCCGCCTCCCGTCGTCGTCGTCGCTGCGCGCCCCCGTCGCTCATCGTCGTCGCCGCGCGCCCCTGCCGCCCGTACGTCGTCGCCGTCCCAGGCCGCCGCCGGCCCGTCTCGTCGCCGTCCCCGGCCGCCGCCGCCCGTCTCCTCGCCGTCCCCGCCCCCTGCCGCCCGTCGTCGCCGCCCCCGCCGCCCGTACGTGCCCGGCTCGCTCCACACACACACACGTACGCATACACACATACACACACACACACACTACACACACACACACATACACACACACATACACACATACACACTACACACACACACACGTACACTACACATGCATACGTACGTACACACATATATATACATACACACTACACACACACATTTTTTTACTTATTTTCTGTTTTCTAATGTTTAGATGAATTAGAACTATCTACTTTATTTTTAGAATGTTAGAAATGTTATGTTAGATGAATTAGAAATATGTTAATGTTTAGTTGAACTAGTTGAATTAATATATAGATCGAACTAGTTTATTTTTAGTAAATGCTTAGTTGAAATAGTTGAATTAATATAATAACTAGTTTATTTTTAGTAAATGCTTAGTTGAACTAGTTGATTTAATATATAGAACTAGTTTATTTTTAGTATATGCTTACTTTGAACTAGTTGAATTAATATAACTAGTTTATTTTTAGTAAATGTTTAGTTGAACTAGCTAGTTGAATTAATATATATATAGAACTAGTTTATTTTTAGTAAATTCTTTGAACTAATTGAATTAATATAACTAGTTTATTTTTAGTAAATGCTTAGTTGAATTAATAGAAGTAGTTGAATTAATTGAATTAGTAAGTGTTT
Source organism: Triticum turgidum subsp. durum (assembly GCA_900231445.1). Lineage (NCBI taxonomy): Eukaryota > Viridiplantae > Streptophyta > Magnoliopsida > Poales > Poaceae > Triticum > Triticum turgidum. The sequence continues at coordinate 558,081,082 of LT934112.1, read as the reverse complement.
AATGTTTCGCCTAAGATGAACATAGGAAATGTCGTCTGACGATGGAAAAAATTTCATTATGTGCGAATACTGTGAAGACCAGCGCGGCCAGTGCGACAGAAATTTCCTTGTTGATGGTAAGCGATTCAGCATCAAGCTGGATGAGACTTTCGAATTCGATACAGTAAGTCACAACGACAAGTCTGTTTTTGTAATTAAGCATGACTTATATATGCTTCATTTGCCTGACTTATAATTTTTAATTTTCACTATTCTACTAGCGCATCCCCTGCCATGCAAGAATTTTTGTCTTGGATAAGATAGGTTTCAAAGATATGGAAACTATGGAGGTAAAGAGAGCTTACCTAAAAACTGAGCATGATGGTTATACTTTCAACGTCAAAGTATACAATGCACACACATACACCTATTTTGAATGCAAAACTTGGCAAGCACTATACAAGGCTTATGCATTTGAGCCTGGTATGGTTATCACCTTTGATATTCGTCCGGAAGATGATATTGAAGGTAATAGAGACATATGGGTCGTTGTGCAGACGCCTCCAGTTCTACCATTATGTGAGTTCTTCTCAACTATATTTTTGTCTTTGATATTGCTTATTCAAAAATAACTGACAACTAATTTCTATTGACAGCTTATCTTCATTCAACCAAACATGTCCGGTGCTTGGTAGACAGGACCTTCTACTGTCCCGGAGCTGAACTAAACTGCGAGGAGATAAGTCATTATGTTTCATGGCTTGAGGATCTTCATACTGTCAAGACAAATTTTCTTACTGCACTTAGAAATGTTAGTACTCAAAACCTGCGACCAATAGTGATGGTATTGAACTACAGTCACATCTATTTAGGAATGATGGTAAGATATTTACTATTTGTCCTTAGTGCATATTTTGCATACATATTTTTTTTGCTAAACTTTCATTGCTAAGTATATTAATTAAGCACTATACAATGTTCTTCAACAGGGACTCTCGATGACAGTTGTGCCTCAGGGGATCGAGACTAAAGGTCAGATGTGAATTGTTAGCTTACGGCCAAGATATCCTGCATTGCACATGAATGCATTCATGATTTCTAGAAGCGATGAATGCTTAATAGTGAAAGATTGGAGGAAAATTGTTAATGATCGCAGAGAAGTATTAGGGGGAAGCAATGAGAAGCGCAGCCCACGATTAGGAGACAGGTTCATCGGCATGCTCCAGTATGATCAATTAGGAGAGCTATACATGTTCTATGCTAATTTACCAGAGAGAGAGAGACCAGCTAGCAGGAGTGATTTAGCTATAGTTCTTCATGATGCTCTTAATTAGTACTTGTCCTTTCATGTCCGTGTTCTTCGTTCTGAACTTAAGTGATTTGCTTTTGTGATGTTATATATGAACGCTTATAATAATATCATGACAATCATGTTGAACTCGATCGATAATATTTTTGCTTCTGGTACAAGTGAATGTTTCTTCTTTAAGCTAGTAGTGCTGGTGGTGATTAGGTAGCTAGTTAATTATTATATCATTTAATGAAAGAAACCTCAGATTAGTTTCAGCTGGACGGATCCTACCTAAGTGATCAAGTATATGCCATATCCGTATATATTATAGTTGATCAAGTATAATATGGATATGTCATATACTCTAGCTAGCTAGTGAAGGAAATATGCCCTAGAGGCAATAATAAAGTTATTATTTATTTCCTCATATCATGATAAATGTTTATTATTCATGCTAGAATTGTATTAACTGAAAACATGATACATGTGTGAATACATAGACAAACATATAGTCACTAGTATGCCTCTACTTGACTAGCTCATTAATCAAAGATGGTTATGTTTCCTAACCATAGACATGTGTTGTCATTTGATTAATGGGATCACATCATTAGAAGAATGATGTGATTGACATGACCCATTCCGTTAGCCTAGCACTTGATCGTTTAGTATGTTGCTATTGCTTTCTTCATGACTTATACAAAGTTCCTGCAACTATGAGATTGTGCAACTCCCGTTTACGGGAAGAACACTTTCTGTGCTACCAAACGTCACAACGTAACTGGGTGATTATAAATGTGCTCTACAGGTGTTTCCGAAGGTACATGTTGAGTTGGCATAATTCGAGATTAGGTTTTGTCACTCCGATTGTCGGAGAGGTATCTCTGGGCCCTCTCGGTAATACTCATCACTTAAGCCTTGCAAGCATTATAACTAATGAGTTAGTAATAAGATGATGTGTTACAGAACGAGTAAAGAGACTTGCCAGTAACGAGATTGAACTAGGTATTGGATACCGACGATCAAATCTCGGGCAAGTAACATACCGATGACAAAGGGAACAAAGTATGTTGTTATGCGGTTTGACCGGTAAAGATCTTCGTAGAATATGTAGGAACCAATATGAGCATCCAGGTTCCGCTATTGGTTATTGACCGAGAATAGTTCTAGGTCATGTCTACATAGTTCTCGAACCCGTAGGGTCCGCACGCTTAACGTTATGATGATAGTTTTATTATGAGTTTATAAGTTTTGATGTACCGAAGTTTGTTCGGAGTTCCTGATGTGATCACGGACATGACGAGGAGTCTCGAAATGGTTGAGACATAAAGATTGATATATTGGAAGCCTATATTTGGACATCGGAAAGGTTCCGGGTGAAATCGGGATTTTACCGGAACACCGGGGGGTTACCGGAACCCTCCCGGGGGTTAATGGGCCTTAGTGGACTATGAGGGAGAAGAGGAGGGCCGGCCAGGGCAGGCCGCGCGCCCCCTCCCCCCTAGTCCGAATAGGACAAGGAAGGGGGTGGGCGCCCCCCTTTCCTCTTTCCCCTCCCCCCTTTCCTTCTCCACCAAGGCAAGAGGGGGGAGTCCTACTCCCGGTGGGAGTAGGACTCCTCCAGGCGCACCCCAAAGGGGCCGGCCGCACCTCCCCCTCCCTCCTTTATATACGGGGGCAAGGGGGCACCCCATAACACAACAAGTTGATCTACGGATCGTTCCTTAGCCGTGTGCGGTGCCCCCCTCCACCATATTCCACCTCGGTCATATCGTCGCGAAGCTTAGGCGAAGCCCTGCGCCGGTAGAACATCATCATCGTCACCATGCCGTCGTGCTGACGGAACTCATCCCCGAAGCTTTGCTGGATCGGAGCCCGGGGATCGTCATCGAGCTGAACGTGTGCTGAACTCGGAGGTGCCGTACGTTCGGTGCTTGGATCGGTCGGATCATGAAGACGTACGACTACATCAACCGCATTGTGCTAACGCTTCCGCTTACGGTCTACGAGGGTACGTGGACAACACTCTCCCCTCTCGTTGCTATGCCATCACCATGATCTTGCGTGTGCGTAGGATTTTTTTTGAAATTACTACGTTCCCCAACAGTGGCATCCGAGCCTAGGTTTTATGCATTGATGTTATATGCACGAGTAGAACACAAGTGAGTTGTGGGCGATACAAGTCATACTGCTTACCAGCATGTCATACTTTGGTTCGGCGGTATTGTGAGATGAAGCGGCCCGGACCGACATTACGCGTACGCTTACGCGAGACTGGTTTCACCGTTGCGAGCACTCGTGCTTAAAGGTGGCTGGCGGGTGTCTGTCTCTCTCACTTTAGCTGAATCGAGTGTGGCTACGCCCGGTCCTTGCGAAGGTTAAAACAACACCAACTTGACAAACTATTGTTGTGGTTTTGATGCGTAGGTAAGAACGGTTCTTGCTAAGCCCGTAGCAGCCACGTAAAATTTTGCAACAACAAAGTAGAGGACGTCTAACTTGTTTTTGCAGGGCATGTTGTGATGTGATATGGTCAAGACGTGATGCTATATTTTATTGTATCAGATGATCATGTTTTGTAACCGAAGTTATCGACAACTGGCAGGAGCCATATGGTTGTCGCCTTATTGTATGAAATGCAAACGCCCTGTAATTGCTTTACTTTATCACTAAGCGGTAACGATAGTCGTAGAAGCAATAGTTGGCGAGACGACAACGATGCTATGATGGAGATCAAGGTGTCGCCCCGGTGACGATGGTGACCATGACGGTGCTTCGAAGATGGAGATCACAAGCACAAGATGATAATGGCCATATCATATCACTTATATTGATTGCATGTGATGTTTATCCTTTATGCATCTTATCTTGCTTTGATTGACGGTAGCATTTTAAGATGATCTCTCACTAAAATTATCAAGAAGTGTTCTCCCTAAGTATGCACCGTTGCCAAAGTTCGTCGTGCCCAGACACCACGTGATGATCGGGTGTGATAAGCTCTACGTCCATCTACAACGAGTGCAAGCCAGTTTTGCACACGCAGAATACTCAGGTTAAACTTGACGAGCCTAGCATATGCAGATATGGCCTCGGAACACGGAGACCGAAAGGTCGAGCGTGAATCATATAGTAGATATGATCAACATAAAGATGTTCACCATTGAAAACTACTCCATCTCACGTGATGATCGGTTATGGTTTAGTTGATTTGGATCACGTGATCACTTAGATGACTAGAGAGATGTCTGTCCAAGTGGGAGTTCTTAAGTAATATGATTAATTGAACTTAAATTTATCATGAACTTAGTACCTGATAGTATTTTGCTTGTCTATGTTTGTTTGTAGATAGATGGCTTATGCTGTTGTTCCGTTGAATTTTAATGCGTTCCTTGAGAAAGCAAAGTTGAAAGATGATGGTAGCAATTACACGGACTGGGTCCGTAACCTGAGGATTATCCTCATTGCTGCACAAAAAAGTTACGTCCTGGAAGCACCGCTAGGTGCCAGGCCTGCTACTGATGCAACTGGCGACGTTAAGAACGTCTGGCAGAGCAAAGCTGATGACTACTCTATAGTTCAGTGTGCCATGCTTTACGGCTTAGAACCGGGTCTTCAACGACGTTTTGAACGTCATGGAGCATATGAGATGTTCCAGGAGTTGAAGTTAATATTTCAAGCAAATGCCCGGATTGAGAGATATGAAGTCTCCAATAAGTTCTACAGCTGCAAGATGGAGGAGAATAGTTCTGTCAGTGAACATATACTCAAAATGTCTGGGTATAATAATCACTTGATTCAACTGGGAGTTAATCTTCCGGATGATAGCGTCATTGACAGAATTCTCCAATCACTGCCACCAAGCTACAAGATCTTTGTGATGAACTATAATATCCAAGGGATGAACAAGACTATTCCCGAGCTCTTCGCAATGCTAAAAGCTGCGGAGGTAGAAATCAAGAAGGAGCATCAAGTGTTGATGGTCAACAAGACCACTAGTTTCAAGAAAAAGGGCAAAGGGAAGAAGAAGGGGAACTTCAAGAAGAATAGCAAGCAAGTTGCTGCTCAAGAGAAGAAACCCAAGTCTGGACCTAAGCCTGAAACTGAGTGTTTCTACTTCAAGCAGACTGGTCACTGGAAGCGGAACTGCCCCAAGTATTTGGCGGATAAGAAGGATGGCAAAGTGAACAAAGGTATATGTGATATACATGTTATTGATGTGTACCTAGCTAGAGCTCGTAGTAGCACCTGGGTATTTGATACTGGTTCTGTTGCTAATATTTGCAACTCGAAACAGGGACTATGGAATAAGCGAGCACTGGCCAAGGACGAGGTGATGATGCGCGTGGGAAACGGTTCCAAAGTCGATGTGATCGCGGTCGGCACGCTACCTCTACATCTACCTTCGGGATTAGTTTTAGACCTGAATAATTATTATTTGGTGCTAGCGTTGAGCATGAACATTATATCTGGATCTTGTTTGATGCGAGACGGTTATTCATTTAAATCAGAGAATAATGGTTGTTCTATTTATATGAGTAATATCTTTTATGGTCATGCACCCTTGAAGAGTGGTCTATTTTTATTAAATCTCGATAGTAGTGATACACATATTCATAGTGTATAAACCAAAAGATGCAGAGTTAATAATGATAGTGCAACTTATTTGTGGCACTGCCATTTGGGTCATATTGGTGTAAAGCGCATGAAGAAACTCCATACTGATGGACTTTTGGAATCACTTGATTATGAATCACTTGGTGCTTGCGAACCGTGCCTTATGGGCAAGATGACTAAAATGCCGTTCTCCGGAACTATGGAGCGAGCAACTGATTTGTTGGAAATCATACATACTGATGTTTGTGGTCCAGTGAATGTTGAGGCTCGCAGCGGATATCATTATTCTCTCACCTTCACAGATGATTTGAGCAGATATGGGTATATCTACTTGATGAAACACAAGTCTGAAACATTTGAAAGGTTCAAAGAATTTCAGAGTGAAGTAGAAAATCATCGTAACAAGAAAATAAAGTTTCTACGATCTGATCGTGGAGGAGAGTATTTGAGTTATGAGTTTGGCCTACACTTGAAACAATGTGGAATAGTTTCGCAACTCATGCCACCTAGAACACCACAACAAAATGGTGTGTCCGAACGTCGTAATCATACTTTACTTGATATGGTGCGACCTATGATGTCTCTTACTGATTTACCGCTATCGTTTTGGGGTTATGCTTTAGAGACGGCCGCATTCACGTTAACTAGGTCACCATCAAAATCCGTTGAGACGACGCCTTATGAACTGTGGTTTGGCAAGAAACCAAAGTTGTCATTTCTTAAAGTTTGGGGCTGCGATGCTTATGTGAATAAACTTCAACCAGATAAGCTCGAACCTAAATCGGAGAAATGTGTCTTCATAGGATACCCAAAAGATACTATTGGGTACACCTTCTATCACAGATCCGAAAGCAAGACATTCGTTGCTAAGAATGGATCCTTTCTAGAGAAGGAGTCTCTTTCAAAAGAAGTGAGTGGGAGGAAAGTAGAACTTGATGAGATAACTGTATCTACTCCATTATTGGAAAGTAGTTCATCACAAGAACCGGTTCCTGTGACAACTACACCAATTAGTAAGGAAGCTAATGATAATGATCATGAAACTTCAGATCAAGTTTCTACTGAACTTCGTAGGTCTACCAGAGTAAGATCCGCGCCAGAGTGGTATGGTAATCCTATTCTGGAAGTCATGTTACTTGACAATGATGAACCTACGAACTATGAGGAAGCGACAATGAGCCCGGATTCCGCAAAATGGCTAGAAGCCATGAAATCTGAGATGGGATCCATGTATGAAAACAAAGTATGGACTTTGGTTGACTTGCCCGATGATCGGCAAGCCATTGAGAATAAATGGATCTTTAAGAAGAAGACTGACGCTGATGGTAATATAACTATCTATAAAGCTCGACTTGTTGCAAAAGGTTTTCGACAAGTTCAAGGGGTTGACTACGATGAGACTTTCTCACCCGTAGCGATGCTTAAGTCCGTCCGAATCATGTTAGCTATTGCTGCATTTCATGATTATGAAATTTGGCAAATGGATGTCAAGACTGCATTCTTGAATGGATTTCTAGAAGAAGAGTTGTATATGATGCAGCCGGAAGGTTTTGTTGATCCAAAAGGTGCTGGCAAAGTGTGCAAGATCTAGCGTTCCATTTACGGACTGGTGCAAGCATCTTGGAGTTGGAATAAATGCTTTGATAGTGTGATCAAAGCATATGGTTTTGTACAGACTTTTGGAGAAGCCTGTATTTACAAGAAAGTGAGTGGGAGCTCTGTAGCATTTCTAATTTTATATGTAGATGACATATTATTAATTGGAAATGATATAGAATTTCTGGATAGCATAAAAGGATACTTGAATAAAAGTTTTTCAATGAAAGACCTCGGTGAAGCTGTTTACATATTGGGCATCAAGATCTATAGAAATAGATCAAGACGCTTAATAGGACTTTCACAAAGTACATACCTTGACAAAATTTTGAAAAAGTTCAAAATGGATCAGGTAAAGAAAGGATTCTTGCCTGTGCTACAAGGTGTGAAGTTGAGTCAAACTCAATGCCCGACCACAGCAGAAGATAGAGAGAAAATGAAAAATGTTCCCTATGCTTCAGCCATAGGCTCTATCATGTATGCAATGCTGTGTACCAGACCTGGCATATGCTTAGCAATAAGCTTGGCAGGAAGGTACCAAAGTAATCCAGGAGTGGATCACTGGACAGCGGTCAAGAACATCCTAAAATACCTGAAAAAGGACAAAGGATATGTTTCTCGTATATGGAGGTGACAAAGAGCTAGTCGTAAACGGTTACGTCGATGCAAGCTTTGACACGGATCCGGACAATTCTAAATCGCAAACCGATACGTATTTTTATTAAACGGTGGAGCTGTAAGTTGGTGCAGTTCTAAACAAAGCGTCGTAGCAGGATCTACATGTGAAGTGGAGTACATAGCTGCTTCGGAAGCAGCAAATGAAGGAGTCTGGATGAAGGAGTTCATTTCCGATCTAGGTGTCATACCTAGTGCATCGGGACCAATGAAGATCTTCTGTGACAATACTGGTGCAATTGCCTTGGCAAAGGAATCCAGATTTCACAAGAGGACCAAGCACATCAAGAGACGCTTCAATTCCATTCGGGACCAAGTCCAAGTGGGAGACATAGAGATTTGCAAAATACATACGGATCTGAATGTTGCAGACCCGTTGACTAAGCCTCTCTCACGAGCAAAACATGATCAACACCAAGACTCCATGGGTGTTAGAATCATTACTATGTAATCTAGATTATTGACTCTAGTGCAAGTGGGAGACTAAAGGAAATATGCCCTAGAGGCAATAATAAAGTTATTATTTATTTCCTCATATCATGATAAATGTTTATTATTCATGCTAGAATTGTATTAACCGAAAACATGATACATGTGTGAATACATAGACAAACATATAGTCACTAGTATGCCTCTACTTGACTAGCTCATTAATCAAAGATGGTTATGTTTCCTAACCATAGACATGTGTTGTCATTTGATTAATGGGATCACATCATTAGAAGAATGATGTGATTGACATGACCCATTCCGTTAGCCTAGCACTTGATCGTTTAGTATGTTGCTATTGCTTTCTTCATGACTTATACAAAGTTCCTGCAACTATGAGGTTGTGCAACTCCCGTTTACCGGAAGAACACTTTGTGTGCTACCAAACGTCACAACGTAACTGGGTGATTATAAAGGTGCTCTACAGGTGTTTCCGAAGGTACATGTTGAGTTGGCATAATTCGAGATTAGGTTTTGTCACTCCGATTGTCGGAGAGGTATCTCTGGGCCCTCTCGGTAATACTCATCACTTAAGCCTTGCAAGCATTATAACTAATGAGTTAGTAATAAGATGATGTGTTACAAAACGAGTAAAGAGACTTGCCAGTAACGAGATTGAACTAGGTATTGGATACCGACGATCAAATCTCGGGCAAGTAACATACCGATGACAAAGGGAACAAAGTATGTTGTTATGCGGTTTGACCGATAAAGATCTTCGTAGAATATGTAGGAACCAATATGAGCATCCAGGTTCCGCTATTGGTTATTGACCGAGAATAGTTCTAGGTCATGTCTACATAGTTCTCGAACCCGTAGGGTCCGCACGCTTAACGTTACGATGACAGTTTTATTATGTGTTTATAAGTTTTGATGTACCAAAGTTTGTTCGGAGCTCCAGATGTGATCTTGGACATGACGAGGAGTCTCGAAATGGTCGAGACATAAAGATTGATATATTGGAAGCCTATATTTGGACATCGGAAAGGTTCCGTGTGAAATCGGGATTTTACCGGAACACCGGGGGGTTACCGGAACCCTCCCGGGGGTTAATGGGCCTTAGTGGGCCATGAGGGAGAAGAGGAGGGCCGGCCAGGGCAGGCCGCGCGCCCCCTCCCCCCCTAGTCCGAATAGGACAAGGAAGGGGGGGGGCGGCGCCCCCCTTTCCTCTTTCCCCTCCCCCCTTTCCTTCTCCACCAAGGCAAGAGGCGGGAGTCCTAGTCCCGGTGGGAGTAGGACTCCTCCAGGCGCACCCCAAAGGGGCCGGCCGCACCTCCCCCTCCCTCCTTTATATACGGGGGCATGGGGGCACCCCATAACACAACAAGTTGATCTACGAATCGTTCCTTAGCCATGTGCGGTGCCCCCCTCCACCATATTCCACCTCGGTCATATCGTCGCGAAGCTTAGGCGAAGCCCTGCGCCGGTAGAACATCATCATCGTCACCACGCCGTCGTGCTGACGGAACTCATCCCCGAAGCTTTGCTGGATCGGAGCCAGGGGATCGTCATCGAGCTGAACGTGTGCTGAACTCGGAGGTGCCGTACGTTCGGTGCTTGGATCGGTCGGATCGTGAAGACGTACGACTACATCAACCGCGTTGTGCTAACGCTTCCGCTTACGGTCTACGAGGGTATGTGGACAACACTCTCCCCTCTCGTTGCTATGCCATCACCATGATCTTGCGTGTGCGTAGGAAATTTTTTGAAATTACTATGTTCCCCAACAGCTAGCTAGTAGAGATATCCAATAATGCATCTCGAAACTAATCCGCGGTACTTTCACCTAATGATTTAACAACTCATTATAATGTAAAACAATCACTAAATTAAATTGAAAACACAAAATTAAAGAAAAAAAACACCCAAACATTTAGTACCGGTTGGTGTTACCAACCGGTACTAATGCCCTCCACGCAAACGAGCCTGGCTCGTGCCACGTGGTGGCACTTTAGCGCCGGTTCGTGACGAACCGGTACTAAAGGGAGGGGACCTTTAGTCCCCACTCTTTAGTGCCGGTTGGCGAACTGGCACTAAAGCCCGTCACGAACTGGCACTAAAGGCCGGTTCTGTACTAGTGGCAGCTCGCCCAGTTGTTTTTCAGTTTTAGAGACGGAGCTCAACTGCGTGCTGTGCGGGGGCTGTGGCCCGTCTAGCCCATGCTTACGCTTTTATTAAGCACATGACGAGCCTAGTTGATATTTGTTTTTCTTTCTGAAATTGGCTAGCCCAGTTCTTTTTTTTGGCGAATACCAAAACCGAGGCTTACTTTCTTTTCTCAGCCTTGCTGGGCTGTAAATCTTTCAAGACAAGGAGGGATAAGAAATGGGCTTCCCCAGAAAACGGGCTATAAGTTGTAAGAAATGGGCTGTAAATTTTTAAACCAAAGCCAACCGACAATTGCATTAAAATATCATTTTTTTTCAGGATCTCTCTACTCTCTACTCTTATAAAAACCAAAGCCAACTACCAATTACATTAAAATATCATCTTTTCACCCACAAGATAAACTACTCATACAAATGCATGTTCATGTTCCGTGTAACGAATGGGCATCTTGCTAGTTAAGATTCTAAATTTCATTCATTTTTTTTGCAGAGAATTGTATTTTGAATTTTATTTTGATATATTTTTTTGTAAACTATTTTGAACGGGACTCGAAATTTCGTGATTAAAAGAGTTCGGACCCCACCGAAATATGCAAATTTTCGTTGACTTTTTTAGCAATGCCTAGAATATATGGTCTGTAATGCTAATAACAAGAATATGGTCTTCAAATATCCTTAAGAATTAGCAAATGGGCTGTAAATTATTGAAAATAATGGCTAATGGGCTGTATGCTGTTTTCCACAGATTTGGAGGCTGACTTCTGGGCCTACTAGGTTGACGATGACGCTGTCCTAAATTTTTTTTGACGCGTACGCAAGGCTTTGTCAACTTAGTCAAAACACAACAGTGACTGTTGGATGTCCATCCAACGGCCGCCGTGCTTCTTCAATCTCCGATCTTCCTGCTCCAGCCGCCCAAACCAGCACCGACGGATCTTTGTGCTGCTGCCAGGCCATCCCTCTAACCACCAACACATCCTGTTATTTTCCAGCAACGTCAGCCTCACCCCGCAGCCGACCAGTCAGCACTCGTTCTCCCCTCGACGTGGGCATCCGCTGTGCTGGCTTTGCCGGCTCTGGGTGGTTCTCTTCCTGGGCCCCACCCTCGTCCATCGGGTTTGTGCTCTCAGCGCGGCGAGGTCAACATGGTCAACAAACAACAGCCATTGGAAGAGGATGACAGTAGGGGCCCACACAAGAAAATGCCTCCTTATTATGCGCAAAATAATGATTCCTCCACCTGATAGCTGGGACCCACCGGAAGGGTCTCTGTATTTCGTGAAAATAATGTTCCCCCCGCTGTCAGCTCGGACCCACCGGAAATGCCTCCTTATTACGCACAAAAAAATGAATACTCCCCCTGCTAGCTGGGACTCACCTTGGTGGGAGGCTGACTTGTGGTCCTACTAAGTTTACAGGGACGGAGGGCTTTGTCAACTTAGTCAATATGAACGACTCTAGCTCCAGTGACCGTACGATGTCCATCCAATGGCCGTAGTGCTTCTTCAACCTCTGGTCTTCATGCTCCAGCCGCCCAAAGCAGCGCCGGTCGTGTCGCGTGCTCCTGCCTCCCGTGGCCGGCTGTGATGCTGCGGAGGCCTCACCGCCCCCTACTACTCCCACCGCTAGCCAGGCCATTCCTCTACTCACCCACACCCCTGTTATTCTGCGGCGACGGCAGCCTCACCCTCGTACTCCTCTTCGCATGGGCATCCACTGCTGCGTCTTCCCCGGCTCGGCGTCGTCCCCTTCCTAGGCCTCGGCGTCGTCCACCGCCATGGTGCTCTCGGTGCGGCATGGTCAATGTGGTCAACGACCGACTTCCATTGGAAGAGTACTATGCATGGAGAGGCTGATAGTTGGGTCCACGACGGCCGCAAGGAAGTGCCTCCTTATTACACGCAGAATAATTATTCCTCCACCTGACAGCAGGGACCCACCGGACGGGCCACCGTATTTCGCGAAAAAAACATTTCCCCCTGACTGCTGGGACCCACCAGCTACATCTTCGCACGCAAGGAAGTGCGTCCGGGCAAAAAAAAATGATTCGCCCCCCTGACTGCTTGGTCCCACAAAGCTACATCTTCGCATGTAAGGAAGTGCATCCGGGCAAAAAAACAAAACGATTCGCCCCTCTGACTGCTGAGACCCACCAGCTACATCTTCGCAGGCAAGGAAGTGCCTGACAGTCGGGACCCACCTGGTCGAAGCGTACGTACCGTTGTCTTTCTGGTCGCGAACATGTACGTACATACTGGTCGATGTAGAGGCGAGTAGAGGCGCGCACGTGTCGTAGTAGAGGCGCGCATGTGTCGTAGTAGAGGCGCGCAAGTAGCATGTACACGTACGTACATCGGCGAGGGTGCAAGAAAGAAAATATGGCCACGTACGTACATACGGGCAGGGTCTCGAACGCCTACTCGCCCATACGTACATGGCTGGGTCGTAACGGAGAAATAGAGTCGTCGTAGTGTTCATGGGGAGGCAACGGAATGCGTCGTGTTCATGGGGAGGCAACGAAATATGTCGTGTTCATCGGGAGGCAACGGAACGCATGGGAGCCAACCGTCTTGGACGGAACAGGCAATGGAAACGAGGGCTGGCGTACCGTAGAACAGAGGAAACGGCCTTGTGTTCAACCGGCCACGTTCGGAACGGGGTCCTGTTGATTGGGAGGGGTGTGGTGTACCGCAAAACGGAGGAAAGGGACCTCCTACGGTCGTAACGGGGGTCCTGTTGATCGGGAGGGGTGTGGCGTACCGCAAAACGGAGGAAACGGACCTCCTACGGTCGAAACGGGGGTCCTATTCATCGGGAGGGGTATGGCATACCGCAAAACGGAGGAATCGGACCTCCTACGGTCGAAACGGAGGTCCTGTTCATCGGGAGGGGTGTGGCGTACCGCAAAACGGGACTCCACGGGATACTGTTCATCTCCACCGTCAACCTCCTCCAGCCTCCACAGGCTACCGTCGACCTCCTCCAGCCTCCACGGGCTCCTATTCATCCAGCCTCCACCACGCGCTACTCCACTGGCTACAGTTCAACCACCCCTCCACCGTCTACTGTTCATCCATCCCTCCACCATCTACTGTTCATACAGCCGTCCACACCACGGGGTCCTGTTCAACCACCCCTTCACGGCCACCCCTCCACCGTCTACTGTTCATCCAGCCCTCCACACCACGGGG
>LT934112.1:557993077-558066762 GCA_900231445.1 Triticum turgidum subsp. durum | reverse complement strand
CGGGTTCAGTAACGCGTAGCCTGCAGTGCAATCACTTGGGTTCAGTTAGAGCCCAACGCCTCGCTCGGGTTCAGTTAGAGCCAACACCTCGCACGTGTACGAGGGAAACGCGCATCGCTCGGCCCCCGACCTCCCACTGTAACCGGTAACTCCCCGAAATTTTCCTCCCCCTCGCTTCTACCATGGTTTTTTCCGTCATCGATGGTCCAAAGAATGTCATGCAGCTACGTCTCCGGCCCGCCTAGGACGAAAAGCCCATTTTCTGTCATGATTTTTTGTCATAGAAGTAGGAGCCCACCACATCTATGATGATACCGGGTTTTGTCACAATTATCGTCATAGAAGTGTCATATGTATGACAGAAAAAAATTCGTTCGGCCCAAAATGTCATGGATGTGTCTTTTTTTGTAGTGATATATTGGGCGCAATGAGCGTATTATGAAGTCCACTGACCGTATTTTTACAAATATATAGTGACAGACAGTGTATTTATCTCGTTTGAAATTAAGCCATATTAACCGGAGAGGAGGCAGTATGGACTAGCATTACTTTGTTGTCTCCCGTCAAATTGCCGAATGAGGAGAAGGTTGCAGGACGGGAGAAGCTTGCGCGCGGTGGCTCGCAGGACAATGAGAAACTTTTGACTAATGCAAGCTCTCCCTCGCTCAGGCGGTGGACGTGCAACAGTTAATTCGGTGTCAGGTTGCCAGAAGCATACACTATACTACTAGTGCTATTATTGTTCGACTTCTCGAATAGGCGAACAGCCTATAGCAAAGTTTACTAGTACTAGTACTACTACTATAGTCTATAAAGGTACGTACTATACTAGTACTATGAACCGGATGGAGGAGCGTCTGCACTCTTATTATAATTTGAAAATGTGATAAAGCAATCTTCAACACATTTGGTTCTCTTCGAGGGTTCTCGCATGTGATAATGGAAGTTGATTGCATGGAACACTCGCCACAATTCTCGCTTAACTCTGGCTCATATCCTGTTACAAATAGTAGCGCTTGGTAATATTTCCTCTTTTTTTGTTATTCAACATGTAAACAGGTTAGCAAACCTTGCGGCGCATCTTCGTGCGAACCGTTCTTGCTGCACTTTGAATGTGGCTGAGAGCTGGCTTGATGAAACACCTCGCTTCCTACTTCTTTTTTTTGCGGGGTACCTCGCTTCCTAGTGACAAGTGTCTTGGCTGATCGTCCTAAGAATGCTTATATATGAATAAAGCTCTCTCATTTACCCGCAAAAAATATTAAGCCATATTAACCGGAAAGGAGGGAGTATGGACTAGCACTACTTTTTGGTGTGTCCCGTCAACTCGCAGAACGAGGAGAAGCTTGCAGGACAAGGTGAAGCTCGCTTACGCCTTTTGAAAAATGCAACCTACCCTTAGTGGACATGCTTCAGTCCATTCGGTGTCAGATTGTCAGAGGCATACACTGTAGTACCCAACATGCGGAGTACCATCATTGTCCGACTTCACGAAGAGGCGAAGAGCCAAGCACAGTAGTACGAGTAGTGCTACTACTAGAACCGCATGGTGGAGCGTCTGTACTCTTACTTTTTATCTCTGATAAAGTACACGTTTATTCCGGAGAAGGGCGGAAAACGGCAGCCCAACATGTAATGAATGACATCGATCAACCAACCATGCTCGAATATACCTTGGCCTCCGTGCGAGCCCGTCTGTGTGTTCTCGCTCCTCGTCTCTCTCAAGGAACGGCGGGTTGGCTCTTTGCCGTCAATTGAGATCGGTTTGTTCACTCTCCTGTCCCACATGTCAGTGATATGCAAAGAGGAGATGCGTTGACCGACTGGCGATACGCGTACTTGGTTTTGCACCTTAATACTACTCCTCCCTCCGTCATAGTTTACAGGGCGCGCTTCATTATGATGCATTTCTCTCAATGCATTTCCACCACCAGAGAGACTTTAGACGCGTTTGGTTTAATGCTAAATTAATTAGGGCGTGGTAACCGCAATCAAGTCCACAATTTTCTCTCCATGTACTCTGTACTACTGAAGTAAGTGCATGCATGTGTGTACCCGGGGTGGAAGCACTGCATGCATGTGTGTACGCATTATTCCCTCTAGTAATAGACGCCGTGCTATAACTACCAATGTTATTTTTTAGGCCGATCACTAGTCGCCTTGGTCCCACAATTTTTTTTTCTTTTTTCTGAAGCACGCTGTATAAACAGTGACAAATGGAGTAGTATGAGTGGATTCAAAGAAGAGCGTATTGATGGTTGCTTCTTCAGAGAAACTTATAGTGGGGAAGGTGGGGCTTATGATTTGACTGCTCATTACTCACTATTAATGCGGCGCAACGACCGGGCTGAGTCTCCCATGCGGTTGTGCACTACCCCCTCGGTTCTTGAACATACACTCCGGAGTATTTGTCTTTCTAGAGATTTCAACGAGTGACTACTCAAATATTTGTCTTTTTAGAGATTTCAAATGGACTGGCACATACGGATGTATATAGACATATTTTAGAGTGTAGATTCACTCATTTTGCTCCATAGTAGTCACTTGTTGAAATCTCTAGAAAGACGAATAGAATATTTAGGAACGGAGGGAGTACACATACGAAGCAAAATGAGTGAAACTACACTCTAAAATATGCCCGTTTGAAATTTGTAAAAAGACAAAAATTTAGGAATGAAGGAGTATAATTTTGTGCATGGCACATGGACCCGGATGATGAAGAGGCTTCTGGCAATGCTATCAAGCTTCCATCATTTGTTTACATAATTGATGTACTATACAAATAATTTTCCAGCGACATAAAATTGTACAATGGTGTGAGCTTTCAACTTTTGTTTCGCGTGTCTTGACATCGATGCTCTTTCGGAAACAATAAAAAACTAACTTCCTTGCTAATGCATGTCAATTATTAGCAGATCAAAGCTAATAATTACATCACAACCGAAGACAGAGTTGTGAGAAGGTCTTAAATTAAAACTAATCCATGCTTTCATTGGCAGCAACGTCCCCCCAGCTCTGTCTAAATCAACAAGGCATGTTGGGAAAAAATTAGCTGTCTGGAGCATGCAACATTCCGATCATTTTGTGCAGTTCCACTCAAATAGAGCTGAGCGTCCCTGTTCCAAAGATATTAAGTGTGATTACGATAATTGAGGACTGCTGATGAAACAATAAACACACAAATAGAAGCCGGTCACCTTTGCAGTCTCTCTTAAGACTAACTAGTTGGAGAAGATTAGGCTCAGAGTTGGATGAGGAGGATAGAGCAAAACCAATCTCCCTTGGTGCAGTCGCACTGAAATGTAGAGACGTTGCCCATGTGACATTTTAGTACAACTACACAAAACACTCTTTAAGAAAAAAGTGATTTGTGCAGTTCACCAAAAGGTCGCAATAGCAACGAGGTGAAATGGATAGCCCTATTTGCAAAAAAAGAGGTAGAAAGGAAACAATTACTGGCCAATAACAGTTGATGACACATGCGATGACAAAAAAGAAGCATATTCCTTGTCCTAAGGGAAGATAACAACACGGTTGTGTTTGTCTAAAACGGTGTGAGGACGAGAATGCAATATGTAAATAACGCCGGACGAGCTACGTTTTGGGCACAGAACTATGGAAGATCCACATGCAGCGATATGGGAGGACGGGCTGTGGACCAAGGCCGGAGGGGATACCTAGAGGTCGTCGGGGTGTAACTAGATGAGCGGCGGCGGGCGGAATCTGCGAGCAGCTGGCGTAGGCCCTGCCGCGCCGGAGCTTGGTCAGAGAGAACGGCGTGTACCGCAGATCAGGACGTGCTGCCTCAGCGCCGTCGAACGGAGAAACGATGCACTTCCTCCCTTTCCCCCGGCGGACGGGATGCGGCCGGATCAGTGACCAACGGTGAGAGAGAGAGGCCACCGCACTCCCTTTCCCCCGACAGACGGGATGCGGCCGGATCACTAACCAACGGTGAGAGAAAGAGAGGCCACCGTAGCCTTGTGTGAGATACTCTGAAGAGCGACAAACCAGGGAGGCAGGCTCCATTGTATATAGTGAGCGGACTACCTTTTTCTCCATAAAAACCGTTTTATATTCTGTGTACGTGCCATTGAGCGCTATAACTTTATTTAAAAATAACGCGGCAACGCATCAAGTCAAACTTTGTTTCGTGCACGAGTGGTACACGACCTCCCTAGGTAAACAACCGCTACAGGGGTTCAAATTAGCATGTTGGCTGCCATTTTGTAAAGAAATGAGCTCCACCGTGTACCCACGCGGGTGTGGCGGGCAGGAAGTGTGAGTACGTGCACGGTGCACCTATTCTCTTCTTGTATGCGTACACCACCTACATGGGGTTGTGTGAGAGAGATACAAACCTAGAGAGATATAGTGTGTGGGTTCTTGAGAGTTTTTTTGGGGGGAGGGGGTGTCAATCAAAAAATGTAACATATGCAATGTGTGTGAAATAGAGTCCTGGATATAACATATATATAGAGGGGGCGAGCCACGAGAGGAGAGTGGAGGTATCATCGGCTTGAGGTGCCATAGAATCGAAGAGAGGGATGATGTGTGTGTGTGCGCGCGCGTGATCGATAAAGAGTGACATCGAATTTGTGTGTGCCCACGTCAAAGATATAGAGTGGCTGGCCTACTGGAACGTCAGAGGGGACATGTGCAGTTTGTCTCTATGGCATGGATACCTACCTGCAGTGCTTGACTATCGGTGTGTGGTGGGGGAAGAGGGAGGCCCAATTAACTATAGAGGTACAATGGCTGGTATATGTGTGGAGGAGGAGAGAGGCCTACCTCATGTATTAAGGAGATCGATCTGCCTCATGTATTAAAGGAGATCGATCGGCATCCATGCATATGTGCAGGAGAGGAATAAGGTTGGGAGAGAGATAGAGCTAGAGTGTTGGAGGGGGTGGTAGTGGACTTTCTTCTAAGAAATGGTGGGACAGGCTTGCTAGATATACGGAGGGCACGCCCGCAATATCAAAAAGAGAGGAGATGGCTGCTTGTTGTCTGTGCACGCGCGTGTGAGAGACGGGTCAGGAGGCATGCACGAATGATGAGGGGGGACGATGTGGCTGTGGTAAGAAGACGTAACTACATAGGAAGATCAATCGCCCTTTGTTAGAGAAAGGAGAGACATAACTTGTGAGGTACATTGATCGATGGGGGGGGGTAATTAAAGTCGATCTAGGTATATGTTGGGAGATCGATCGGTATACATGCATGTGTGTTAGAAGCAAATGAGGCACGAGGAGAGGGATAGAGAAAGAGAGGGATGCATGTAGGAGGTGGTATGAGAGGCATACTATATCGAGGGGGAGGAGTGTGCGAGTACGAGAACGATGAAAAGAGTGGTGGGAGTGAGGCATGGACGGTGATAAGAGAAGAGGGGAAGCTTGTGTTTTTGCTAGGCACACCTGGCTAGAGAGGCATATCGATCGACGTGTCCCGTAAAGAAGGAGCTAGGGGGGCCTACACACACTGTGGGTGAACGACCTAAAGTGATAAGACAAATTTGCACGATGGAGCTAGAGAATGCTGAGGCATGGTGAGAGGGATGCGGGCGTGTGCATGCACAAGAGAAAGTTAGCGCTAGCTACAAAGATAAGAGGGTTGTGTGGGTGTCAAAGACAAATAGAGATCATATATACTTCATTATAAAAAGAGAATTTAGATATTTGAAGAATTTATCATAGTGTTTTAAACCGACGCATGTGTGAATATATATAACGGTGATACACATGGTGTGGTTATACTACATTTAATATATTTTATCTCTACTCTTATAAAAAACGGAGTTGTTGATAATGGTGTGCCTGCCATCCTGCATTATAGGCCGTCCGATTTATATCTGGCGGATAGCAAGGAAACTATGATGGTTAAAGTTGGCAACAATCATGATTGTAGATTCTTATTGAAATAGAGAAAGGAATTCAAATTTAGTTCGAATTGCAGCGGCAGTATAGACATTTGGAATGCACTAAAATGTTGGTATGACTAGGTTACATGCATTATACAGCAAGCAAAAAAATTTAGTCGGGCATAACATGGATTCATACTCCCTCCTTCCATCTATATCGGGCGTAATGATATTTTTAAGACCGCCTTTGACTATTGACAAGATTAATAGTACATGACACGCACAATGTGAAAATTATATCATTGAAAGAACCTTTCATAGACGAATTTAACAGTGTGCTTTGTGTAAGTTGCATGTCATATATCATTGCTCTAATATTTGGTCAAAGTTAGCATCGAAAAATGCATTAGGCCCTATATAGATGGAAGGAGGGAGTAGCTTCGAATAGCATTTGTATAGTAAAACGGGGCAAGACTCTCTCTTTGTGTGGTGTGAATAGTTTTATTTTTTTCGTTTCTTTTTGGTTGAGGGAAGTGCGAATTGATTTGGTACGTACAAGTACAATATTACTACATGTTAGGCTTGTCCCTAAAATTCAACCCGCGTCTTGTTATATCCTGAAAATTCAGATATCGTGCTCTCAAAACTGGCGCCTTCACAACCCGCGCCTTGCTATCCCGAAATTACAACGCGCACGAAAACTCCCTCCAGCTGCCAAATCCCGACACGCGAAATCCCCCTTCTAACCCTGAGCCGAAAGGGATGCTAGTTCAAATTGGAGAGGGGTACTTTTGTAACACACCCTACATTTTGGACAAGCACGTCCCTAAGTCATGCTTCACCCCCTCCCATCGCCCCCTTTTCGCCATTCAAAATCCCAGGCCGCGAAACCCCACCCTCCTCTATCCACCACGTCACCGCTGCCCAGCCGGAGCCTCTTCCCCGACGACGTCGTCCACCGCAATAGCTCGACGTCCCTTGTCCACCTCCCCGGATGAGGATCCGTCGTCCATCCCGCCGTCCCGCTGGTTCAGCCGCCCCGTCCTCCACCTCCAAGGAGCTGCTGCGACGATTGCCTTGTCTACCGCGGCAGCTCCATCCCCATAGCGCCACCTTACCCTGCTCCACCGGAACCGCAACATCCTCACCGACTCCTCGGATGAAGCCCAGGCCTACTCGGTGCCACCAAAGAGGTTGTACACTCATCGCATCACACCTTCTCCTTAACTTGACCTCCCGCTGCCGACGGTGCTCCATCCCGCACCCCCATGAAGCGGCTACCTTGAAGCTGGTGCCGCGGGCAACATCTCCATGATGGCTCTCCCCCAGTGCGAGGCCCCTTCGGTTGTAGTGTCCATACCAGCCGGATCTGCTGCTGCTGCTCCGGCTCTCACTTGCTCGCTCGCGCTGCTGCTGCTCCGGCTCTCGCTCGATCGCTCGCTCGCCCAGCTGCTGCTGCTGCTCTCCCCCTCGCTCGTGCTGCTGCTCTGCTCCGATAAGGCAAACTTCAGCCGACTGAATCGACTTTTTGGTCAGTCGATTTTCAGGGGTTGGGGGGGCTCGCCGGAGTTAAGGAAGAACCACCCGCAGCGGGGACGGGGGCTCGCTGGAGAGGTACCCCACTATCTATCTTAGGGTTCAAGGTGGGGGCGGGGGGCCTAGAGTGCTGGCCGGGGCGGCGGTGGCGAGTTGTTTCAGGGCGGCGAGGCGGCGCTGGGGCCGGCGGTTCGGCTGGTGGTGGCTGACGGCTCAGGGGGGTGCTGGTTGAAGATGAACTGTAGGCCCTCCCTAAACTACATGTCAAGTGCCTCTCCGCTACCATTGCGTTCAGTTTCGACAGTAGCATTCAGATTCCACAGTAAATTTCAGTTTTGACAGTTAAGTTCCGAGTCAACAGTTTTTACCTCATCTGTTGTAGTCAGGTGGTTTTTGGTGATGTTAATTTTACATCCATTTTACATCATCTATTGGAGATGCTATTAGAATCCCACTTGAGATTGACGATGTCTGTCTTGTGCTGCTTCAGCCGTGACGTCTGATGGCTCACCGGAGCTGGTCCAATGACAGAAAGATCCATCACAATAGAGTAGTGCCCTAGACATCGTCTACAGATTCCTCAGATCTTCCTCCACAACTCCGACAGCCACCTCCGCCTCAACTGCTTTAGCGACCAACCCAATGATGCTGAGGTCGACACGGCTATGGCAAAGAGGTTGTACACTTGTTGCATCACTTATTACTATACATTCACGTCGATCCATTAGGGCTATTTTGGTTCAACAGAAAAACATAGCAATAGGGAATTTTCAAATGGCTCTCTACTATTCGATTATTCATTCATTTTGTTGAAAGGAATAAAGCAAAACATCCACCTGGACCTACTTTTCAAAATCCTATGCATGAAAACAAGACCAAGTGCATTAGTGCCAGAATAACATTCTAACTGTACACGCTTTCATATGGTTTCACTTTATTTTCTCCATGTTTCTTTGCATTCCTCTGCTCTTCTAATTCATGTAAACCAAACACCCAAGTTGACAGAAATCATGTGTTTACAAATACTCTGTTTACCATGTGCATTTTCCTATCCTATTCCGGTGTTTTTCCTATCCCTGCGTTTTAAGAATCCTGCAAGCCAAATGAGCCCTTACAGAATTACTTCAGTTACCAGTACGTGTCGAAGGGAACTTTGTGTGGTTTGTCCTGCTCCTGCCGCGACGTCGTCTCCTCACCTGAGCTGCTCCATCGACAGAAGCATCCACCAAACCAGGCATCACGACTCCTGACCGTCTTTCGCCGCCTCAGATCTCCTTCCCTGCCGCCGGCACCCACCGCAACAGCATCACCAACATCGAATCAGCAGATGAACCTAAGGAGTACACGGGTCCACAAGAGAGGTCGCACTCTTTTGTTTCTGCTTATGTTATGCATTGCTTAAACTTACATGCTACTTTATCGTCCTATTCAGCACTTGGACTCCCAAGTCAGGTCCAAATTAATGTTCAAACTTGAGTTCTAAATTAGTTGTTGGGCACATATCGAGGCAGCAATTAATAGTATGTCTGTCTAATATCTGGTTCACCTAGGGTATGCCTATGTTGTTCATCTTGGGTGGGAAACAAATAGTAAAGCAATCATCATCTGTGTTTTTATTAATTTAAAGCAATCATCAACCTGCTATCATTATTTTTGGATCCATCCACTGGTTGTTACCATCACTCTAAATTTCTGCATGCTCTCCTTACATAATCTCACCATATATTTTCGTCTGCATGTCAGATATTGTACACAGTCATGCTGACCATGTAGAGAAAAAGAGAAGAGTTTTGCGTGGCAGTACAATGTCATGCAGACATCGCTCCATGGTGGGTTCAATGGAAGACCCTCCCCACCCCTCTCCAGATTGTAATCCAGAGGAAGATATTTGTTCTGAGGCGGATTCAGACGCCGCTGACCACTCCTATTTACCCCCAAGGTGTTTGCTCTACCTTGGCATGATGATGTTAGTCATATCATGCATATGTTGCCTTGCAGTGCCTACTTTTGACCTCATATATGTCATATGCTTAGTTTAGACATGTTCTGTAATGCCAACTGTTTAGTATATATATCATATATGGGAATTATGCAGTCTCATGTCTTTTAGCCAGCCATAATATATGTGAAATGTGCAATGCCATCCTGTTTAACCAGGCATCATTTATTTGAATGATATCTTGCCCATCCTTTTCTTCATTACATTTCCATTTGTCGACAATGTTTGTACATTAAACTACTCTTCCCGTGAATCATCCATTTGGGTGGCAGATGGAAAAATCTGGAGTGAAAACAAGGCCTTTAGAGCAGACAGTGCTACCTGTCAAAGCAGATCTCTTATTTGGTCCCGATAGCTCCTTAGAGATGGATTCAGAGACAGATGACCAGTCCTATTCCCCCACTGAGGTGTATGATCTAACTTGGCATGGTTATACAACTCATATCATGCATACGGTGTCTTGCATTGCATAGTTTAGACATCATATACACAATATTCAACACCATGTGCTTAGTTCAGACATCATATCGAATGCCCTCTGTTTAGCATATAAATCACATATGTGAATTAAATGATGCCATCCTGATTACTTAGATAACATGTAGGTGAATTATGTCATGCGATCCTATTTAGTTATTCATCATATCTTTGAATTATGTTATGCTATGCTATCTAGTTTAGATAGACATCATAAATGTGAAATTATGTCATGCTATCCGTTTTAGTTCAACAATATACATGTCAATTATTTCGTGCCCTCTTTTTTCCACACTATCTATTGCATCTGTCTCTCATACAATGTCTATACATTCAACTATGTTTCCTGTTTATCAGCCATTTGAATTGGAGTGGGTGATGCCAGTATCTAGCGGACTAAAAACACGGTCTTCAAATAAAACAGTGCTACCTCTTGGTGGAGATAGCACCCCGGTTGTACATGCACAAGAACCAGCCCTACCACACATAACCCAAACTCTCGCAGATTGTACCCCTACTGCGATGGACAGAGAACCAGCTTCACCCAATCTAACCCCAACCCTAGCCGGTAGTAACCTAGTTCCTGTTGACACAGCACCATCTCCACCATAGAGCTCCCAAACAAGAGCAGTTAGTAAGGTAGCTCTAGTGCCCAAAGGGCCAGTACTATCACGGCGAACCCCAACTCCACCAGTCAGTACGCCTATTCCTGTGGAGGAAGCACAACCAGCTAGTTATAGTTTAGCATCTATTGCATTTGATGTTGTTAAATCGTATGTGCGTATCTTCCCATCTTGGAAATATTATACTGAAGATGAAGGAAAATGCCAGTTGCAGGTGTTTGTCCAGGAGTTATGTGTGAGTAATGTTATTCATGGCAATTACTTTGCTTCGTCCCATACATCCTACCTCCATGATGGTTATAATACAGCAAATTTTCCCATTTTTCTCGATAGAGAAGGACCGACATGGAAACTCACGATGAGGTAACCTGTGCTAATACCTCTACTATCTTCAAGAATGCTTGGTGGCAGTATCAGAATTACCTGAAGAAAACGTACTTCACCCGCAAAGAAACTCATCAAATTCCCTTACGTTCTCCTGAGACACATTTACTGGACGATGACTGGGAATGCCTTGTTCTTTACTGGTCCCGAACCAAGAATGTGGTAAGGTCTATGAGCTAATTTTCTATTTTGAAGTATTATGTTCTTGCGTTTTACTGTACTCTGTTCATGTAGAACAAGTGCCTAAACCTGAAGAACAACTGTTCTAATTTAAGATTCCATTGCTATCATAGTTCAAAAAAGCGCTAGGCGTTAATTATGCGTTTTGCCACCGCCTTGCGCTTTACTGACCAAAGCGCATGCTTATGCGCAGTTATGCATATATTATGCGTAGTTATGCGCAATGAGTTTTGCCAATGCCTAGAGCCTAGGCACGCTTAAGCGCGTTTTTTAACTATGATTTCTTTGCTCTTGTATCACTGTATTTACTCATACAAACTTATTTTTAAATTGAAGGATCCAATCGAAACTCCAATGGCACAACAGGTATGTTCATGCATGTTTCTTTAACAGGTTTGCTCTTATCAATAGCTCTGTTGATTTCAATTTTAATTGTGTATACAGTTGACTTTCATATTATGCACATTACTAGCATCACAATAGAGCCAATAGTGTTGTTGTACATGTAGACCCGTGGTACCCATCTAAAATCTTGTTGTGCCGTGTAGTTTCCCACGCTTTGTATTCTTTCACTGCTTCTTTGTCTTGAACTGATATGATTTGAACCGTGTCTCTATTTTGATTTGGCAAGACAATGCAGTGACCATAGGACGTAGATATATGTTTGTTTGATGCTTTTATTATGTACTAGTACTTGGCAATAGAAGACTTGGTAGTTTAATCCTGTCCACCTTACTACTGAACTGGTTCATTGAAATGAGTTTCATATACTAGTACATGCTAAACTTGTTATGTGTCTACTTGTTTCTTCTTTTAGAATGCTGACAGAATATTGGGGAAGAGTGCCTTATTAAGCGATGGTAAAGGAAGTAATGCAGATAAGGTTCAGGATAATGACACATCCTTGTTGGTCTCCAACAAAGCTGATAAAACAGCTAAGGAAGACTATCTTGAAGCAGCGAGACAACCCCAAAGTCTTGTCTTGGTTTAGTGTTCGAGTTACTCGCCACTACCGCTTGCACAAGCTATTCAAACTCACTATGGGAATCAGTTCAGTTTCTTGAGTCTCAACTACAAGCTGAAAGACATCGATCAGCTGTGCTGCGACAAGAAGTCCCTGGAGCATTCAGATGCATTCAGATGCATACTTTCTGGTGCAACAGCAAGCGTTGGAGGATTTTAGCGCCAAACAGGAAAAGGCTAATCCGCTTGCTAAGCTTATTGACAGCATGGTCGATACCCAGGATAACGTTTCTTGAGCTCTTCTGAAGTTGTTTCAGTGATGCTCTTGTTTTGCTGCCGCGTTTATTTGCAGTGGTGGCCAATTTTGATGGCCAGTATATGTAATGTGCTGCTTTGTTCCCTATATTTGCACTGGTGGCGAACTTTGATGCCCAGTGGACGTAATATGTGTAATAGGGGTAATAGGCTAGCGTTAATTGCTTTCTTATTTATTTCCTTATTATCTTGTTTAGTTGTTTTCTTGTAGTCACTGCAGTTCTTTTTCTGTTTTTTTCTAGTGGCCACTGTAGCCTATTTTTGGTAACTAGGCCAAAATAATCATGGCAACACACGGACTGTTGTAACCATGGGCCTCCTGCAGGCCGTATGATCCATGGGCCTTCATCCGGCCATAGGATCCATTGGCCTTCTATACGGGCCGTAGGATCCATCGGCCTTCTATACGGGCCTTAGGGTCCATGGGCCTTCTACGGGCCGTAGGGTCCATGGGCCTTCTACGGGCCATACGATCCATGGGCCTTCTACGGGCCGTACTATCCATGGGCCTCATACGGGCCGTAGGATCCATGGGCCTTCTACGCGGCATATCATCATTTCGCCAATCATGGGCCATACTATTCGTGGACCATGACGGGCCGTTAATAGGCCGTATTTGATAACTCTATGAAAACAGCCCAACGGGTTTTTTTAACATGAAAATGGCCAACGTATTAACGGTCCGCAAACGGGCAGACTGTAACGATGGGCTGAATTTGGCCCACAAGTAGAAAATGACAGTAACGGGCCGTATGTAACCGAATGCTGCAAATGAGCCCAAGAATCAATGGGCCCTGAGAAGGCCGAAAGATAACTTGGTCTGGAAACGGCCCAATGGAATAACGGGCCGTTAATGGGTATAAAGTGATACACTTTTCATTACGGGCCAGTTTCACCACGGGCCGTTAATGGGACAAGAGTTACAAAGGTCCTCATATGGGCCGAAAGAAGTCATGGGCCACACATGGGCCGGAAGTTAAAATGGGCTGAATCATATTGGACCTAATTCTGATAGGGCGTAATGGGCCCTGGGTTAGCGGGCTATAAATGGGCTATATGCGAATAGGCCGTTAACAGGCTTTCTGTGGGCCGGCCCGCCACCTTTTGATCAAGTCAAACGGGCCGACCTTTTCACAGGAATGGACCTCTATTGGGCCGTGCCACGTGTCGCCATATCATAGGCGCCTTCGGTCCAATGAGCGGAGGACATCTGTCACAACAGTGAGTGAGGGAGTCCTGGACTAGGGGGTGTCCGGATAGCCGAACTATCATCATTGGTCGGACTCCAAGACTATGAAGATACAAGATTGAAGACTTCGTCCTGTGTCCGGATGGGACTTTCCTTGGCGTGGAAGGCAAGCTTAGCGATACGGATATGTAGATCTCCTACCATTGTAACTGACTCTGTGTAACCCTAGCCCTCTCCGGTGTTTATATAAACCGGAGGGTTTTAGTCCATAGGACGAACAACAATCATACCATAGGCTAGCTTCTAGGGTTTAGCCTCCTTGATCTAGTGGTAGATCTACTCTTGTAATACCCATATCGTCAATATTAATCAAGCAGGACATAGGGTTTTACCTCAATCGAGAGGGCCCGAACCTAGGTAAAACATCGTGTCCCTTGTCTCCTGTTACCATCCGCCTAGACGCACAGTTCGGGACCCCCTACCCGAGATCCGCCGGTTTTGATACCGACATTGGTGCTTTCATTGAGAGTTCCTCTGTGTCGTCGCTCATAGGCCCGATGGCTCCTTCGATCATCAACAACAACGCGGTCGAGGGTGAGACTTTTGTCCACGGACAGATCTTTGTATTCAGCGGCTTCGCACTGCAGGCCAATTCGCTTGGCCGTCTGGAGCAGATCGAAAGCTACGCCCCTGGCCATCAGTTCAGATTTGGAAGTTTTAACTTAACAGCCGACATCCGCGGAGACTTGATCTTCGACGGATTCGAGCCACAGCCGAGCGCGCCGGACTATCACGATGGGCATGACCTAGCTCTGCCGCTGGACAGTGCCCTGGAGGCTGCACAAGAATCCGCTCCGACCCTAAACTCGGAGCCGACTGCGCCAATCGAGGATGGGTGGCTAGACACCGCCTCGGGGGCTGCTACCTCTACGGCGATGGAGCCAAATATTGACCCTGTCCCTTGTGAAGCTCGTGATTCCAAGGTGTCGGACTCTTCTCCGGACCTCGAACCTTCCGCGCTCCGGCCAATCGAATCCGATTGGGCGCCGATGATGGAGTTCACCGCTGCGGACATCTTTCAGCACTCGCCTTTCGGTGACATCCCGAATTCACTAAAATGCCTCTCTTTATCAGGAGAGCCTTGGCCGGATTATGGCTAGGACAGTTGGGATGCGGACGGCGAAGAAACTCAAAGCCCACCCACCACCCACTTCGTAGCCACTGTCGATGACTTAACCGACTTACTAGATTTCGACTCTGAAGATATCGACGGTATGGACGATGATGCCAGAGACGACCAAGAACCAGCGCCCACAGGGCACGGGAAAGCCACCTCAACTAACGATATATATATGGTGGATACACCCAAAGGAAGCGATGATGAGGAACAACGGGACATTGCGAAGGAAAATTCCCCCGAAAAACAGCCGAAACGGCGACGCAAGCGCCGCCCAAAGTCCGGCCTCGACAACGGCAACACCCATGAAGACCCAGCCATACCACAGGGCGAACCAGTGGACGACGAACATGCCCCCAAGCAACCATCCAAACAGGATGAATTGGATAGGCAACCCATCTCCGACGAAAACAACAGTCCGGATGATCTCACGCCAGACACATCGTTGGAGCAGAAGAACCTCCACAAAAGGCTCGTCGCCACTGCATGAAGCCTGAAGAGGCATAAGAGGAAGCTCAAAACAGCGGAAGACTTACTCAGAATGAGATGGAGCGCAGACAAATATGGCGATAGTCGCCAAGCAAAGAGCTACCCGAAGCGCAAACTACTACCCGAATTTGACAAGGAGGCCATAGAGCCCCAAAAATCAAAAAACAAAGAGGCCGCCCGGTTGGATAAACGACCACATGACAAACAAAGAGCGGCAAGCGGCACCGCACACAAGCCGGCACGCGATCCACATAAGGATCCTCGCAAAAAGGATGGCCCGATCAGATCCATCTATGGGCCAAGAAAGCAAGCTCCAGAAGGTAACACAACACGTCGAGTATTTGAAAATCACGGCACACCCAAATACAGGGGCGCCGCACACCCCCTATGTTTCACCGATGAGGTGCTGGATCATGAATTTCCAACGGGATTCAAGCACGTAAATATAGAGGCATACGACGGAACAGCAGACCCCAGAGTCTGGATTGAGGATTACATCTTGCACATACATATGGCTAGAGGAGATGACCTCCATGCCATAAAATACTTACCCCTCAAACTCAAAGGGCCAGCCCGACACTGGCTCAAAAGCCTCCCAGAAAATACCATTGGAAGTTGGGAAGAGCTCGAGGACGCATTTCGGGCAAATTTTCGGGGGACTTATGTCCGCCCTCCGGATGCAGACGATTTAAGTCACATAACTCAACAGCCCAGAGAGTCAGCCCGCAAATTCTGGAATAGGTTCCTCACCAAAAAGAACCAGATAGTCGACTGTCCGGACGCTGAAGCCTTAGCAGCTTTCAAGCATAACGTCCGAGATGAATGGCTCGCTAGACACCTCGGCCAGGAAAAGCCAAGAACAATGGCCGCACTAACAAGCCTCATGACTCGCTTTTGCGCGGGAGAGGATAGCTGGCTGGCAAGATGCAGCACCAGCGACCCAAGTACATCCAAGGTCAGGGATGGAAATGGGAAACCACGGCGCAACAAGGACCCGCGCCGGACTAAACGAAATGGTCCAAAGAGCACGGCAATCAACGCCGGATTCAAAAGCTCTCGGCAGAACAACAAAAAACTGGCTCTGAAGGAGAACAGCGACGAGCTATCCAACCTAAACAAAATCTTATACAAGATATGCCAAATTCACAGTACCCCCGGGAGGCCTGCAAACCATACCCACAGAGATTGTTGGGTCTTCAAGCAGTTTGGCCGACTTAACGCCGAACACAAGAGACTAGACACACAAAGTGAGGACGACAACGAACCTCACGAGCAGAGCACCGGAAAACAAAAGGATTTCCCACAAGAGGTCAAAACAGTAAATTCACTTCAAGTGACAACAGGAAAAAATAGGACGGCGCCCATTAAAGTATGCACCGCACGGTCCACCCCAGCGGAGTCCCGACACTTGATGTCAAAACCAATCACTTTCGACCATCAGGATTACTCTGGGAGTATCCGGAACGCAGGATGGACTGCTTTGATATTAAATCCTATAATCAGCAGACTACAATTTACACAGGTCCTAATGGACGGCGGTAGTGATTTAAACCTGCTATATCAGGATACAATCCGCAGAATGGGGATAGACCCAACCAAAATACGCCATAGCAACACTTCCTTTAAAGGAGTGATGCCAGGCCAATATGCCCATTGTACGGGCTCTGTACCACTAGAAGTTGTGTTTGGCTCATCCGACAACTTCCGTCGCGAAAAGCTAATCTTCCATATCGTCCCATTTAAAAGTAGCCATCAAGCACTATTGGGACGTGAAGCTTTCGCCTGCTTTAACGCAATACCGCATTACGCGTCTCTTACACTCAAAATGCCCGGTCCACGCGGTATCATCTCATTAAAAGGTAACTTCGAGTGTTCCTTGACCGCGGAAGAACGTGAGACTACCTTGACAGCTACACACTAATCCGTCCTTGATGATCAAAGCTCCTAAAACATGTCATTCAGACCCCGGACACGGTTAGACGAGTCCGGTATAAATAAACAAGGGGCTTACTAGCCACATACCCCTGTACAAGGGGCTGAAAGCATGAACAATGAGAGCCAATAAAGCTCAATTTTATTCATTTTTTCAATCATGCTCCGTTTTAAATACATTTTTCGCACGCTCTTTTTCCAAACTAAGTTCTTCTCTCTTTACAGATGAACAACGTGCTACACCCGTCCAGGATACAGCACAACGGAGACACAGGCGCAGACGTGCAGCAGGGACCTATTGCAAGGATTCTTTTCAGATTAAGACCCTGTGTAAACCTTTTTTACTGTCTCTTGTTGATACACATCCCCCGATCTCTTACCATAACCGTGGAGGAGGCCGGCGTTTTGGCATCGGCCGCGTCAGATGTTTTTGCGCGTACCTGCAGACTATGGGCTTAGGGCATTATTCTGCCTGTCATCATAAAGACCGAATACCTTAGGGAGTGTTCGGCGTCTCGAGTTAGGCCTTATATGCATCAACTCCGAATCATGTCTTTGGTCAAATGTTGGGTTTTCCCGGCTCCTGTGTTTTGCTGCCTTACGTTCCGCTCTATCGGCTAATGCGACACCAGGAGAACTACTGCGATTGTGCCCCGGTTCGGCCGGGTGAGCACCTCAGTAGAGAAAGCCGAAAACTGACTGTCATGATATAGCGAGAGACTGGTCAACCACTCGATTGACAACCGGAATGTTTAGAATTCCTCCACTTTGACGAAGGACCGTTTCCCAGCCAGGCACACACGCGCCCCGAGTTCGGAGAGCGCGGTGCCCCTAGGGGCTATTTAGTAGCCCCACCCTCGAAATCCTATGGCTAAGTGAAAGTGATAAAGCATTATAGTCCGGTTTTCTAGTTTGCTACGCTATCACCTCCTTCACAGGACCAAGACGTTGGATTAAGTGTGACAATGCACCTTTTTGCAAACACCCTCGCACCATGTGCGTGGGGGCTGAAGCCGAAGACTGCCATCTTTCAGGTTATATATACATATACATTAACGGCCGCACAGGAGATATTTCAATACTTGAACGCACAAGTATAAAAAGCACTTATATTATAAATATAGTTTTACAAATCATACATGTCATTTGAACATAACGTTTTTCAAGCACTGCGACTCTATTAAGCGAGCGCCCCGCAGGACTTCCTCAAAATAGTGCTCGGCGGGTAATCGGCTTCTGTCCGAACCCCGGGATGCAACGTCGGTGGCATCCATCTCTGCCCAGCATGTTTTGACACGGGCGAGGGCCATCCGTGCACCCTCTATGCATGCTGACCGCTTCATCACCTCGATATGCGGAACCGCATCAAGGATCTGCTGCACCAAGCAAAAATAACTCTTCGGCTCGGGCCTGTCCGGCCACAGATGAGCCACGACATCCTTCATGGCAAGTCCGGAGAACCTATTTAGCTCAGCCCACTCAGCCAATCGATCAGTTAACAGAAGTGGACGCTCCGGATAATGGAATTGAGACCAAAAAAGCTCATCCATCTCGTGATCCTTTTGGCTTCGAAAGTGCATGACCGCGTCCGCCCCACTCGTCGCCAAATTCAGATAAGTATCCTCCACACCCCACAACTGGCCCAACTGAGCATACTTCGGGTCCGTAAACTTCCTACGCAGTAGAAAGGGCTTTCCAGCCGCAATATCCCCGGCCTGACGCAGCTCCTCCTTTATAGCCCTCATCGCGGAGCGGGCATCTTTGGCTTCGGCAGTGGCCTTCTTCAGGTCCTCTTGCTCCGCTCAGCGTTCTCTTTCAAGAAACTCATAGCGGTTGGTAGCATCCTTCAGCGTCACGACCATTTCGGCCATCTCCTCCCTGCTTTGGCAGTGAGCAGCCTTTTCGGCTTTCCGCTCTTCGGCCGCCTTCGAGGCAGCCGCATCACTCTTTCTGGCTTGCTCCCTGACTCGGGCAAGCTCCGCCCGAAGCTCCTCCATAGCAGCGGCACCATCTGCATCAAGCATACATATTGTCAGGCGTGGGCATAAGCTCCCTTATCAGGTGACTGCGGAGAAGCCACCTACCTTGTGACTCGTCAAGCCGTTTATTGACCAGCGCGATGTCCGCATCCGCAACGTCAAGTTGCCGCTTCAGTTCGGCAACTACATCAGTCCGGCCGGCCACCGAACGCCCCGCCACCTGTACGAGAAGAGCGATACCTTATAACTGAGATTATGATCCTCGGCTCGCTGTCGTTCTCGCCAACATACCGAGTCTCAGGGGCTACTATCTATACAGGGCGCATTCTAAGCGCAAAACTGTCAAAAAGTATGGTCATTTTTACGTACCTCAAACCCCATCAGTAAACTTCTGATGGCCTCATGCAACCCGCTCTCAGCGGATGAACTCCTTTCAATCACCATACCCATTAATGTACGGTGATCTTCTGGGATAGACGCCCTCTCGAGCAGATCCTTCAGCTCCTCCGGCCGTACACCAGTTGGTGCCGAACTCTCCGGCCTCGCCGGACTTGCGGAGACCCTCCGTGACGACACCTTAGGGTCGTCCGCCCCGCATGACAGTGCGGCAAATGGAGGCGTCTCACTCTCCATCATCTTCGGACGAAGATCCCCCGAAGATGAGCTCTTCTGAGAAGGGCTGAGATCCAAACTACAAGGTAAGAACTTCAGTTATCCTCAGAAATAAAAATAGGGATGTCCCTTATTATGAAACTCCTCTTTTCTACTTACGGCTCGCTGGAGGGCCGATTTCCTTGGGGAAATAGTGCGGCCGGGGTTTCCCCAGGCGCAGGACCCTCCGGTGAAGATTTCTTCCCCCGCTTTGAGGCCTTGACCTCCGGATCTTTGGAAGCGGTCCTCTTCTCCCCCTGGAGGGAGGGATTCTCGATCCCCCCTTTCTTGGGAGCCTCTTTAGCAGAGGCAGTAGTTTCCCTGTTTCCCCCTTCGCCCTCTTCCAAAGGCGCAGCCTCCAGCATCCTGGCTAACACGGGATCTGGCGTGGTCTTAGGGAGGGGGGCCGGACACCTTATTAGCTTTGCTTCTGCTATCCACTCCTGTTCAGGGGACAACTTTTTAAAAGAGCGAGAATTATGATGAATATACGGATAGCACGTCCGGGCAAGGGAACTACTTACTTGAGTATCCGGGTGATTGCAGCTTAGGCCGGCATCCTCGATCAAGTCCGGATACATCTCTTGTGATTCGAAGAACAATTTATACATCTCCATGGGCGTCGCACCCATGAGGTGGCGGAGAGCTTGCGGTCCCTCCGGATTGAATTCCCACAGCCGGAGAGGGTGACATTTGCAGGGCAGAAGGCGCTGGATCAGCATGACCCGCATCACTACGACCAGAGTGATCTCCCTCTCTTGGAGGTCTCGAATCCGGCCCTGCTGTATTGGTACGTCCTTGGATGGCCCCCAGTCAAGCCCTTTGTTGACCAACGACGCCAGCCGCTGTGGAGGGCCCGGGCGAAAGACAGGTAGCGCCACTTGCCTGGTGCCCCTGGGAGCGGTGATGTAGAACCACTCATGTTGCCACAAACCAAGCTCCTCTTGAAAAGAGCCCTCGGGCCATGGAGCATCGGCCCTCTTGCTTATGACAGCCCCTCCGCACTCTGCCTATCGCCCCTCGATCATCTTCGGCTCCATGTTGAAGGTCTTGAGCCACAATCCGAAATGAGGGGTAGTGCGGAGGAAGGCTTCGCAGACAACAATGAAAGATGAGATATGGAGGATGGACTCTGGAGCCAAGTCATGGAACTCCAGCCCATAATAGAACATGAGCCCCCTCATGAAAGGGTCCGTCGGGAAGCCTAAACCCCGATGGAAGTGAGACATGAACACCACGCTCTCACCAGGCTTAGGGGTGGGAATGACTTACCCTTGGGCGGGCAGCCTATGCGAAATCTCACAGGTTAGATACGTGGAGTCTCTCAGCTTTAGCACATCCTCTTCCGTGACGGAAGAAGGAATCCACCGGCCCTGTAGGTCGGAGCCAGACATTGTCGAAGGTCCGAAGCGCTCGAATCTGGAACCTTGGGTGTTGGAACTCGGGGCGAGGGGCGGATTTGATCAAGGATTGAAGAAAAGAAACGGGCCTTGGTCTCATTATAAAGGGGTAGAATACCAAGAGCCGTCCCCGTGACCGTTTGGAACTCGCCTCCGATGGAGGGGGCGTGGCAACGGGCGCGGTTGGGTTACCCACATCCGTATTGATGAGAATCCCGAATAAGGGGACACGATCTCTGCTTTGATAAGACGTGCCAAGGAAACCACTTCGCTAAACACGCTGATGTGGAACAATAAAAACAATTCGAGTAAAGGCTTGGCCGTGGCGTGATGTCATGCTACGAAATATGTCAGCAGATTGAAGTTGTGTAAATATTATTCTCTCTACGGTGGTATGTGGAATTTATTTTGCAGAGTCGGACACTATCCTGGTGTTCACAATCTTCTATGAAGTATTCGGAAGAGAAACCCGCCTTGCAATGCCGAAGACAATATGTGCGCCGGACTCGTCGTCATTGAAGCCTGGTTCAGGGGCTTCTGAGGGAGTCCTGGACTAGGGGGTGTCCGGATAGCCGAACTATCATCATTGGCCGGACTCCAAGACTATGAAGATACAAGATTGAAGACTTCGTCCCGTGTCCGGATGGCACTTTCCTTGGCGTGAAAGGCAAGCTTGGCGATACGGATATGTAGATCTCCTACCATTGTAACCGACTCTGTGTAACCCTAGCCCTCTCCGGTGTCTATATAAACTGGAGGGTTTTAGTCCATAGGACGAACAAAAATCATACCATAGGCTAGCTTCTAGGGTTTAACCTCCTTGATCTCGTGGTAGATCTACTCTTGTAATACCCATATCATCAATATTAATCAAGCAGGACGTAGGGTTTTACCTCCATCGAGAGGGCCCGAACCTGGGTAAAACATCGTGTCCCTTGTCTCCTATTACCATCCGCCTAGACGCACAGTTCGGGACCCCCTACCCGAGATTCGCCGGTTTTGACACCGACAGTGAGCCAACACGTATTTCCTCCAGCCAATGATGATTTTACACGTGGAAAATCCCCATTGGTCGGGGCTGTTAACGGGTTATCGGATCCAAAACCCGACCCGATAGCTTAACATCGTTCCATTACGGTGGATGCCACGTGTTGGTCACCCTTGACGAAAGCACTTCTATGACGCGCGATTTATCGTCATGGAAGTGGAAACTTCCGTGATGATAATTTTGGTAATGTCATGGAACACTTCTACGACAGCACAGGTATGACTATCTTGATTCTTTCATAAAACCGTCATGGATGTACATGCATGACAAAAAACGCAACCTAATGTGACAAACAAGTATCATCACGGAAGTGTATTTGTTTTGTAGTGATTCTCTCTATAGATACGATAAAGTTGAAATCTCGTCTACTAAGTTTGCTAGCCAATGCTTAGATGAATTTGATGACTTTATGGCTAGACAAGAAAATTTCAATGCTTATGTTGGTAGAGAATTAAAGAGTAATTCTTACATGATTGGACGCTTGAGTGATTATATGGCTAGAGTTAAAGGTGAACTTAGACTCATTAGCAAATATGCTTCTATGGTTACCACTCAAGCAGAACAAGTACTTAAAGCTCAAGGTGATTTGCTCAGTGAATTAAATAATAAACATGATTTTGCTGTTAGGGTGGCTACTAGAACTGGTAAAATGACTCAGGAACCTTTGTATCCTGAAGGCCACCCTAAGAAAATTGAGCAAGATTCTCAGAGAAATAATGTAGATGCACCTAGTCATTCTAAAAAGAAGAAAAAGAAAAATGATAGGACTTTGCATGCTTCTAGTGAACCTGTTGTAGGCACACCTGAGAATCCCCATGACATTTCTATTTTTGATGCTGAAACACAATCTAGTGATGAACATGAACCTAGTGATAATGTTAATGATAATGTTCATATTGATGCTCAACCTAGCAATAATAACGATGTAGAGATTGAACCTGTTGTTGATCTTGATAACCTACAATCAAAGAATCAACGTTATGATAAGAGACTTTGTTGCTAGGATGCATGGTAAAGAAAGAGAACCATGGGTTCAGAAACCCATGCCTTTTCCTCCTAAGCCATCCAAGAAAAAGGATGGTGAGGTTTTGAGCGCTTTGCTGAAATGACTAGACCTATCTTTTTGCGTATGTGTTTGACTGATATGCTTAAAGTAAATCCTTATGCTAAATACATGAAAGATATTTTTACAAATAAAAGAAAGATACCGGAAGCTGAAATTTCCACCATGCTTGCTAATTACACTTTTAAAGGTGGAATACCTAAGAAAGTTGGAGATCCAGGAGTATCAACTATACCATGCTCCATTAAAAGAAACCATGTTAAAACTGCTTTATGTGATCTTGGAGCCGGTGTTAGTGTTATGCCTCTCTCTTTATATCGTAGAATTGAATTGAATAAGTTGCCACCTACTGAAATAACTTTGCAAATGGCTGATAAATCAAATGCTATACCTGTCGGTATTTGTGAGGATGTGCCTGTTGTGGTTGCAAGTGTTACTATTTTAACGGACTTTGTTATTCTTGATATTCCCGAGGACGATAGTATGTCGATTATCCTTGGTTGACCCTTTTTGAATACTGCAGGGGCTGTTATTGATTGCAACAAAGGCAATGTCACTTTTCATGTTAATGGTAATGAGCATACGGTACACTTTCCAAGGAAACAACCTCAAGTTCGTAGCATCAATTCTATTGGAAAAATTCCAACTATTATGATGGGAGGTTTTGAATTTCCTCTTCCTACTATCAAGAAGAAATATGTTATTCTTATTATTGGGGATGTGCATATCCCCGTTGGGGTAACATAGTGTTATTTGAAATTTCTCCGGTTCCATGTTATTCGGAATGAGTTTGTTAACAAGACTTGATCAACCTTGTTAGTGGATTCCTTTTGATGATCATGAGATGGATGAAGTTAGAAGGCACAACCTTCTGTACCCCCTTTTTACTTTCTGTCAATTAGATTAAATAAATCAAAAATAGTATTTCTATCTATTTTTTAAATGATCCATGCAGTAACAAATACCCCCAAAATAAAAGTTCTCCAAATGCCCTGCAAATTTAATATGATTTTTTCTAAAATATTTGAGAATATCTGGCACTAAGAACACAGCAGGGGGAGCAAGCACCTGGCCACGAGGGTCCAGGGCGCGGCCACCCCTATAGGGCATGCCCCCTGCCTCGTGGGCCCATGGTGGGCCCCTCCACTTATTCCTGCACCCACACACTTCTTCTTCCTCCAAAAAATCACCATCCATCTCAAGCACGAGTTCTAGCTCACTTTGCTGCCATTTTCGATCTCCTTGCTCAAAGCTCCATTCACAAAACTACATTGGGGGATTGTTCTTTGGTATGTGACTCCTCCAATGGTCCAATTAGCTTTTGTTCTAGTGATTCATTCATTGCAAATTTTTGCTGCCTAGGTGATCCTGTTCTTGAGCTTGCATGTCAAATTTATATGGTCCCAAGTAATTTCAATGCATGATATAGGCTCTAGGCACTTGTGGGAGTGGTTGCTATCAGTTTTGTTGAGTTTGATTCACTTTTATTTTGAGTTACTGAAAATTTCAGAAATTTTCAGAAAAAGATGAAGAGATTTTCCTTGAGGGGCTCTTCCAGCCAAGGATCTAAGGATAAACAAGCTAAGGAGAATGAAAAAGCCCAAGTATAATCTCCCCCGTGTGGCGGAAGTACGGCCGTGTGAATGGCATTTCCTCCACGACTAGACCGAACAATATCTCTTACTCACCAATACTTTCGTGCAAAATTTCTACTTTTATCCTAAGAAATCACCTCCTTTAGTAGAGTTTCATTTATATGATGAGGCTAGGGAGATGTCGCTATATGAACTTTGCACCGTTTGCAAGATACCTTTCGGGGGTAGCTTAGAAGAACCACATCGTAAAGATGTGGATGGATTTATTGACACTATTACTGTAGGGGAAACGAGGAAGGTTTCTGATGCAAGAATTACTAGCATACATTTTCCTGTTTATGCTACTTTGCAATATTTGCTACTCGATGCTTAATTGGTCGCGGAAACTGTGGAAACTTAGTGTTCCTGATATTATTATTTTGTTCCATCCTTTATTTTGTGATAACTCTGTTAGTATGGGCGCTATTATTGCTAAACGATTAAGCCTGAACCGTACAAAGGGCCCCATCTTTGGAGGTATCTATGCTTCACGCCTTGCTAAACACCTCAAGATACCTATTAGGCATTGTGAGAAAGAGGAAAAACTACAGCCCCCTACCTTTCTAGATTATAAGAACATGGTAGCCCATGAGTTTATTGTTATAAATGATGATAAGATGCTTTTGTATAATTTGAGATTTCATAAGAAACATAGTGAGACTATTATCTTGCCTGCGCCCTCTTTGTTTGATTTAACTGCATGCCCTTACCTCATCTTGCCGGAGGCCGTCTATGCGCTCCATGGCCAGACATTAGCTCCAGAGCCTGAGCCGGAACCACCACTTGACCCTTATCGACCATCTTGTTATCAGTGGGAGTATGATGACACTCCTAAGTACCCCAGAGAGAGTAGCCATGATCCATGGGCTTAGACCAACTTAGGCCAAAAGCCTAAGCTTGGGGGAGTACGTATTACTCACCAACATTATATTCATGTTCACACACTCATTCTAGTTGTCGGTGCTCATACTTTTTCATTGTAATATCCATGCTAGTTTAATTTCTTTTTCTAGCTTTCTTCTTGTGAGTTGATAAATCTTAAGAAAAAACAAAAAAAATAGTTAGTTTACTTTCCATGCTGTAGTAGTAATTACTAAAAGAAAACCCAAAAATATTTCTCGTTCTTCTTTTGCTTGTTGGGAGCTTTCCCGTGTAAATAGTTTTATTTCCTTTATTTCCTTTGGGGGTCGAGAGGAGAAGACCATAATGAAAATGTCTAAGTGGCTCTCATATGCATGATTGTTTATTTACTCAAGAGCCCATATTACCTTGTATTCTCCCTTGAATTGAATGCTTGCAGATTCCAGCTTAGTCCAATGCACGTGCATTATTATTATTATACACACCGTTCGGTCGTGCAAGTGAAAGGCAATAATGACGATATATGATGGACTGATTGAGATGAGGGAAGCTGGTATGAACTCGACCTCTCTTGTTTTTGTAAATATGATTAGTTCATCGTTCCTGATTCAACCTATTATGAATAAACATGTTTGCAATGACAATTAGAGATTATAGTTTCTTATGACATGCTTAATTAGCTAGGATCTTATAATGGTTTACCTTGCGTGCCAACATGCTATTAAAATGGTTGTGATGTGGTATGATAGGGTGGTATCCTCCTTTGAATGATTTGAGTGACTTGACTTGGCACATGTTCACGCATGCAGTTGAAACAAAATCAACATAGCCTTCATGATATTTATGTTCATGGTGGATTATATCCTACTCATGGTTGCACTCGGTGTTGATTAATTTTAATGCATGTTCATGACTGTTGTCACTCTCTCAGTTGGTCGCTTCCCAGTCTCTTGCTAGCCTTTAACTGTACTAAGCAGGAATACTGCTTGTGCATCCAAACTCCATAAACCCCAAAGTTATTCCGTATGATTCCACCATACCTTCCTATATGCGGTATCTACCTGCCGTTCCAAGTAAATTTGTATGTCCCAAACTCCAAACCTTCAAATGAAATTCTGTTTTGTATGCTCGAGCAGCTCTTGTATCAACTAGGGATGTCTGTATCTTCCATGTTAGGCGGGTTATTCTCAAGAGGAGTGGCCTCTGCTCCTCATTGACAAGAAAATGGTTGGTCACCGGGATGCCCAGTCCCATGCTCAAATTAAATCAAAATAATTGCAAACAAAACTCCCCCAGGATTGTTTCTAGTTGGAGGCACCTGTTGTATCGGGCAAGCCATGGATTGATGCTTGTTGGTGGTGGGGGAGTATAAATTTTACCATTCTGTTTGGGAACCGCCTATAATGTGTGTAGCATGGAAGATATCGAGATCTCATAGTTGTTATGTTGACAGTGAAAGTATACCGCTCAAAATGTTATTTATCTCTATTTCAAAATCGAGATCTGGCACCTCTACAAATCCCTTCTTCCTTCTATGAAGGGCCCATCTATTTACTTTTATTGTGAGTCATCACCCTCTTATTAAAAAGCATCCGCTGGAGAGCACCACTGTCATTTGCATGCATTACTATTAGTTTATATTGGGTATGACTATGACTGGATCTCTTTTACCATGAATTACAATGTTTAGTCAGTCCTTGATCTTTAAAGGTGCTCTGCATTTATATTTTGCGGTCTCAGAAAGGGCTAGCGAGATACCATTTTGTTATATCATATTATGATTGTTTTGAGAAAGTGTTGTCATCCGAGATTTATTATTATTGTTCTCTAGTTGATTATGCCATTGACATGAGTAAACATGATATCTAAGTGTTATTGTGAATATGGTTAGTTCATAATCTTTGCTGAAAACTTGAATACTAGCTTTACATATTTACAACAACAAGGGCAAACAGAGTTTGTAAAAGTTTTTCTTTATTACTTTCAGTTTGTCAACTGAATTGCCTGAGGACAAGCAAAGGCTTAAGCTTGGGGGAGTTGATACGTCTCCGTCGTATCTACTTTCCAAACACTTTTGCCCTTGCTTTGGACTCTAACTTGCATGATTTGAATGGAACTAACCCAAACTGACGCTGTTTTCAGCAGAACTACCATGGTGTTATTTTTGTGCAGAAATAAAAATTCTCGGAATGACCTGAAAATCCACGGAGCAACTTTTCAGAATTAATAAAAAATACTGGCGAAAGAATCAGGGTCAGGGAGCCCACACCCTGTCCACGAGGGTGGGGGCGAGCCCCCTCCCCTAGGGCGCATCCCCTGCCTCGTGGGCCCCCTGGATATCCACCGACCTCAACTCCAACTCCATATATTTGCTTTCGCGGAGAAAAAATCAGAGAGAAAGTTTCATTGTGTTTTACGATACGTAGCCGCCGCCAAGCCCTAATCTCTCTCAGGAGGGCTGATCTGGAGTCCGTTCGGGGCTCCGGAGAGGGGGATTCATCGCCGTCGTCATCATCAACCATCCTCCATCACCAATTTCATGATGCTCCTCGCCGTACGTGAGTAATTCCATTGTAGACTTGCTGGACGGTGATGGGTTGGATGAGATTTACCACATAATCAAGTTAGTTTTGTTAAGGTTTGATCCCTAGTATCCACTATGTTCTGAGATTGATGTTGCTATGACTTTGCTATGCTTAATGCTTGTCACTAGGGCCCGAGTGCCATTATTTCAGGTCTGAACCGATTATGTTTTCGTGAATATATGTGAGTTCTTGATCCTATCTTGCAAGTCTATAGTCACCTATTATGTGTTATGATCCGACAACCCCGAAGTGACAATAATCAGATACTTCTCGGTGATGACCGTAGTTTGACGAGTTCATGTATTCACTATGTGTTAATGCTTTGGTCCGGTACTCTATTAAAATGAGGCCTTTATATCCCTTAGTTTCCACTAGGACCCCGCTGCCACGGGAGGGTAGGCCTTACATATGACTATATTCGGAATACATGCCTACATTACATTGATGAATTGGAGCTAGTTCTGTGTCACCCTATGTTATAACTATTACATGAGGAATCGCATCCGACATAATTATCCATCACTGATCCAATGCCTACGAGCTTTTCACATATTGTGTTTCGCTTATTTACTTTACCGTTGCTTCTGTTACAACTACTACAATACTGCTACCGTTACTTTTGCCACTGTTATCGTTACTTCCATACTACTTTGCTACTAAATACCTTGCTGCAGATACTAAGTTATCCAGGTGTGGTTGAATTGACAACTCAACTGCTAATACTTGAGAATATTCTTTGGCTCCCCTTGTGTCGAATCAATAAATTTGGGTTGAATACTCTACCCTCAAAA
The DNA here is from genome assembly GCA_900231445.1 of Triticum turgidum subsp. durum. Classification (NCBI taxonomy): domain Eukaryota; kingdom Viridiplantae; phylum Streptophyta; class Magnoliopsida; order Poales; family Poaceae; genus Triticum; species Triticum turgidum. The sequence goes on along the minus strand of LT934112.1, from coordinate 558,037,626 downwards.
ATTGTTGCGATCCCTTGTACTTGTGGATTATCACGCGTGATCTCAAGAACTTGAGCATTTCCATATTCATCAAGGTTTTACCAATATCCATGACAAGGATCCTAGCAACACAACATACCACCATGATGGATATTGGTGGAGGATGTAGATGCAAAGGAAAGATAACACTTTCTCAGATTTCACCTTAGCGAGGCCAAGGGGACAAAATCTGAATGATCGACCGAGAGACATTTAGCACTCCGCTTCTAATGTTCTCCTTGAGGTGCTAGCGTAACCCATTAATAAAATGGTTTGGTATCTAGAACATCAAGAAAAAGGTCGGACTTCGGGAGCACAAGAAACCATAAGAAATAACTACGAAAGTAAATCCTATGAAATCCTTATGGGGAGGTGGCCAACTTCCTCAATCAAGATACTAAAAATAACAAGCCTTCCGGCTGGGTGTGTTGGCCACGACATCCACTTACCGGTTACAGAAGAGACCAATGTTATAGTTCTTGGGAAGCGTTCCAACCATCATATCTGCCAAAGATTCAGATCTGGTTGGTGTTAGGATATTGTAGACTCATCAAGTCTAGAAAAAAGAATAAAAGTTTGCAATACAAATCGACGAGATGACGTTGCGAGATTCTCGGGAAATGACCTATGATAGCAAGCTCCAAAACATGAGCTAGTTCTGCTACACACATGTGGACACACTGTCGCAGACAAGCATGACCATGTAGTAGTCTTATGATAAAAAACTACCGAGTTCAGGCGGGGAACCATCATCGAGGATATCCAAGTCTTTATGCAAGTACATGGATTAGATCCCAACCATAGACTTCTCTTCCTTGAACAGGTCAATCAGTGGCTTGGTGTGCTAGGGATACGTATAGAATGAAGATGATTAGTCTAGCGTACCATAGAATACTTCACACATAGATGACTGACTTGGGATGATTCCAAAGAAAACAAAACAATCTTTCTCGAACTCATGGAGGCAACTTGCACAAAATGCATGTGAATCAGAGGAAGTCACTTCTTTCATCCAACATATGCCTCATGAACGGGACATGAAGATAATGCTTATAGAAGTTTCCAATACTAGCTGGATGTTCAACATGAATAATGGAGAAGATAGAAATGTTGCTGATGGGCTCAATAACAATTCATTCAGGTTTCCATATAAGTGGTATTCCACAATTATGTGAACAAGCTGATAGCATTGGTCAGACCCGAAAGATATAATGGTGTATGCTTGAGGAAACATCCACGAGTAAGAAAACATTACGAATATCGTTTGTTCTGATTTGGTTCGACGATAGCCCATACTCAAATAAAAGATTGGATAAGATAATAGATCCAACAATTGACCACGAGGATCAATCAATGAAGATATCATCTTTCTTCATCATGCATACACAAAAATATCCCTTAAAATGAACTAAGTCGGACAAGCTTTATCTGCCAACTCTCCAAGTTGTTCTTTTAGCTTAACCAACTAGCTCTAGGGTATTCAACACAGATTCTTCGAGAAGGGGTGGTTACAAGGAACCAACTTGATCACGAGCTCAGCATAACAGTCAGGTGATAACCTGGTGATACTTCTAAGAAGACATTTGGAAAATCATGAACCACAGATATGTTACTAAGCTTGAGAACAATCTTGCTTTCGAGGCAAGGCGATATGATCAGAAGAGCGAGGGATTGACACCATCCTAACTCATTGATCGGAGAGTGCACCGGAAATAAGGACTAGGTAGCACGATCAACCTTAGGGTGATGATTCAATAATCAACACACTAAGAATGAGGTTATTGTCCATTTAACTACCAAGCAACAGAGTTGCTATGAGTATAGGTTTCACACATCATGATTCACTTGTCGGCATTCCAGTTGCGACAACACGGAACTGAGGAATGAATAATGATGGCGAGAAGTATCACTACGTCAAGAATTCATAAGAGAAGGTGCTATTCTCATGACATTCTTGACATAAAGTGGGTAATACTTCAGGGTAGAACAGACCAAAAGCTTGATTGCATTTTGATCTGCAGAATATAACTGCTTCGACCCAATCCTGGATATGGATGAGGTACTAAAGTTTGTTTCTCCTAGTCATTCCGGAATAGAATGGCTTGATGGACCACAGAAGTAAAAGGCATTGATGAACACGAATGCACGACTACTCCTGACTATCAATTGATAGACAAAGGTCAGAAGACAACTAAAGAGGGACAACTCAAAAGAACATACGATTTTCTGAGTTGTGGATGCATGGATTAGCATGTCGAACGAGTTCAACATATTTATTCCAGATAACCCATGCGGAAAGGTTGAACTAGCGGAGTAACAATATAGAATGGAGAACTCATCGAGATCACTCTAGTTGTGATCTTTTGCTTCAAAAGAACTTCTGTCATATTGGTTCATGGTATTGGAAGAACGATATACCATGGGCCTCGAGGATTATCACAAAGGTTACTAATAACCTAAGGGAACTAGCAAATACTATCAACACAAAGTAAGTAGGGTGAATCTCAGGTTCAGAAACCCAGGTTTAGAATACCTACCAACTAAATGGCATCATAGGATGCTTTCGAGAATGATGGCCAGAATCATCACACTGTGACACAGAGCATGGCTAGATTACTAGGTGATACTCTAGACACCTAGGGTCATAATAATATCTCCAACATATATGTCGATGCAATAGAGTACATCAACTCAGTAATTAGTGTGATTAACCTAGCTTAAAGGAACATCGAAACTAGAGGGAAAGGATTTTGCAAATGCATCAGATTGTTTAGAAACCTGAGACGACTCGGACAACATAATGGTTGTAAATGCTCAAAGGATTTGAGACATCCTGCAAAACCAGTGGCATAACCACTCAGAAGCACAATATCAAGGTTCTGAGACCAACTCTCAACATACGGTAATAGTAAGAACTGAACTGAGGCTTGAAACCATCAATCCTATAAGTCTACGAATTAGTAACATGTGATCCTGATAGAAAGAAGAGAAAACCTAGTTCCTTAACTCCATAGGAAAGATAGGATGACTCGAATCAGAAGGCATAAGGTAAAGGAGTAAAAAGAGCCTTACGTTCCATCCCACAATCAATTCCCCTACATATAACTAAAGCATTTCTAGACTCAACTTTGACCAGGTTGGCTTGGTAATCCTACTGGAAGTCAAGCTCTGATACCAAAGCTGTCAGGACCCCGATCCTAAGTCAAACTAATCTATCATGTAACACATCATATCACTTTGCCATGGGTGCTACCTTACCTGGCCCGGGACCGTTTGCGCCTTTTGGCTCACTTATATGATTGTGCCGCTAGTATCCATATGAAAAAGAACCCGGGCCGACATGACTAGTCGTAAACCCAAGGTGGCACTAACTTACACGCACATGCATACATGACCCAGCAACGAACGTGTCGATCAACAACGTATGAACCCAAGTCGTAGCAAGCTACCAGGACTTAAAGGAACAATGTGTGACATTTCACCAAAGGGACAGACACTGGAACGAAGAAGGACACATGCCGGCCAACCTAAGTGTTCCGGAGCAGTAGCAAGCTACCATGGCTCAGTGGAAGCACGAGGAGACATTTCCCAGTAAGAGAGGCTACCAAGAATAAACAACTAGGTTGTCGGATCCCACACATACCAAGCATTTCAATAATCATACACATAATATGCTCGATATTTGCAAATACAACATGGCATCACAACATGACTCTACAACTTGAGTATTTATTCAATAGGCTCTGAGGAGCGAGATATTACAAACATGGGTCTCATGACCCAACATTCAGAGCATACAAACAACAAGCACATGCGAAAGCTTAACATGTCTGGGTACAGACAACTACAATGAAAAAGGCTGAGAAGCCTGAATATCTACCAGATCCTGTCGGGGCGCAAGATCGTAGCTGAGGTAACAAGCTAAACGTCGAAGTCCACGTGGAACTACTAGTGAGACTGGAGTCTCTCTGCAAAACATAAATTAAGCAAACGTGAGTACAAATGTACCCAGCAAGACTTACATCAGAACTAACTACATATGCATCAATATCAACAAAGGGATGGTGGGGTTTAACTGTAGCTAGCCAGATTTGACTCGGTGGCTATCCTGAACTATGACTGCAAACAACTCTTTTGAGGTGGCGTACACGAGTCCACATATTCACCATATCAATACACCACTATGGATCTGTGATACGCCTCCAACGTATCTATAATTTTTTATTGTTCCATGCTATTGTATTATCCTTCTAGGATGTTTTATATGCATTTATATGCTATTTTATATGATTTTTGGGACTAACCTATTAACCTAGAGCCCAGTGCCAGTTTCTGTTTTCTCCTTGTTTTTGAGTTTTACAGAAATGGAATACCAAATGGAGTACAATTGACGTGCAAATTTTTGATGATTTTTTGTGGACCAAAAGAAGCCCCTGGAGTGGAAGAGTTGGCCAGGAGAGTCCTGGGCTGCCCATGAGGGTGGGGGGCGTGCCCACCCCCCTGGGGGCGCCCCCTGCCTCGTGGACAGCCCGGAGACCCCCCGTGACGTGAGACCTACGCCAAACATTCCTATAAATACTGAAACCTCCAGAAAATAACCTAGATCGGGAATTCCGCCGCCGCAAGCCTCTGTAGCCACCAAAAAACTCTTGGGAGCCCGTTGAGGGAGTCCTGGATAAGGGGGTATCCGAACAGCCGGACTATATTCATCGTCCGGTCTATAGAAGCGTCAAGATACAAGACTCAAGACTTTGGCTCGTGTCCGGATGGGACTCTCCTTTGCGTGGAAGACAAGCTTGGCGATCCGGATATTATGTTTCCTTCCTTGTAACCGACTCCATGTAAACTTTAGCTCTCCGGTGTCTATATAAACCAGAGAGGATGGTCCTTAGAAGGTCGATCACATTTTCAATCATACCGTCCTAGGCTAGGTCTTAGGGTTTAGCCTCTATGATCTCGTGGTAGATCTACTCTTGTATTCCACATATCTTCAATATTAATCAAGCAGGTAGTAGGGTTTTACCTCCATAGAGAGGGCCCAAACCTGGGTAAACATTGTGTCCCTTGCTTCCTGTTACCATCAGCCTAAGACGCACAGGTCCGGACCCCCTACCCAAGATCCGCCGGTTTTGACACGGATATTGGTGCTTTCAATGAGAGTTCCTCTGTGTTGTCGCTTCAAGGCTTGATGGCGTCTTCAATCGTCAACAACACAGTACAGTGTGAGATTTTTCTCCCCGGACAGATCTTTGTGTTCGGTAGCTTCGCACTGCGGGCCAATTCGTCTGGCCAGTTGGAGCAGATAGATAGGCAGATCAGGTTTGGAAACTTGCACTACGTGGCAGATATTCGCGGAGACTTGAACTTTGGCGGATTCGAGCCTGCGCCAGGAGTGCCGGACAGTCACGACGAGCACGGCCTAGACCTGCAGTCGGACAATACTTGGGACATCATCCCCGAAGCAGCCCTGGATCTACATCCAGGGTAGGTTGCGTTGCCTACGGACGGAGGGCTGGACCCCGACCCGCGGGCCGCACACTCATCGGCGGTGGAGAAGAACACAGGTCCCGCCTCTGTGGAGGCCTGTTACCCTGGGCCCTCGGACTCATATCCGGTTGTTGGTCCCGGTCCGCTCTCTCTCGAGCCAGCCGAGCCAGGCTGGGCTTCGGTAATGGAGTTTACAGTTGCAGACATCTTTCAGCACTCGCCCTTTGGCAACATGCTGAACTTGGTAAGGTCTCTCTCTTTGTCAGGAGACTCTGGGCCGAACTATGTCCGGCCCGAGTGGGAAGCAGGCGACGAGGGAATTCGATGCCCACCCACCACCCACTTCATTGCCAGGATCGAAGATTTAACCGACGTGCATGACTTCAGCTCCGAAGACATCGACGGTATGGACGACGATGCAGGAGAAGCTCCAGAATCCCTGGGGCGTGGGACTACTACCTAGTCACACGATATATACATGGTAGATACGCCCAATAAGGACGACAGCGATAAACCGGAAGATAAAACACCCGGGAAAAAGCCAAAAAGGCGGCGCAGGCGCCGCTTAAAGTCCAGCAATGGCAAAATAGCTACAAGAGCGCAATAAGGGCTGATATACCCGCAAACTCCGAAAGCAATACCGACCACACGGACCCAGCGACGAAGCAGGACTAGCCAGGTCACGCCAAATCAAGATCGGAGCAAATATCCGAGCACAATGATCCCGGGGGACGAGCTCATGATGCCGCCCCAGAATAGGAAGACAGTTCGGACGGCGATGCATTCATCATCCTGGACGAACAGGTGGAATGAGACAACCTCCACAAAAAGCTTATGTCCACCGCAAGAAGTCTAAAAACGCAGAAGCAACGGCTCAAAGCCACACAGGAAAAGCTCAGCCGAAGATGGAATAAAGTGCTAGACACCGAAGAAAGATATGGCGATGACCGCCATACGAAAAGCTATCGAAAGCGCAAGCTACTGCCAGAATTCGATGACGCGGCCATTCCACCAAAAGAAAATTCAACCAAGAAACCAGACGTACCGCTTCACAACCATCATAGAGCGGCTGCGGACACTGCGCACGATCCACGCAAGCATCCGGATAAGAAGGCCGGTGCAGCTAGGTCCATATATGGATCCAGAGGACCAACCCAGCGAGGGAATTTGGTTACCCAAATGCTCATGCAAGCCAGATACCAGTTCGGAATCAACCCCGGTTTAACACCCCAAAAATCTAACCATGTTTTGTTTATTAAAAAAATTCCAGGGAATTAATTTTTTTTATTTTCTGGATTTATCTTTGATTTCAGAACCTTTCTTTCCTTTGATATTGTGGAGTTTTTGCCCCAAGTAAAAAAATTTCAAAAGTATTGTTGGACTTATATATTCCCTCAATAAAACATTTCTTTTATTAGTGGGATTATTTTATATAATTATTTTTTCTGAGCTTTATTTCTCTAAAATGGTTTTTCATAAGTTTTAGGGTCCCATTTGCAATGCAACCGTTTTATAAATTCATTTAAAAATCCCACCAAAATTTGGGGATGACATATGATGTCCCTAAATAACTTTTATGCAAAAATATCATTTGGTCATTTGGAGATTTTGAGCTTTACCCCTAGTTTTCAAATCTGGTCCAATTGCACTTTTGCACTACAACCTATTTAAATATTTCTTTAAATCTTCCACCAAAATTAGGGGATGTTAGTAGGAGTATATTATTCAACTTTATGCAAAAATCCACTAGTGTTATTTGAAAATTTTGAGCAAACCATCCTCTTTTGCTCTCTGGTCCAGTTTGGCTTTTTCTACAGCAACTCTAACTTTTGTTGCTCTAATGCCCATGACCTTTCTCCTGCTTATTAACCACCCTGCTAAACCCTTAAGTCCAGGAGAGTGGACCCATTGGAGTATATTTGGTTCATGCAATGATAGCCTTTACTTTCTGTCCAGAAATGGTTTTCTCAAAAACTTCCACTAGCAAGTTTCTGCTTTGGCCAAACTAACCTTGCCACCCTCTTTAGCATCTAAAGAGACACTAGTCTGGAGTTTTTGGCCACCCCAAGAGCTGCCTAGATGCCCCTGGCATTCTGTCAAACACCTTGAGGGCATGAACAGATTTGACATGATCTTTAGTTTGCATTGTGGACTTGGTCCCCTGACCAAACCAGCATGTCCACTAAGCTCCTAGATGACTCTAACCTAGACCTACTAATACCCAGCCCCACCCAAGCCTCCTGGCAAGTGATGGCATTTTGCCGAACACCTCGCGTGCGTGCGCTGGGCGTGCCGAGAGCGCACATTTTGCACGCGCACGCACCGAGTCGCCGCATCCCACTGCCGTCGCCTCGCGCTCCTTCTGGCCCTTCCCCACTTGCAGCCGACGCGCCCCGACTCCTCCCTCGCCACAGAGCCGCCCTGGCCCCCTCCTGGCGCCCTACAGCGCCACTAACGCAAGCCGCCACCGCCGCTCCGACAGCTCCTGCCGTGGACGGCGCCGCCCGAGCCATACGCGCGCACCAGCTCGCCCTGAACAGCTCGAGCTCATCCCCTCGCCCTGCCAGACCCCGCCAGCCATCGCCACACGCCCCCTGGCTACAGAACGGCGGTTCGCCGTCGACATTATCTCCGGTCGCCACGGAACCGACCTAATCACGCTATAAAAGGAGCCCCGAACCCATCCGGACACTCAGGCGACCCCCTACCATCCCACTAGTGCGCCCCACAGCCAGCAAGCGACGGCGGGAAGCCTTCTTCCTCGCCTCCGGCTAGTTCGGTCGCCGCCGCACTCCGGTCCTGTTCGTCGTAGTGAAGGCCTCCCCCGCCCAACCAGGGCCACCGATCTCTTCCCCTCGACCGTGCGGAGCCGCCCAAACCCTCAGGTGCATCGAGGAACCACCGTAGCCCAAAGCCCCAAACCTCCCGAAGCCACCGGCCACCACAAAGCTCGCCGCCGGCGACTCCCTCCATCCCCGCCACCCCCTCGACCACCGGGAGGACCGCCCTAGACTGGCGGATCCATCCCCGCCCTCAGAACCCCACGGGGAGCCACCGTTCGCCGGCGTTGATCGCCAGAGCCCCACCTCTGTTCGGCCAGAGGAGGAAGGAGGCGGGGGCGACCGGTCAAACCTGAGCAGTGGGCCCCTAGACCCACTGTCAGTGACCCAGCGCCGGTCCATGCTGGCGTAAGTGGAGGCGTAATTCCAGAGTACGTCTTCGACGTGTATTCTTTTCAAAATGTTTTTCTTTTTTTTGCTTTATTTAAAATCAGAATTTTTACCAAACTTTGACTGGCTATAACTTTTTAAATATAACTCCAAATGAGTTGATTATTTTTCCTACCTCTCTCAAATTTTGTCTAGTTTATTTTCAGATTTATTTGAAAAAAATTCAGACAAATATTTTGTATTGTTTTGAAACTATGTGTTAATTTGAATATTTTCAAAAATAGGATTTTGAAGAAGTAGGCAGCTTTCAAAAATGCACCCCACTTGCATACTCTTGAAGGCAAGCATTCTGAACCCTGACATAATATTTTTGTGTGATGGTTGACACGATTATAACACCACCTTAATATGGAGAACTCCTTATTTTATGTGGTGATATGATCACTTGCATGAATGCATATTGGAGATTTCCTTGCTGTTGGAAATGGATATACTTGTGATGGTAATCGTCCTCGTATGCCTTGCATGCATGCCGGAAGGAAATCCGGGAAAGCCTCTGCCTTGTTTAGGCGTGAGCTTGTCTCCGGTCTTCGTTGGGACGGTTATGTCCGGTATGGCACAATAAGGCATAACGAGTGGTGATTTTGATGGTTGAAATATATTGGTTATACATACCATGCAGGGAATTCATAAACCTCCTAAGTCGGTCGTAGATTGAGTCTTGTTACAGTAACCCCCATACTTGTTTCGTACTACCACTCGTCCTTGCCGTAGGTAGGATACGGTTCAGTAAGTTGTCAGCCCCTTCCTAGCACATACCGTACAGAGAGGCCACGGTGGAAGATATCGGATGCATCCGGTAGGCAGGCCACCTGGTCCGGGGGCATGGGTGTTTCAGGTTGGGACCGAGAGGGGGGCACCCCTTAGTAGCGCGCGGTATAAATTTGATACCATGCTAATCGAGGTTGTAGCCTCCCCACTTAGAGTTTTTCTTGACAGGTGTCGTGGGTGATTCCAGACACCAGTAAGCTAAGCTGGTGTGAGCGAGTCAGGTGTGTTTTCAATTAAAAGACCGTAGACGGAATTAGTCCTGATGGACTAAAGGAATCCGTTGCTCGTGGTTAAAGAGTACACCCTCTGCAGAGATTACATCTATTCGAATAGTCGTGTCCATGATTAAGGACTATAGTCTGGGTTGGGTCAAGTGTCGGTCTTAGTGTCGGTCTTCGAAGGAGAAACTGCTAAACCAGAACATGGTTCATGACATGTGACTTATGATGATTATGATTATTATGAACTAACCCCTTTATATTATTTGAAGTATTGAGTATCCCTGGGACGGTTCTACCTCTTGGATATTCTCTGTGATTAAATTCTTTATAAGCCCTTTATGTGGTGTCGCACAGACGCCCGACTATGGCATGTTCTTTACTCGTCTCACTTATAAGCCCTTTATGTGGTGTCGCTCAGACGCCCGACTATGGCATGCTGTTATTTATTTACTTTACAAGCATTTATGTGCTGTCGCTCAGACGCCCGACTAAGGCATGCTCATTATTTACTATCCTTTCGAGGCGTCACTTCAGACACCCGATCGGTGCATTTTATTTCTACTCTGTCATTGCATATTCATGTTGTATATAAATAACCTGCTTGCATGCATCAGGGATTCTATTTTTATGACTGACGTTGTGATCATACAATGTTTTAGAGCATGATTATCGTTTGTTATATTATACCCGTGTTCATAATGTTTGCGAGTACATTCAAAGTACCCACTGGCTTGTCCCTGGCTATTGTCTTGGCCAGATTTCTTGCTTGGAGAGGAGCGTTGCGAGGTCAGCCCCGGAACCCACGCAATGGTCACAACAGCCTCGCGAAGATAGGAGTTATCCAGGTCAGTTGTTCCTGTGGGAAATGGAGTCCCACAGACGCTAAAAGACCACAAACCCCTTCCGCCATCAGCCACTAGAAACCTTGTGTTGTACTCGTAGGCCAGAATGGTCTTGTACTACATCTTATGTACTTTACTTGGAGTTTCTGTATCAAGTTAGTGCCTCGCCAGCTAACAGTAATCCTGGGGCTGGTGAGCATAAGGGCCATTTTCTGGGAAATTAATATCCCGAAAACCCGGTCCTGACAAACGGACACAACGAAAGCCGAGTACATGCCACAATGCTCCCACATACAAAGGGGCTGTGCACCCCCTGTGCTTCACCGAAGAAGTACTGGACCATGAATTCCCACAAGGCTTTAAACCTGTGAACATGGAGGCATACGACGGCACGACAGACCCATGGGTCTGGATAGAGGATTTTATCCTGCATATTCACATGGCTCCTGGGGATGACCTCCATGCCATCAAATACCTTCTCCTCAAGTTGAAGGGACCAGCTCGACACTGGTTGAAAAGCCTCCCCGAAAACTCAATTGGGAGTTGGGAGGAACTCGAAGAGGCTTTCAGGGCCAACTTCCAAAGGACTTATGTCCGGCCTCCGTATGCAGATGATCTAAGTCACATAATCCAACAACCCGGAGAGTCCGCCCGCAAGCTTTGGAACAGATTCCTCACTAAGAAGAATCAAATTGTCGACTGTCCGGATGCCTAAGCCTTAGCAGCTTTCAAACACAGCATCCGTGACGAATGGCTCGCCCGACACCTCGGCCAAGAAAAGCCAAGGACAATGGCAGCCTTAACAAGCCTTATGACCCGCTTTTGTGCGGGTGAGGATAGCTGGCTGGCCCGTAAAGGCACCAGCAACCCCAGCACATCCGAAATAAGGGATGGCAACGGGAAGCCACGGTGTAATAAAAACAAATGCTAAAACAAGGAAGAGAGCCCGGACAACATGACGGTCAATGCCGGATTCAGGGGTCTCGATCTGATCAGCAAAAGAAGCCATTCAAAGGCAGCAAACATGGACCGTCCGGTCTGAACAGAGTCCTGGACAGACTATGCCAAATTCATGCACCCCGGAGAAACCTGCGAACCACACCCATAGAGAGTGCTGGGTCTTCAAGAAGGCTGGCAAATTAAATGCCGAACACAAGGGGAGGGACACACCAAGCGAAGACGAGGGTGAACCTCACCAGCCGAACACTGGGGGACAGAAAAATTCCCGCCAGAGGTTAAAACAGTAAACATGATCCACGCGACTCACACATCCACGAGAAGGCATGACCGCGTGCCCATAGAAGCGCACGAGGTAGAGCCCTTCGTACCCACGTCTCACTACTGGATGTCCCGTCCGATCTCTTTCGATCACATGGACGGCCGAACTACAATTCGGCAAGGAGGATCACAAGCCTTGGTGCTTGACCCAATAATCGACGGATACCGTCTCACCCGTGTCCTCATGGACGGCGGCAGTGGTCTCAATCTAATATACAAAGACACTGTCCGCAGAATGAGGATAGACCCATCTAGAATTAAACAAAGCAACACCACTTTTGAAGGGGTGATACCGGGCGTTGCAGCCTGTGCGAGGGGCTCCGTCGTGCTGGAAGTAACATTCGGCTCCCCAGGCAACTCCAGAAGCGCAGAGCTGCTCTTCACCGTCGCACCCTTCCGAAGCAGCTATCACGCATTGCTAGGAAGAATGGCCTTCGCCCGCTTCAACGCATTGCCTCACTATGACCACCTTACAATCAAGATGCCTAGTCCCCATGGTGTCATCACCGTTAGCGGAATCATAGAGCGCCCTTCACGTGTGGAGGAGTACGCGATGGCCCTGGCGGCCGGACTATAAGCGGCCTCCAGTATTAGAAAACATGATTGGTCATTATGACCACAGACACGGTTAGACGAGTGCGGTAACCCGGATACAATTAAAATAGGGTGCCGTACATGTAATCCCATAATGGAAACTAGGGGCGGTATATATTTAATACAGCCCCACGCTCGGCTCGACCTTATTGGCAGGCCAATAGATTACACTTTTCTTACCAATCGCATACTTACGTTGCACCCTCCTACAAGGTTTTCTTTTTTATAGACAATGTTCACGCGATACCCTTCCAGGATACGGCACAACGGAGACAAAGGCGCAGACGTGCAGCAGGGCCTCGTGCAATAGGTTTCTTTTTTAGATTAAGCCCCTGTGTAAACCTTTTCTACTGCCTCTTGTTGTTTAAACCATCCCATGGGTTCTATACCCACAGAGGATACAACCGCTTTTGGCATTTGGCCACGGTAGACGAAATTGCACGTACCAAGGAATAAAGGGCTTACAATAGGCTCTTGTCAGCCTACCTTCCTTTACAAAAGACCGAATACCCTCGGGAGTGTTCGGCGTCACGAGTTTGGCCGTATATGCATCAGCTCCGAATGATGTCTTTGATCAAATGTTTGGTTCGCTCGGCTCCTGGGTTTGCCGCCTTACGTTCCGCTATCATCCGGCTAAGGCAGGCCAAAGGAGAACTACTGTGATTGTGTCCCGGTTATTCTGGATGAGCGCCTCAGTAGAGAAAGCCGAAAGCTGGCCGTCATGATACACCGAGAGACTGTTCAATCACTCGAAGACTCACCGGAATCCCTAAAGATTCCTCCGCATTAACGAAGGGCCGTTTCCCGGCAATGTACACACGCGCCCGTATTCGGGTGCACGCTAACGTACCAGGGGCTACATAGTAGCCCCACCATTATACTCCCATGGCTAAGCGAAAGTGTTACAGCTATATATTGCCTAGTTCAACATGCGATCACCTCCTTCATGGACCAAGACGTTGGATCAAGTGTGATTAAGCATATTTTTTCGCGAACACCCCCGCATCACATGCGTGGGGGATGAAGCCAATGACTGCTATCTTTCGGACTACTTATACATATAAGAACGGCCGCACAGGGGGGACAATCATACTTTCGGGCAAAAGTATAAACATAGCCTCATAATTAAACTAAACATTGTTCTCTACAATGATTCGGCTTATCACTCGAATGCAGCATTCTTCGAGCACTGCGCCTCTATTAGGCGGGCACCTTCCGTGACCTGCGCGAAGTAGTGCTCGGCCAGACATTGGCCTCCCACCGGACCCTGGGTCTCTATTACAGTGGCCTCCATATCCGTCCAATAAGCTTTAACGCGGGCCAGTGCCATCCGCGCACCCTCTATGCACGCCGACCTCTTCATGGCCTCAATCCGAGACACGGCTCCCAGGAACTGCTGCACCAAACCAAAATAGCTCTCCGGCATAGGCCCCTTTGGCCAAAGACGGTCTATTACAGGCCGCATTGCCAGCCCGGACAGCCTGTGGAGCTCCGCCATAGCAGCCACCTTCTCATTCAGCGGCAGCGGGCGAGTGGGAGCATTGGACTGCGACTAGAAAAGCTTCTCCACTTCTTCATAGCCTTGACCCTCGAAGAACTTGACAGCGTCAGCTGTACTATTCGCCAAGTCCACATATGCGTCTGCGGGACTCAAGCGCCCCGCTAGGGGAGCATACTTGGGATACAAGAACATCGTGCGCAGCAAGTATGAGCCCCCAGCCAGATTTTTTTCGGTCTGTTGGAGCTCTTCCCGCATACTGCGGATCTCGGTCCGCATCTCCTTGGCAGCATTAAGTGCCTTGTCCAGCTCGGCCGAACTAGCCTTACTCTCCTTTTCGAGGATTGCGTACCGGTCGGCGGCATTCTTTAACTCCCCAGCCATTTCGGCTCTCTTTTCTTTGCTTCGGCGATGAGCAGCCTGTTCGGCTCTCAATTCTTCGGCCGCCTTTAGGGCAGCCGCATTGCTAGCCCGAGCTTGTTCCTTGGCTTGAGCAAGCTCCGCCCTCAGGGCCTCCACGGCAGCAGCACCATCTGCAGTGCAACCACATGGCATTAATATTCAGCCCCTCTTACATTTCCCTATACATCATAATAAGGGAAGCCGAGCACATACCCTGTGACTCCTCCAGCCGCTTATTCACCAGCGTGATATCGCCATCAATTGATCCAATCTGTCTCCTTAGTTCGGCAGCTTCAAAGGACTGGCCGGCTGCCGGATCCTTGTATACCTGCGCACATGTGCAGCGCAGCCATTAGTATATGATCCCCCGTTTGCCGCCTACGGCGGGCAACCAGAGTCTCAGGGGCTACTATCTATAGGGAGCACACCTAGTGCGTGCTTCATAACCAAAAAGTTGTGCATTTTTACTACATACCTCAAAGCCTTTGAGCAGGCTTGTAAATGCTTCATTCAAGCCGCTGGTAGCAGATGAAATCTTCGTGAGCGCCGTGCTCATTAAGGAGCGGTGCTCTTCGGAGAGCGCGCCTCACTCCAGACGATCCGTCAGTACGTCCGACCGGACACTACACTGCGCCGGACCCTTCTCATCGCCCCCGTGGGAGCCAAACGCTTCGGGCTCAGGGCGGCTGATGTATTGGCCTCCTGCTTCGGTAGATCCGGACTCCTCCGTGATGACACCTCCGTGTCACCCGCTTCATGAGGCAGAGAGGTGGGTGGAGTCTCACTCTCCATCATCTCCAGACAAAGGTCCCCCGAAGACGAACTCTGTTGAGAAGAGCTGCTCGTCGGGCTACAAAAGACAAAGCCCCGGTTATGGATCTCGGAGTAACACCATACTTTTTGAATTAATGAACAACTTACGGCTCGTTGGAGGGCTGGCCCCCTGGTGGGCATGACGCGGTGAGGATGCCCGTCACGGCAAAGCCCTCGGGCGATGTTTTCTTCCCTTGCTTGGGTGTCTCTGCCTCCAAATCTTCGGAGGCAGCCCTCTTCTTCCCGCGTGGGGAGGAGGCTTTGACCTCCCCTTTCCGGCTATCCACCATAGGAGAGGTAGCCATTTCCCCGGTCTGGATGCGTAGCGCGTGAAGTTCGGCTTCACTGCCCTTTCCTTTGCCTTTCCCTGAAGGGATTTTGCTAAGCGCCCGGCCCAGCATCTATGCAATAGTAGGACCAGGCGAGCCTTCAGGAAGTGGCGCCGGACACCTGATTCTCTCCGCCTTGTTAAGCCATTCCTGGCCATGGTAGAGTTTTCAGAATAATGGTTATGATAAATATAAACAAAGTGTCCAACTTTGAAGTTACTTACTTGGGCATCTAGGAGATTGCAGCTTAAGCCGACGAACCCTCCGGACCCTCCGGCAACTTACTTGGGTAGCTTAATAGTCCATGGACCCTCCGGATAAAATTCCCACACCCGGAGAGGCCGACGTTTGCACGGCAACATCCGCTAACTCAGCATCACTTGCATTCTGTTGACAAGATTTATGTCCCCCTCAATAACCTCCCGGATACGATTCTGCGGTTCTGGTACATCACCAACAGGCCCATAATTCCGTCCCACATTGGTCCAAGATGCCAACTGTGACGGAGGGCCTGAGCGGAACTCGGGGGCGGCTACCCACTTTGTGCCCCTGGGAGCAATGACATAGAACCATCTCCGTTGCCATACGTCGGATACTTCCAGAAAAGATCCCTTTGGCCATGGGGCATCGGCATTTCTGCTTATTACATCGCCTCCGCACTCCACATGTCGCCACCCGATCATCTTCGGCTTCACATTAAAGGTCTTCAGCCATAAGCCAAAGTGTGGGTTGACATGGAGAAAGGCCTCGCACACGATAATGAAGGACGAGTTGTGGAGGACGGCGTCTAGAGCCAGATCATGAAAATCCAACCCGTAGTAGAACATGAGCCCCCTCACGAAGGGGTCGAGGGTGAGGCCTAGGCCTCGAAGGAAGTGAGGGATGAACACTACGCTCTCGTTCGGCTCCGGCGTGGGAATAACTTGCCCCGGAGTAGGAAGCCTGTGCTGGATATCGGCTGTCAGGTATCCGACCTTCCTAAGCGCAGTGTGTTCCTCTTGAATTGAGGAGGCCACCCACCGGCATGTTGCGTCGGATCCGGACATGTTGGAGGATCTGGGGTGCTGGAGCTTGGGTTTTTATTGCTGGAGCTCGAGGGGCAAGGAGGAGCAGGAGAGGTGGTAAAAGGCGTAGGCCTCGACCCCTTTATAAAAGGGAAGAATACCAAGAGTCCTCAGCATGACCGCTTGAGACTTATCTAAAAATACGTGAAATCATACCAACAGTCGCCGTGGGGTTATATATGCCCATATTGATAAAAGAGCCCATGTTAAGGGGGACACGATCTCTGCTTTGGCAGGACGTGCCAATAAACCCGCCTCGCGACGCGAGGAGACGCCGGTTCGTGTTGGACCAGGCCACGATACAAGGGCACGACGTGCAAAAATTGCCAGCGGAATGGATTTAAGCTAGGGTATGTGAAGATCATCTTGCAGAACCGGACACGGTCTACGTGTTCGATAATCATCTTGGAGTATTCGGAGGAGGAACCCGCCTTGCAATGCCGAACACAAGACTGTGCGCCGGACTCACCGTCATTGAAGCCTGGTTCAAGGGCTACTGACGGAGTCCTGGATAAGGGGGTATTCGGACAACCAGACTATATTCATCGTCCGGACTATAGAAGCGTCAAGATACAAGACTCAAGACTTCGGCTCGTGTCCGGATGGGACTCTGCTTTGCATGGAAGACAAGCTTGGCGATCCGGATATTATGTTTCCTTCCTTGTAACCGACTCCATGTAAACCCTAACTCTCCAGTGTCTATATAAACCTCGGGGTTGAGGGTATGTACCAATAGCTATGTGTTTGATCTCTCTCTCTCTATCTCTCTCTCTCTCTCTCTCTCTCTCGTGTTCTTGAGGTGGTACGATCTTGATGTATCGCGAGGTTTGATATTATAGTTGGATCTTATGATGTTTCTCCCCCTCTACTCTCTTGTAATGGATTGAGTTTTCCCTTTGAAGTTATCTTATAGGATTGAGTCTTTAAGGATTTGAGAACCCTTGATATATGTCTTGCATGTGCTTATCTGTGGTGACAAAGGGATATTAACATGATCTACTTGATGTATGTTTTCGTGATCAACTTGCGGGTTCAGTGACATTGTGAACTTATGCCTAGGGGTTGGCACACGTTTTTGTCTTGACTCTCCGGTAGAAACTTTGGGGCCCTCTTTGAAGTTCTTTGTTTGGTTCAATAGATGAATCTGAGATTGTGTGATGCATATCGTATAATCATACCTACGGATACTTGAGGTGACATTGGAGTACCTAGGTGACATTAGGGTTTTGGTTGATTTGTGTCTAAAGGTGTTATTCTAGTACGAATTCTATGATAGATTGAACGGAAAGAATAGCTTCGTGTTATTTTACTACGGACTCTTGAATAGATCGATCAGAAAGGATAACTTTGAGGTGGTTTCGTACCCTACCATAATCTCTTCGTTTGTTCTCCGCTATTAGTGACTTTGGAGTGACTCTTTGTTGCATGTTGACGGATAGTTATATGATCCAATTATGTTATTATTGTTGAGATAACTTGCACTAGTGAAAGTATGAACCCTAGGCCTTGTTTCCTAGCATTGCAATACCGTTTATGCTCACTTTTACCACTCATTACCTTGCTGTTTTTATATTTTCAGATTACAAATACTCATATCTACCATCCATATTGTACTTGTATCACCATCTCTCCGCTGAACTAGTGCACCTATACAATTCACCATTGTATTGGGTGTGTTGGGGACACAAGAGACTCTTTGTTATTTGGTTGTAGGGTTGTTTGAGAGAGACCATCTTCATCCTATGCCTCCCATGGATTGATAAAACTTAGGTCATCCACTTGAGGGAAATTTGCTACTGTCCTACAAACCTCTGCACTTGGAGGCCCAACAATGTCTACAAGGAGAAGGTTGCGCAGTAGACATCAAGCTCTTTTCTAGCGCCATTGCCGGGGAGGTGAGTGCTTGAAGGTATATCTTTAGATCTTGCAATCGAATCTTTTAGTTTCTTGTTTTATCAATAGTTTAGTTTATAAAATAAAACTGCGCAAAAAATGGAATTAAGTTTGCCTCATACGCTTCATCTTTTTAATATATTTCATGAGAATGATGGAAAGGAAAATTGTGGTCAAGTGCTAGAAGAAGAAGTCTATAAAATGTTTGGCACTAAATCTTTGAATGATGAGCATGATTGCAATGTTGTTAGTATGAACTCTTTGAATATTCATAGTACTAATGATGATTGCACTAGTCATGATTTAAATGTCTCTTATAAGCATGTCGACTTTTGAGGAGTGCATAGAGTTTGCAAGTACACATAAAATACGGAAGATAGATTTTGCAAGAGGCATAAGTTTTTAGAAACTAAATGGTTGCTAGAAAGGCTAGATACTTGTATTGAAAATTTAAAATTTCTTTGCCATCCTTGTGAACTTCGCAATGAACGTGATCATTCAAATCCCCAATGCAAATTGTTTCATGATCGTATCGTGTCCAAAAATTGTGATGACTTGATTTCCCTTGAACATCATAATGAAATTAGTTTGCTTTTGGGTTATGAAGAAATGAAACGTATAACTAAGGATATGCCAGAATTTGTCCTCGATAAAGTTCTTGATTTTGATCTAGAAGAATTTTTTATGTATTGTGCAGTGAATTGCATTGAAAATCCTTATATTTCCAATTACATAAAGAAAAGAAAGCAAATAGAAGATGAAGAGAATACTAATGAAAGGGAAGAGACTTCCCAATATCCTCCTATTGTTTCTTATGATGAATCAGGTAACGAGGAGGAGATTTCTATTCAACCAATCTCATTAATAAGGAGCTAAAAAAGAGGGTTAAACCCACACACGACATGAAGAAGAAAAAGAAAAGATGAAGCAGAAAAGTGTCGATGTCAAAACCGGCGGATCTCGGGTAGGGTGTCCCGACCTGTGTGTCTAAGGCTAATGGTAACAGGAGGCGGGGGACATGATGTTTACCCTGGTTCGGGCCCTCTCTATGGAGGTAATACCCTACTTCCTGCTTGATTGATCTTGATGAATATGAGTATTACAAGAGTTGATCTACCACAAGATTGTAATGGCTAAGCCCTAGAGGTCCAGCCTATGAGGATATGATTGCTGTGACTAAACCCTAGAAGTCTAAACCCTCCAGTTCATATAAGACACCAGGGGAGCTAGGGTTGTACAAAGTCGGTTACAGAGAAAGGAATCTTCATATCCGAATCACCAAGCTTGCCTTCCACGCCAAGGAGAGTCCCATCCGGACACGGGACGAAGTCTTCTATCTTGTATCTTCATAGTCAAACAGTCCAGCTGAGGGAGTCCCGGACTAGGGGGTGTCCGGATAGCCGAACTACCATCATCGGCCAGACTCCAAGACTATCAACATACAAGATTTAAGACTTCGTTCCGTGTCCAGATGGGACTTTCCTTGGCGTGGAAGGCAAGCTTGGCGATACGGATATGTAGATCTCCTACCTTTGTAACCGACTCTGTGTAACCCTAGCCCTCTCCGGTGTCTATATAAACCGGATGGCTTTAGTCCATAGGACGAACAACAATCATACCATAGGCTAGCTTCTAGGGTTTAGCCTCCTTGATCTCGTGGTAGATCTACTCTTGTAACCCACATCATCAATATTAATCAAGCAGGACGTAGGGTTTTACCTCCATCAACAGGGCCCGAACCTGGGTAAAAACATCGTGTCCCTCGTCTCCTGTTACCATCCACCTAGACGCACAGTTCGGGACCCCCTACCCGAGATCCGCCGGTTTTGACACCGACATTGGTGCTTTCATTGAGAGTTCCTCTGTGTCTTCACCGATAGGCTCGATGGCTTCTTCGATCATCAACGATGATGCAGTCCAGGATGAGACCTTCCTCCCCGGATAGATCTTCGTATTCGGCGGCTTCGCACTGCGGGCCAATTTGCTTGGCCAGCTGGAGCAGATTGAAGGCTACGCCCCTGGCCGTCAGGTCAGATTTGGAAGTTTGAACTTCACGGCTGACATCCGCGGGGACTTGATCCTCGACGGATTCGAGCCACAGCCGAGCGTGCCGTACTGTCACGGTGGGCATGATTTAGCTCTGCAGCCGGACAGTGCCCTGGAGGCCGCACTCGAACCCGCTCCGATCTTCGACTCGGAGCAGGCTGCGCAGACCAAAGATGGATGGCTAGACACCGCCTCGGGGGCTGCAACCTCTACGGCGATAGAGCCGAACACCGATCTTGTCCCCCATGAAGCTCGTGACTCCGAGGTGCCGGACTCCTTGCCGGACTCCGGACCTCCCGCACCCCCTCCAGTCGAATCCGATTGGGCGCCGATCATGGAGTTCACTGCGGCGGACATCTTTCAAGACTCACCTTTTGGCGACATCTTGAGTTCGCTAAAGTACCTCTCCTTATCAGGAGAGGCCTGGCCGGACTGCGGCCAGGACGGTTGGGATGCGGACAACGAAGAAATTCAGAGCCCACCCACCAGCCACTTGGGAGCCACTGTCGACGATCTAACCAAGATGCTAGATTACGACTCTGAGGACATCGACGGTATGGACGACGATGCCGGAGACGACCAAGAACCAGCGCCCACCGGGCACTGGAAGGCCACCTCTTCATACGACATATACATGGTGGATATCCCAAAGGATGGGAACGGCGAAGGAACAGCGGAGGATGACCCCTCCAAGAAACAGCCCAAGCGCCGGCGTCAGCGGCGCCGCTCTAAATCCCGCCATAGCAAGAATGAGGATTCCGGCACCGGAGACAATAATACACCGGATAGCGCCGAAGACAACCCACTCTAGCAAGATCCAGCACAGGAGGAGGGGGACGCCAGCCCTCATGAGAGAGCGGCCGAAGAAGAGGTAGAGGACTATATGCCTCCCTCCGGAGACGAGGCAAGCCTCGACGACGACGAATTCGTCGTGCCTGAGGATCCCGTCAAACAGGAGCGTTTCAAACGCAGGCTTATGGCCACGGCAAACAGCCTCAAGAAAAAGCAGCAGCAGCTTAGAGCTGATCAAGATCTGCTAGCCGACAGATGGACCGAAGTCCTCGCGGCCGAAGAGCATGAACTCGAATGCCCCTCCAAAAGCTACCCCAAACGTAAGCTGCTCCCCCGATTAGAGGTGGAGGCATATGATCCCGCTTCACCAGGAGACAATACGGCTGATCGACCACCCCATGGTCGCGACAGAGAGGCCTCAAGGCCCTTCACTAGACCCGTACCCCGACATCGCTCGAAAAGCACAAGGCCACAGGGGAACACTCCGGACCTGCGAGACATATTGGAGGATAAGGCAAGACAATCAAGATCGATCTATGGATCACGTGGGCGCCCCACGATACGTGACGATCACCGTCACCCCGGACACAGTAAGTCCGGCCGGGCCGAACACAACAGACAAAGCTCTTTTGAGCTCCGTTGCGATATCGCCCAGTACAGAGGCGCCGCACACCCACTGTGCTTCACAGATGAGGTAATGGATCATCAAATCCCAGAAGGGTTTAAACCCGTCAATATTGAATCTTATGATGGCACAACAGACCCCACGGTCTGGATCGAGGACTATCTCCTCCACATCCACATGGCCCGCGGAGACGATCTCCACGCCATCAAATATCTCCCACTCAAACTTAAAGGACCAGCCCGGCACTGGCTTAACAGCTTGCCAGTAGAGTCAATCGGGAGTTGGGAGGACCTAGAAGCCGCATTCCTCGATAACTTCCAAGAAACGTACGTGCGACCACCAGATGCAGATGACCTAAGCCACATAATTCAGCAGCCAGACGAATTGGCCTGACAATTCTGGACACGGTTCTTAACCAAGAAAAACCAAATCGTCGACTGTCCGGATGCCGAGGCCCTCGCGGCCTTCAAGCATAACATCCGCGACGAATGGCTTGCCCGGCACCTGGGACAGGAAAAGCCGAAATCCATGGCAGCCCTTACATCACTCATGAACCGCTTCTGTGCGAGTGAGGACAGCTGGCTAGCACGCAGCAACAACCTCAACAAAAATTCTGGCAGTCCGGATATCAAGGACCATAGTGGCAGGTCGCGTCGCAACAAAAACAAACGCCGCATTAACGGCAATAACAGTGAGGATACGGCAGTCAATGCCGGATTCAGAGGCTCTAAACCCGGTCAACGGAAAAATCCATTCAAAAGAACAACTCATGGTCCGTCCAATTTGGACCGAATTCTTGACCGCTTGTGCCAGATACATGGCACCCCTGAAAAGCCAGCTAACCACACCAATAGGGACTGTTGGGTGTTCAAGCAGGCAGGCAAGTTAATTGCCGAAAACAGCGACAAGGGGCTACATAGCGACGACGAGGAAGAGACCCAACCGCCGAGCAATAGAGGACAGAAGGGTTTCCCCCCACAGGTGCAGACGGTGAACATGATATATGCCACACACATACCCAAAAGGGAGCAGAAGCATGCACTCAGGGATGTATACACGATGGAGCCAGTTGCCCCGAAGTTCAATCCATGGTCCTCTTGCCCGATCACCTTTGACCGAAGGGACCACCCCACCAGCATTCGCCATGGTGGGTTCGCCGCATTGGTTCTAGACCCAATCATCGATGGATTTCATCTCACCAGAGTCCTGATGGATGGCGGTAGCAGCCTAAACCTGCTTTATCAGGACACGGTGCGCAAAATGGGCATAGACCCCCCAAGGATTAAACCTACCAAGACGACCTTCAAAGGCGTCATACCAGGTGTAGAAGCCAATTGTACAGGCTCAGTTACACTGGAAGTGGTCTTCGGATCCCCGGATAACTTCCGAAGCGAGGAGTTAATCTTCGACATAGTCCCGTTCCGCAGCGGCTATCATGCCTTGCTCGGACGTACCGCGTTCGCAAAGTTCAATGCGGTGCCGCACTACGCATACCTCAAGCTCAAGATGCCAGGCCCTAGAGGAGTCATCACGGTCAACGGAAACACTGAATGCTCCCTCCGAACTGAGGAACATACAGTGGCTCTCGCGGGAGAAGTACAAAGCAGCCTTTTTAGGCAATTCTCGAGTCCGGCTACCAAGCGGCCGGACACAGCTAAGCGTGCTTGGAGTAACCTACAACACGACCACCTGGCACGTTCCGAGCACGCGTAGCAGTGCGGCCCCAACCCCAGCCCCTGTAAAACATTAAGATGGACCCTTCGCGTACTCCATTACGCTCTGAAGATACCATGGGCATGGGGCAAGGGGCTCGACCACGATAAGCCCAGACTACGGCTCAACCGCACCAGGGCTCTTAAGTGTGTCATTTCTTTTTCTTTTCCTTTTATTTTTTACCTACAGGACTCCGTTCGTCAGAGGCCCTGTCCGACAGCAGACATGCCGAACCCACCATGCAACAGCCAGGGAAGGAGAAAGGCTACAACGAAAATCCAGGTGGTCTCCATCATGAGCATTAAATCTGTTTTATGCATTATTCCGCAGCCTACCCCTGGAGGGGGACATGTTAAACAGTCCCATCCCTTGCTTACCGCACCACTTGTATCGTCCTGCACTTACAGCAGTTTTTATTGAATAAAGCAATGCAGCACATTTTTGCTTCTAATTGCATTTCTTTCTTACACATATGTTCATCTATGACATGTTGCATGCGTACGTTTTGGTACGGCTAAATACACCAGGGGCTTATGTTTCCCACGTTATGGTGTGATAAGTCCGAACACTTTCACAAGTGCGGCACCCCGAACTTATAGCATTATATGCATCGGCTCCGAATCATGTTCTTGGGTCAATAGTTGGGTTTGCCCGGCTCCCATGTTTTGGTACCTTACGTTCTGTTTTATCGGCTAAGGTAGCACTGGGAGAACCACTGCGATTGCGCCCCAGTTGAGCTGGGTTAACGCCTCAGTGGAGAAAGCTAAAACTGACCATCATGATGAGGCGAGAGCTGGTCGTTGTTTGAGAGGTTCTTTGCGAGTTCCTAAAGACTTATGCCGCTTCGAGCGAGGAGCCGGATTCTGTCCGGCCAAGGCGTGGATAGTGCCCCAAATTCGGCCTTCCGAAAACTAGGGGCTTCGCCAAAATTTAAAATTATAGAATTATATGGCTAAGTGAGAGTGTTCAAGCATTATAAGTCCGGTTGCCTTGTTTGTTGTGTTGAGCGCCTCCCTCGATGGACCCAAATATGGGAACAAGAGTGCCCAAATTTATCCCGAACGCCCCAGCACTCGTGGCATGGGGGCTGAAGCCGACGACTTGCCATCTCTCAGATTTGATAAATAGCCGCACAGAAGGTAATATTTTAAATTAAAAGTGTTGCTTCGCGCATATGAACTTAGTTTTCAGCGCACAGGATAACAAAACGCGAGTCTACTCAAAAACTTCTTCTTTGGAGCACTCACCCCCAATAATGCGGGCGCCCTTCAGCACACTCCTATAATACATCTCGGGCGTGCGATGCTCCTTGCCCTCTGGTGGGGGGTCCGTCACAAGCTTCTAGGCATCCATCTTGCCCCAGTGCACCTTGGCGCGGGCAAGGGCCCGACGCGCACCCTCGATACAGGCGGACTGCTTGATAACTTCAACCCACAGGCACGCGTCCACCGGCCGCCGCACGAGGCCGAAGTAGCTCCCAGGCATAGCCTCCTTAGGCCACAGCCGAACTATGAGGCCCTTCATGGCCTGTTCGGCCGCCTTGTGGAGCTCGACCAGCTGCTTCAGCTGGTCGCTAAGGGGCACCGGATGTCCGGCCTCAGCATACTGAGACCAGAAGACCTTCTCCGTTGAGCTCCCCTCCTCGGCCCGGTAGAATGCGGCAGCATCGGACACGCTGCGGGGAAGATTTGCGAACGCTCCTGGAGAGCTCCGAATTCGGGTAAGCAACAGGTAATTAACGCTCACATGCTTACTTTGCATGAAAAATGCCTTACCCGCTGCTATTTTCTTCACCGCCTCTATCTCCTGGAGGGCCTTGTAGGCTTCGGCCTAAGCGGCTTTGGCACTCAAGAGCCGTTGCAAGCTCAGACTCTCGAGTCTTCGAGTCACGCTCCAGGCTCTCGTGTTTCTTCATGAGATCCTGGAGCTCTTGCTGTACCTCCGCCACCCGCGCCTCCTGTTTCTCTCGCTCGGTGCGCTCCGCACCCGCATTGCGTTCGGCCGCGGCCACCGCCTCCTTCAGGGTCGCCACCTCGTTAGTGTCCCCTGCAATACCCCAATTATCCTTGTCATTTTTCTTGCAACCAAATCCTTTTCTGTAAGGTACAATTTTCATAAGGTATTACTCACCTTCTTTTTCCTCGAGCTGCTTCTTGGCATGGCCGAGCTCGTTCTCGGACCGCTCGAGGTTTTCCTTCAAAGTATTGACCTCCGCAGTCAGTGCGGCAGAGGTCAGCAGCACAGCCTGCAATCCCATATCGACATATTTTCATGACTCCTGCGTTTATCTTTCTAAAGATCCTCAGTCCGGCTTTTCTTTCCGAACACCGAACCGAGCATCAGGGGCTACTGTCTATGCGGTACCATTTTACATATATTGAAATTCTTACCTCAAAGCCTGTTAGAAGGCTGCTGCAGGCTTCGGTCAGCCCGCTTTTGGCGAGCTGAACCTTTTGAATCACCGCACTCATAACAGTGCGGTGTTCCTCTTCGATGGAGGCGTCGTTGAGCGCCTCCAGCAAATTATCCGGCACCTCCGGTTGGACGGAGGCAGCCGGCGTCGCGGTATTGCCCTTCTTACGAAGGGGTCGCCCGCCGGACTCCGGCGCCACTATGGGTTCCGGGGCTGAGTCCGGTGCAAAGTCCGGGAGGTTGCCCTGCGACACCTCCGGGGCTCTCTCCTCCTGGTGGGTCCCTTCCTGGGATCCCACCTTGGCATCGTCCGCATCACGGGGGCTGGAGGCAGTCAGAATAGAATCCATATCCGACGCCCCTAAGGACCCGCTCGACGAAGTGGGGAGATCATCCTTAGGCGGACTGCAGGGTTGTATGCAGCATTAGAAAGACATAACATGGCGGAAAACAAAAACCTTGAAGTTATTCGGGAGTCCGGATACTTACGATCTCGCCAGAGGCTTGGCTCTTGGAGGCCAGTCCTCGTCGTCATCACTGGTGTTGGCGGAACAGTCCGGGGGAAGAGTTTTTCCCCTCTTGGACCCTTTGGCCTCCCTTGTTGGGGAGGCCTTCCTTTTCTTCCCTCCCCCCACTGGGGGAGAGGCTTTCTTCTTCTCCTCCTCGCCTTGGTGGGAGGAGTCGGCCTCGGATTCATCGTCCGATAGCACCTGAAAACGGGAACTCTTCTGAGTCCCCGTGGCCTTCTTCTTGGCCTTCTTCTCCGGCACATCGTGGGGTGCCGGAGCCAGCAGCCCCATTAGGCGGGCGTCAGCTGGGTCCTCTGGCAATGGGGCCGGACAGATAGCCTGTGCGGCCTTCTTCAGCTAGTCCTGTCAAAGGAAAGGGAGTTTAGATCCCGCATAGAGTCAAACTATGAATAACAAGCATCCCATAAAGGACAATATCACTTACCTCGTCAGCTGGACACTGCGAGCTGAATCCGTGATCTTCGGTAGCGGATGCGGGAGCCTCGGCGCCCTTGAACAGCACCTTCCAGACCTCTTCGTACGTAGTGTCAAAGAGCCCATTCAAAGTCTGGTGCTGCTCCGGATGGAACTCCCACATATTGAAGCCCCGTCGTTGGCACGGGAGAATCTGGCGGATGAGCATGACCTGGACTACGTTGACAAGCTTGAGCTTCTTGTCCACCAGCTTTTGGACGCAGGCTTGGAGTCCGGTCAGCTCCTCCGAATCGCCCCAAATCCGGCCGCTCTCTTTCCAGGAGGTGAGCCATGTGGGGATGCCGGATCTGAATTCGGGGGCCGCTACCCATTCGGGATCACGCGGCTCGGTGATGTAGAACCACCCCGATTGCCACCTCTTGATGGTTTCCACAAAGGTGCCCTCCAGCCATGTAACGTGGGACATCCTGCCCACCATGGCGCTTCCGCACTCCGCTTGGCTGCCCTTCACAACCTTTGGCTTGACACTGAAGGTCTTGAGCCACAAGCCAAAGTGGGTCTGGATGCAGAGGAGGGCCTCGCACATGACGATAAACGCCGAGATGTTGAGAATAAAATTCGGGGCCAGATCATGGAAATCTAGGCCGTAGTAGAACATGAGCCCCCGGACAAAGGGATGAAGTGGGAAGCCCAGTCCGAGGAGGAAATGGGGAAGGAATACTACCCTCTCATTGGGCCTGGGGGTGGGGATGAGCTCTCCCTCGTTGGGGAGCCGATGCGCGATGTCGCTGGACAAGTATCCAGCACTGCGCAGCTTCTGGATATGCCCCTCCGTGACGGAGGAGGCCATCCACTTGCCTCCCGCTCCGGACATATTTGGAGAAGGTTGAGGTAAGATGTGCGGGCTTGGGCGCTAGAGCTCGAGTTCGCAGAGATGGATAAGCCAAGGAGGAAGAAGGCGCAGGTAAAAAGGTTGGATCTTTATCCCCTTATATGGGCGGACAGAAACACGCGTCCCCACCGGCCTGGTAAAACTCGCTTATCTCCCAAGCGTCATAATCAATGGCGCGGTTGGGTTACCCACGTCCGTATTGATGGGAATCCCGGAATAACGGGAACACGATCTCTGCTTCGACAGACGTGCCAAGGAAACTGCCTCGCTAAACGCGCTGAGGTGGAACAATAGAAACAATTCGAGTAAAGGCTTGGAAGTGGTTTGACGTTACGCCACAGAATACGTCAGCAGATTGATCTTGTGTAATATTATTCTCTCTACGGTGGTATGTCGAATTTATTTTTGCAGAGCCGGACACTATCCTGGTGTTCATGATCTTCTATAAATTATTCGGAGGAGGAACCCGCCTTGCAATGCCGAAGACAATATGCGCGCCGGACTCGTCGTCATTGAAGCCTGGTTCAGGGGCTACTGGGGGAGTCCCGGACTAGGGGGTGTCCGGATAGCCGAACTGAGGGAGTCCTGAGACTATGAAGATACAAGATTGAAGACTTCGTCCCGTGTCCGGATGGGACTTTCCTTGGTGTGGAAGGCAAGCTTGGCGATACGGATATGTAGATCTCCTACCTTTGTAACCGACTCTGTGTAA
This sequence comes from Triticum turgidum subsp. durum, assembly GCA_900231445.1. Lineage (NCBI taxonomy): Eukaryota > Viridiplantae > Streptophyta > Magnoliopsida > Poales > Poaceae > Triticum > Triticum turgidum. Next base: position 558,009,050 of record LT934112.1, on the reverse strand, counting down.
CCCTAGCCCTCTCCGGTGTCTATATAAACCGGATGGCTTTAGTCCATAGGACGAACAATAATCATACCATAGGCTAGCTTCTAGGGTTTAGCCTCCTTGATCTCGTGGTAGATCTACTCTTGTAACCCACATCATCAATATTAATCAAGCAGGACGTAGGGTTTTACCTTCATCAAGAGGGCCCGAACCTGGGTAAAAACATCGTGTCCCTCGTCTCCTGTTACCATCCGCCTAGACGCACAGTTCGGGACCCCCTACCCGAGATCCGCCGGTTTTGACGCCGACACCAGCGAAAGATATAGTCCGGCTGTCCGAGGACCCCTTAGTCCAGGACTTCCTTAGTAGCCCCTGAACCAGGCTTCAATGACGATGAGTCCGGCGCGCAGATTGTCTTTGGCATTGCCAGGCAGGTTCCTTCTCCGAACACTTCAAAGTAAATTCCGAGCACAAGAATCATGTCCGACTCTGCAAAACAAGTAACTCACACAACCATAGAGAGTATAATATTTCACGAGTCCCATCCGATGAAAACTTTTTGTAGCGTGACATCATGCCACTGCCCGGTCATTATTTGAACCGTTGTTTTAGCCTGCCGCTCCGTGTTTCGAGGTGCGGTTTCACTGGCATGTCTTGTCAAAGCAGAGATCATGTCCCCTTATCACGGGATTCCCATGAGTACGGGCATGGATAACCCAACCATGCCATCTGCACGGTGCTTGGGGAATAGGCGGATTTTAAGGTGAGAAGGGAGGCGCATAATTTTTACTGCCTTTATAAGGGGATAAGGATCCATCCTTGTTCACCCAAACCTTCTCCTTCCTCTGCCCATCCATTCTCGAGCTCCAGCGCCCAAGCTCTAGCTTTGTCCACCCAAAAAGCACTCCAACCATGTCGGAACCGGAGCTGGAGGCAAGTGGATGGCCTCTTCTATCGAGAAGAAGGACATCAAGGAGCTCCAGGAGGCCGGTTACCTGGCCAAGGAAATCGTTCATCGACTTCCGGCCAAGGGACAGATCGTCCCTACTCCAGAGCCCCATGAGAGGGTTGTGTTTCTCACACACTTCGTCCATGGACTGGGATTCCCTCTCCACGCGTTTGTCCGTGGATTGATGTTCTACTATGGGTTGGACTTCCATGATTTGGCCCCCAACTCTATGCTCAATATCTCGACATTCATTGTCATGTGCGAGGCTTTTCTCCACATCCCACCTCATTTCAGCCTATGGCTGAAGATCTTCAATGTGAAACCCAAGGTGGTGAGTGGCCAACAAGTTGAGTGCGGGGACGCCATGGTGGGCATGATGCCCAACGTCACCTGGCCCGAGGGCTCCTTTGTGGAGACGGTGAATGGGTGGCAGTTGGGGTCGTTCTACATCACCGAGCCGCGCGACACCGACTGGGCGGCGGCCCCCGAATTCCGACCCGGAGGCGCGATGAGGCTCACTTCCTGGCCAGAGAAGGGCCTGCCCTTGGGCTCTCCGGATGAGCTTATAGCGCTCCAGACACGCGTCCAGAATATGATAATCAGGAAAGTTAAGCTCGTCAACGTGGTCCAGGTTATGCTCGTCCGTCGGATTCTTCCATGCCAGCGCCGTACTTGCCACCTATGGGAATACGACCCGGCCAAGCACCAGACTTTGTCAGAACTCTTTGGCACGACACAAGAAGATATATGGAAGATTCTCTTTAAGGCCAACGAGGTGCCGCCAGCCACGGACGAGAACCTGACCCACCCTGCGAATCTGGTAAGTCCTTTCATGTTTTCAAGGTGTTCCCTTTACTCACATATTAGAAGAAGGCATCTAAGTCTCCCTATCGATTATTTCAGGATTGGACAGAGATAGCAGAACAGATGGATTGTCCGGCCCCGCTGCCCGAAGGCCCAGAGACTCCACTCCTGACGAAAATGCTGCTTCTGACGCCTTAGAAGGTGCCGGAGAAGAAGGCCAAGGGGACCAAAAGTGGTCTCCGCCATAAGGGTACTTCGGACGTGACATCCGAAGACGCTGAGGCGCGCTTCTCCACCGAAGAATACGAAGAAGAAGAGGAGGAGGAAGAAATCCACTCCCCTCCCGCAGGGAAAAAAGAAAAGGACGCCCCCCACACATCTGGAGGCCGAGGCATCCAAGAAAGGGAAAGTGTCCTTTCCGGACAGCTCCACAGCAGCTACCAACAGCAGCTGGGTGTGGCAGCCCAGGGAGAAGCCCCTGGACAAATCGTAAGCGTCCGGACTCGTATTTGTATCCGGGTTCTTTACTCTATTATTTTAACATGTTTACATTATGCACTTGCAGACCGGCTCAGTCCCGCCTCAAGCGATCCTCATCAGAGGATTCACTAGACCCAGCGGCGATGAACAGTGAGACCCTTCCATCGGCCACCTCTCCCCGGGACCTGGATGGCGCCGAGGCGTCGTCCCGAAGGATCCCCGTCCTGGGAGAGAATTCGGCGGCCGTCCGAGAGGCGCCAGAGGGTGAAGCTTCGGCCGCCGGACACACGGGGTAGCAGATCCCCATGGACACTAACAATGCGGACCGTACTCAATTTGTCCCTCATCCAGACATAATTCCGGAGACCCATACGGTTCTGGAATCAGGCGAGCAGCCCCCTTTTAAGGGAAGAGGCGCTCCTATTCCGCCAGTGACCTCTGTCCAACCAGGGGCACCGGACCAGTTGCTGGAAGCGCTAACAGGCACTTCCATTGCTGACGAACACCATGCCCTGATGGTTACAGTTATTGGGAACGTATAGTCCACAAAAAGCGGATTGGCCGATGCCTGCGCTAGCCTTCTAATAGGCTTTGAGGTAAGTAATATAATTGTAAAAGAATGTCACAGTGTATACCATAGCCCCTGATGCTTTGTTCGGTGTTCGGAAAGAAAAACCGAACAGACGATCAAAATAATTTTTGCAGGAGTCTAACATAAGATGTCTATGTGAGTAAGCAGGCGTCACTGCTGGCTGCTGCCGCTCATACTGCGGATGTCTCTGGACTGAAGCAGAATCTGGAGCGGGCCGAGCAAGAGCTCGGCCTCATGAAAAAGCAGTTGGAATAAAACAAAGGTATGTAGTAGCGTGCGTGTATATTTAGGAAGGATGAATGGTTCGTACTGACTAAGGTGTCATGAACTTTGTTAGGCGCCATGACCAAAGTAGCGGCCCAAAGAAAGCATTGGCCAGGCCGAGGCCAAAGCGGCCAAGGAACACGCCACGCGCGAGAAGCAGGAAGCCCGGGTCAGCGAGGTTCAGTAAGAGCTCCAAGACATTGTCAAGAATTATGAGTCCTTGGAGCGTGATTTTAAGACTCAAGAGTTTCAACTTGCCAAGGCCCGCCAGAGCGCACTAGACGCCCGACCCAAAGCACAGGGCGCCCTCCAGGAGATCCAGGCGGCCAAGAAAATTACCGCGAGTAAGGCTTTCATTATGCAGAGCAAATATGTGAAGGAAACATTCCTATTACTTACCCAGATTTGGAGCTCTCCAGGGGTGTTTACGGATCTGTCGTGCAGCATATCAGATGCTGCACAATTTTACCGAGCCGAAGAAGGGAGCTCAAAGGAGAAGCTGTTCTGGTCACAATACCTTGGACCAGAACTTCCGGTGCCCTTTAGCAATCAGCTGAAGCAGTTGGTCGAGCTACATAAGGTAGTCGAACGAGCCATGAAGGACTTAATAGTCCGGCTATGGCCCGCCGAGCCCATGCCCAGCAGGTACTTCGGACTCGTGAAGCGGCTTGTCAGTGCGTGCCCGCGGCTCGAAGTCATCAAGCGATCAGTCTGCATTGAAGGTGCGCGGATGGCCTTTGCCCGTGATAAGATGCACTGGGCGAAGATGGACACCACGAAGCTGATGACCGAGGGGCCACCTAAAGGCAAGGAGCACCGCTACCCCGAGCTATATAGTGTCCTGGAGGGATCCCTCCTTGTGGCGGAGCAATCTGCGAAGGATGTTGTATTCCCATGAAAACATTCATGTTATCCTGTCCTATGATATGAAACAAGTTTGTTATGTAATATAATGCTTGTTACTTTTAAATTTTTTACCTCCTGTGCGGCCGTTTATGAAAATCTGAGAGTTACCAGTTGTCGGCTTCTGCCCCCATGTAGATAGTACGGGGGTGTTTGGGATAAATGTAAACACTCTTTACTCCAAATTTTGGTCCTTAAAGGAGGTGTTTAACGCATCGAACAAGGCAATCGGACTATACGGCTTTATTACCCTCACTTAGCCATAGGAGTTGGCAATGAAAATTTTGGCGAATCCCCTGTTATTCAAAAGACCGAAGTTGGGGCACTATACACGCCTAACCGGGTGAAAACCGATTCCTCGCACAAAGCGGAAAAATCTCTAAGGATTTGAAAACCTCTCAAACAGCTGACCAGCTCTCGCCGCATCATGACAGTCAGTTTTCGGCTTTCTCTACTGAGGTGCTCGTCCAGAAGAACCGGGACACAATCGCAGTAGTTCTCCCTTTACTACCCTAGCCGATATAGCGGAACGTAAAGTAGTAAGCACAGGAGCCGAGCAACCCAACTATTGACCAAAGACATGATTCGGAGCCGATGCATATAATGTTCTATGTTCGGGGTGCCGAACTGTAATGTAAAAGTATTCAAACTTGATTGCCATATTGCGGGGCGTAATGAAGCCCCTGGCGAATTAGTACATACCAGAATGTACGGGTGCAATAGATAACGAATACAAAGACAAGAAAAAAATCAAGTAATAAGCTGACGCTGTAAATTATTTTCCATTGTAATTTGATTAATATGTCGAGGCGTACATGTACAAGTAATGTGATAAGCAAGTAAGGCTATTTAACATGGCGTGACCAAGAGCGAGCTACATGTGGGTATGTAAAACAGGTATAGCGATCGTTAGCAGAGACCACCTGGGTATTCCCTTGTACGTCAAAGCCCCTTGCCTCCTTGGTCTATCCGTCCCGTGATGGGTCCGATGATCAGGTTATCAGAAAAGCCTCAAGAGGAGAAAAACCTGAAAAAAAGAGGAAAAAGTAAAGGTATGCGGATCCAGGGGCGATTGGGCCGCATTGTGAACCGTGTTCTAGCTATGCCTCCGTCCGTGCCCATGGTACTTCAAGTGCGTAGTTATGTACGCGCGACACAAATTTCACCCCTTGATTGGGACTGGGACGGAGGCCGAATTGCTAGTTGAGCTCTGGATGAACTGGACGTTCCTGCTGTAGAGTAGTTCGGACACCCTTGACGGTGGCTGGGGGCTTTACTGCCGAATTAATGTTCTACCTAAGAAAGGTTGTACTTCTAATGCAAGGGCTGCGGTGTGCTCCTCAGTACGGAGGGAGCGCTCCGTATTTCCATTGACTGTTATAACACCGCGAGGTCTGGGCATCTTGAGCTTGAGGTATGCACAGTGCGGCACCGCATTGAATTTAGCGAATGCGGTTCGTCCGAGCAGCGCATGATAACCACTGCGAAAAGGGACGATATCAAAGATTAACTCTTCGCTTCGGAAATTATCCGGGGATCCAAAGACCACTTCCAGCGTGATTGAGCCTGTACAGCAGGCCTCTACACTTGGTATGACACCTTTAAAGGTGGTTTTAGTGGGCTTGATCCTTGAGGGGTCGATACCCATTTTGCGCACTATATCCTAATAGAGAAGGTTCAGGTTGCTGCCACCATCCATGAGGACTCGCATGAGATGAAATCCACCAATAATTGGGTCAAGGACCAGTGCGACTGAACCGCCATGACGGATACTGGTCAGGTGATCCTTGCGACCAAAGGTGATCGGGCAAGAGGACCATGGGTTTAACTTTGGGGCGACTAGCTCCATCGCGTAGACGTACCTGAGTGCATGCTTGCGCTCCTTATTGGGGATATGGGTGGCATATATCATATTCACCATTTTTACTTTGGGGAGGGGGAATTTCTTTTGTCCCCCAGTGTTCGGTGGTTGGGGTTCCTCGTCATCGTCATCCTTTGCGACCCTTTCTCCTTATTCTCGGCATTTAACTTGTTGGCCTGTTTGAAAACCCAGCATTCTCTGTTGGTATGATTGGCTGGTTTATCAGGAGTGCCATGGATTTGGCATGGTCGATCGAGTAAGCGGTCCATACTGGACGAGCCTGGATTATTTCTCTTGAATGGCTTCTTCCGCTGACCGGACATAGAGCCACTGAATCCGGCATTGACCACGGTGTCTTTGGTGCTATCACCGTTGTTTCGGCGCTTATATGTCTATTGCGTTGGGGCTTGCCATTGCTGTTTCTGGCTTCAGAAGTGCCAGGTTCGCTTGTATTGTTGTTGCTACAGGCTAGCCAGCTGTCTTTGCCCGCACAGAAGCGGGTCAGGATTGCCGTGAGGGCTGACATGGACTTCAGTTTTTCCTGGCCGAGGTGTCTAGCCAGCCATTCGTCGTGGATGCTGTGCTTATAAGCCGCTAGGGCTTTAGCGTCTGGACAGTCGACGATCTGATTCTTTTTAGTTTGGAACCGAGTCCAGAATTTCCTGGCTGACTCTCTGGGTTGTTGGATTATATGGCTTAGGTCATCGGCATCCGGAGGTCGGACATATGTGCCTTGGAAGTTGTCGAGGAAGGCGCCCTCCAATTCCTCCCAGCTTCCAATGGAGTTTTCGGGCAGACTGTTTAACTAGTATCTAGCTGGTCCCTTGAGTTTGAGCGGGAGGTATTTGATGGCATGAAGATCATCGCCATGGACCATATGAATGTAGAGAAGAAAATCCTTAATCCACACCGCGGGGTCTGTTGTGCCGTCGTATGATTCGATGTTTACGGGTTTAAACCCTTCTGGGAAATCATGTCCCATTACTTCGTCAGTGAAGCAAAGGGGTGTGCAGCACCTCTATATTGGGCCAAGTCGTGACGTAGCTTGGATGGGGCTCGTCTGCGGTTTTCGGCCCAAACGTGGTTGTGTTTGCCACGTTCATCTAGATGGCCATCATCGCGCGTTGAGGCACGCCCCCGTGATCTGTATATTGATCTTGTCTGGCCCGCTCTCTTTTCCAAATCACGTCGCAGGTCATGTGTATATCCTCGAGCTATTGTATTTCTGTTTATTCGGTGGGGTAGTGCAGGCTGGTATTCGGCTTGAGGTGCCGCTTTGTCTCGGCCACGTGGTGGTCGGTCAGCCGTACTATACCTTGGTAGGACGGGTTCCCGCACCTCGTCATCGAACTGTGGCAACAGTTTGCGCTTCAGGTAGCTTTTGGTTGGGCGCTCAAGGCCATATTCCTCGGCTACCAGGACATCAGTCTATCTTTCATTGAGCAGATCCTGGTCAGCTTGAAGCTGCTGCTGCTTCTTTTTCAGGCTTCTTGTAGTGGCAATTAGCTAGTGCTTAAAGCGTTCCTGCTCAGCGGGCTCTTCAGGCACGATGAAATCTTCGTCACCAAGGCTAACCTCATCCTCGGAGAGCGGAAGGTAGTTGCTATCCTCCGAGTCTTTGTTCGCGGCGTGTTCGCTAGGGCTGGCTCACCCATCCTCCCGTTCCTGCTATTTGAAGGTCGGCTCAATGGGATCTTAATTGTTTTCGGCACTGTCCGGAGTGTTATCCTCTTCTGTGACGGTATTGCTGTTTTTGCTACGGCGTGGCTTAGAACAGCGCCGCTGACGTCGGTGCTTCGGCTGTATCTCAGGAGGTTTATGCTCGACTGGATTTTCATCGTCGCCGTTATTTTCTTTGGGTGTATCCACCATGTATATGTCGTACGAGGAGGTGGCTGTCCAACGCCCTATAGGCAGTGGTTCTTGCTCCTCTCCGGCATCGTCGTCCATATCGTCGATGTCTTCGAAGTCGTAATTGAGCATGTCAGTTAAGTCATCGACAGTGGCTACAAAGTGGGTGGTGGGTGGGAAATGAAGTTCTTCGTCATCCGCTTCCCATTCGAGCTGGGCATAGTTCGGCCGAAATTCCCCTGACAAGGAGAGGGATCTTAATAATCTTAACACATCGCCAAAATGCAAATGTTGGAAAATGTCCGCGGAGCTGAACTCTAAGACCGGCGCCCAATCAGGTTTGATGGATGCGGATGCACGCGGTCCAGAGTCCATGGCCGGAGACGAGTTTGAGGTTCCGGAAACACAAGCCCAGCTCGATGTTGGGTCTGTGTGCGGCTCGAGCGCCGCTGAGTCTGTGGCTTCCGCGGTGGGGCTCAGCTTCCCGTCTTCGGACGATGCAGTCTGCTCTGGCTCTAGGGCTAGGGCTGTCACAGGTGCTAGCTCGTGTGTGCGGTGAGGGAGTCCTGGATTAAGGGGTCCTCGGACAGCCGGACTATATACTTTGGCCGACTGTTGGACTATGAATATACAAGATTGAAGACTTCGTCCCGTGTCCGGATGGGTCTCTCCTTGGTGTGGAAGGGAAGCTTGGATATTCGGATATGTAGATTTCCTTCTCTGTAACCGGTGTAACCCTAGCCCCTTCCGGTGTCTATATAAACCGGAGGGTTTAATCTGTAGGACAAGAACAATCAGAATCATAGGGTTTAGCCTCTACGATCTCGTGGTAGATCAACTCTAGTAATACTCATATCATCAAGACCAATCAAGCAGGAAGTAGGGTATTACCTCCATCGAGAGGGCCCGAACCTTGGTAAAACATCGTGTCCCATGCCTCCTGTTACCATTAGCCTTAGACGCACAGTTCGGGACCCCCTACCCGAGATCCGCCGGTTTTGACACCGACATTTGTACTTTCATTGAGAGTTCAACTATGTCGTCGTTGTAAGGCTTGATGGCCCCTTCGATCATCTTCAACGATGTGGTCCAGGAGGAGGTGTTCCTCCCCGGACAGATCTTCGTATTTGGCAGCTTCGTCACTACTAGGAAAAGGCCTACTAATGGCGCACCTAATTTGGCCATTAATGGCACATTAGTGGTGCGCCATTAGTGCCACGCCATTAGTATATTTTACTAATGGCGCACCCCCTGGTGCGCCATTAGTATCTGATATACTAATGGCGCACCACTGATGCGCCATTAGTGTATACATAAGTGCGCCATTAGTATGCCTCCCAGGGGCCATGTATACCCAGGTGCTCTGGCATACTAATGGCGCACAGCAACAAGATGCGCCATTAGTAACCTCGTCATACTAATGGCGCACTGTTCAGTGATGCGCCATTAGTATGCTTTGTCATACTAATGGCGCACTGTCATGTGATGCGCCATTAGTATGAATATTAGGTTTTTTTTATTTTTTATTTTCTGTTTTTTGCACAGGTTACAAAATGTATAATTTGTCAAAATATAGACAGCACACATCAACAACAGATTCATCGAATACAATAGAAGATTAGTCTTTGAATACAATTCATCATATTAGTCTCCGAATACAATTCATCATATTAGTCTCCGAATTGAAAAGACCGAACAAAGATAGAACATTATATTACAAGTCTCGAGACCGCGAGTAGCGAGTTTGTCTTCACATTACAAGTCGATATCGATCATCTAAACTACCATCACATAGAAGAGAGTTGCGGTCATCACGATGAGCATCATCACGATGAAACTCGTCTTCATCTGGTTCCTCCAACGCTCCCTCCCCTCTCCCGCTAGATAGCGGGCGTATCTAGATTCGGCCTCGGCCCTAGTGGTGTACCCTTTGTAACTGTTACCGCTGAATCGGTGAACCTGTCTCCGACACTCCTCCCAGTCGTCGTAGACTCCGGGAACCTTACCCTTGTACACGACATACGTCGGCATCGCTATGCACTAGCCAAACGAAACATTACTACCAATTCACAGACAATACATAAGCAATATATAAGTATGCAACAGAATGACCGGAAGAGAAAAGCAAGACATTAATAGCATCGATTACATCTAAGTTGAACGACTCTCGAAACCAAAGAGACATACTACAAGTTCATTAAAGTTTAATTACAACATGAGCCAATCGATGTTTCAGAACTAGACACAGCATCACTGCTTTCGACTCGACTCAAGGGACCGAAGCGTGGATGAAGCCGCCGTCTATCGTGGGAGTCATGAAAGAACGGGCGTTGTCAGCCTGCACTTGTAGCATTGTGTCGATGTCACTGTTGGACGGTTGATTTCTAATGTAGAACTGCCCCGAGGTACGAAGGACATCTTGACGGATGATTTCCGCAAACTCCGACTGGATGCGAAAGAATTCTTGTCGAAGGTCCGCGTCCTGGATTGTCGACACGCTCTTTGCCCAATCTTTGAGTTTACTCGGTAGCAGAAGTTGATGATGGTCCCGTACGATCGCCCGCATGTGATGGATGGCATAGTAGGTACCCTTCTGACAGCCAGGCGGCTGCTTGACGCAGCAGAACATCGTATTGTGGGAGAACACGTGCTTGCCGTACTTACGAATAGGCCTGGTGAAGGTGCCTCCAGATTTGGCGTAGCCGGGGAGAACATCATCAAGAACCTTCTTGACATTTGTATAGTCTACGTTCAACTGACGGTCCGGGTCGAAATACGTGGCCATGGAATATTTGGGGCTTAGGAGGATGAGCGTGCAATGTGTGTCACTGCAGAAAACACGGAATGTTAAAAGAAAAACGATCAAAATCTAAGAATTCATATGTTACGGGCCGGTTGAGGGGGGGGGGACTTACTCGGGAAAGTAAGGCACGAGGAAGTTATCCTTATCTTAGTTTGCCAGAATGACGCCTTCGAGGTAAGAACTCGCGACTTGCCGGTCCCCAGCGCTGCCCAAGATCTTGGCACGCATGTGGAAGGGGTCGACTATCACGATGTCCGGGGTCTTGTCGCGAATGATCCGCATCTCCATACCCAGCGAAAATAGCCGAACGAAGGTGTAGTGCAGCGGATGAAGGTTCATCATAGCGTGGATGTCATCAAACCGCAGGACGATTGTACGCCCAATGGAGTTATCCACAAAGCCCTTGCCCTCTTGCACCTTGGCCGCGAAAACCGGGTATGCCACATCCTTCTCTCTGAGACGCCGCTTCTCCAAAGAAAGAACACTGTCATGCAGACTCCGCATAGCACCGGTTGCAGCATTGAGCATATTTGTCGGTAGCATCGCCCTACCCGCCACATGCACCCTCCTCGAGATATCCTCAGGTGAAGGTGGCCCGTCCCGAGCACGGATCGTACTCGGTGCCGGCTGGCTCGCATCCTTATTAGTCTTTCTTTTGCGTGCCTTCTTCTTCTCCTGTAATGGGACCGAGTTCTGCTCACAGACCGCCTTCTTGAGTGTATTTGGGCTGATAATATTTCGCACCTCGCCTATCTGAGGCTCGGTGAAGTCGGCAGCTGGAGGCGTCTCCTGAGAGCTGAACGGCAGACGACGCCTGTTGCAACTTGGCTTCTCCGCGGTACCAGCTAGATCGCGCACGTCTTTTGTTGGGTTGGGTTCTTGAGAAGGAGCCCCCATGAAGTCGCCATCGTACCCATGTTCGGCAAAGTACTGATCGACGTTGCCAAATGTATGGTCGTCGTAGTCGTTCTGATCCTGTGCCATATGCATGTTTGGATCCAGTGGCATAGGGATGTCCGGCACCGTTGCGGAGGTCTTGCCATGGGGCCGACTTGGCGCCGGCACGACTGGCGGTGTTGTCTTTGGGGTGGTGTCCCCCGCCCCCAAACGAATCTGGCTCTTCGGCCAAAGCGGGGGCCAGCTCAGGCAGGCGCTGAGGGTCATCACGTCATCATCGTCGGCCCCGACGGGTCGAATCGGAGGTAACAACTCGTCGCAGCCTGGCAGCACCCGAACTAGTTGAACCCTAAACAAGTTGGGTGGCATCTGGGTACCGTGGAACAAGGGGTTGCCCGGTTGAACGATTTGGACCTTGGCGACATCGACCAACTCGTTGTTCACGAAGTGCAGGAGAGTGCACGGAACGTCGGCGGCGCCCTGCGAAAACATGTAGGGCGTCAGGGATGCCCAGTCAAAGGCAAGGAGATGAAGTCCTCGGCCGAGAGAGGCTTAATTAGTTACCGTGATGATGGCGTCGAGCTCGGCTAATGTCGAGGCACCGCCAACGGCGGGCGTGCAGTTGACGGAGGGGCCGCTTGCTGCAGAGGTGCCGGCCGGCGTACACCCGGGTGCATTAAGCTCCCGTGCCGGTGTCGGAGACACCAATGCCGCCTCCGCCGGAGACACCAATGGCCCCGCCATCGCATTCTGCGAGTTGCTGGCCGTGAAGCTAGGAATCGGGGGCGGCCCCTGTTGGCCGCCCGCAATCCACGCACTCAACCCCTGGATCAAGGTAGGCACAATGGCGGTGATCGTCGCTCCGAGTCGTTGTTCCACTTGCTCTTGGACAATCTCCGGAATCGGCGCCACCTGTGCCTTGAGTTCTCGAACCTCGCGCGCCTGGCTTTCCGAGCTGGTCTTTTTCTCCTTCCGCACACTAGCGGTATAGTATGACCCCCATTTTGTGGACAAGCCTTTGCCGGCCACACGACCAGCTGACGTCGGCTTACTGAGCTTATCCTTGTTCTTCATTACATTCAATGCCCTATTTAGAGTGGTGTCCCAAGGGTTGCTTGTAGTCGACCCCGCGCTACTGCTTTCAGTCGCCTGTGGAAGGAATGTGAGCCATTTAGAAATTTGGCTTCATTAATTAGAATGCAACCATATGGAGCTAATTACGCGGGGGTGTATTCCTTACCAGAACAAGCTCAAGCACCCTGGTCTTCAGATCTGTGGTAAGCTCCTTTGTTATCGGGTCCTCCTTGTACCGGGCCCTGACAAAGTTCCTGGTCTGCTTGTTACCGCTGTATTTCTCGAAGCGGGGCGGTAGGCCTTGCTCGGCACGCTCCGCGTCCTCCTTGTCCCATATAGGCTCTTCCACTCTGTAACCGCCGGGACCGAGTTTGTGTTCCCCTAAGTTCAGCTCCCGCATTTGTTTCCCCCACTGACTTGATTGGGAGTTTGCGGTGCTCGAGCAATTGATCTTGAAGTCGTTGTAGTCATCTTTGGTGATCGAAGGATTTTTCTCCTTGATCTTCTCATAACTCTCACCTTTCTCGATCATTCTCTTCACATTGCTTTTCCAAGTAGACAGGACCTTGCTCATCTTCGTGAGGGCAGCATTGTTCACTTTATTCCCTTTAAGGCTTGTGTTTTCAAAAGCAGCGGGGAACTTGTATCGTTCGTGCAGCTTCATGAAGAGGAGGTTGCGCAAATTCCCTCGGTCAGGATGCCTCAGGTTCTCGGTGTTTATCGAGACGGTGCTCCGGAGAATGCACCCGAGCTAAAGTGAGTACCCCTTGACTATTCGTTCGGGCGCCGTTGGATTCCCGTCGGAGTCCACTTCAGTAACTTCCTCCTTGAGGGTGCGGAGCATGGTCGGGCGCCGGTCCTTCCGTTGCCTCTTCTGTTGGCTGCCATCTGTGCGTGCTCCGCCATCATCAGTGGTGGCATCCTCAGCGGCACCATCAGTGGTGGCATCAGTGGGGTGATCCTCGGTGGTACCATCAGTGGTCTCAGGATCGGTGGGGAAGGCGGCGTCCTCATACAAGTGAGGTTGTTCCTTCATCTCCTGGGACAGCTCCCAGAATGCCTTGCCGCCCGAACCCCCGGCCTCATCGTTGTGGCCCATGTTTCTCTCTAAATAGAAACAAAGTTTGGTCAAAAAGTTGGTTATTGTCAAGGAACAAGATCATGGTCTCATCATTTAGGGTTTGTCGACACCGAGGCATCCTAAAATCTAAGCTTTTATCATTGAGGGTTTTTCGATGCCGAGGCACCCTAAAAGCCTAAGCTTTCATCATTTCGGTTTTTATCGACACCGAGGCACCCTAAAAGCCATGCATTAGTCACAAGTATGCCGGGGCACTTGATCCTACTTAATTAACTACTAAGATACCCCGGCCCATGCATTAGTCACAAGTACCCCATATGTCCTATTTTTAGCAAAGTCATGCTAAAATTCACGGAAAATTTCAGCATGACCTTTGCTGAAAATAGGACATATGGAGTACCCGAATTTGCCGGAACGGAAGTTAATCGACATTCCGGCAAACTCAAGGGCCTCTCGGGGTACCTGCAAAATCATTATCCCAGGTGGACATGGATGCAATGTCACATGTCACATGGATCCCACACCCACAGGAGCTGGTGAAGCTTCATGTGTATTTCACGAAAACCAGCCTGACTAAAGAGCTTTATGTAGAAAACAAATCACTCCACCAGCTCACACAGGATCCATCAGAGACATTCACCCAAGATTTGACGGCTGTCGTTGATTTTTTTTCTATGTTTGCACACAAAGTGGTGCTTCTATTGTAGTCTCCCCAGTACAGTTCATGTCCAATCTACCATACATTTGCTGCCAACTTGATCATCCCTCTAAGCAATTACTCAAAATTGATCAAAGTTTATGCATTAGAGAATATCAGTCATTGATATATGGGTCCACATATGTTATGAAACAAACACTAAAACAAATTGCATGCGTGATGCTGCTGATGATGACCAAGCCCAATTATCCAGGTGCTTTGTCCAACTATAAGCACAGTGGAGTGTAGCAAAATAAGTACAGAATTCTTTTGTTAATTCACAACTTTTTACACATACTCTGCATAGACAAAGTGCCTTCTTTTCATATATAATAACATGCATGGTGACGAGGAAACACTGAACCCTACATCAGGAAACAGCCTAGTAATCTATTGGCAAAGCAGTAATCATACAAGAAGGCAGGAAGGGAGCAGTAATCTATTGGCAAAGCAGTAATCATATTTTAATCATATTCATATATTTTAATCAAGTCCAACGGGGAGGAATCTCGCAAAATTATATTAAAGAGTTGTAAAAGACCCGGAGACTACATTGAGACTCATTTTGTATATCATAGTTTGAAATGGCCAGGGAGGAAATCTGACTGACAAATGTTGAAGAAAATGGCGAAAGAACAGTTTGCTTTGTGCTCACCACGCAGGGGAGGAGGCGACGAGGTCCGGATGGTGGTGGTGCTCCGGCGACACCTACATTGTACCCATGGGCATTCAGCAATTTTGCATAAGAGAGCATGTCTTAGGCTCAACCACTTGTTCAGGTTTATGAAAATTTTTAACCAATTTAACCAATTTAAGCATATGAATTGCCACCAGTACATGTTATGTATGTACAGTTAACCAATTTTCTTGTCGGTTCGAGAGCTGGTAGCACCACATTGATGTGTTTATGCCAGCTAGAGCAGAACTAGTCGTCCTCACAACAGATCATTTGACTTGGTAAAAGAATCATATTCTTGAGTGAGTGTTGCGTGCAAGCAATCAGACATGGTCCTCTGACTAAATTAAACAGGGCAGCAACAACCAGCCATCATGCCTAACTGCCTACCCAATTCCCATTTCAATTTGCACTTGACCAAACCATGTCCATCGTGCCTAACAAGGAGCAACCTATTCATACAAGTCGGGTGAAACATGCATGTGCTAATCAAACATGAAGGAAGGGCATACATATATGATTATTAACCAATCCGAGAGACTTTGCGGGTTTTCTGAACCAAACCAAGTGCAAGTAGCGCTAGATTTTAGCCTTTCGCATCATCACCACTACGAATTCCACAATAGCCCTGACTAATTAACCGCATGATCGTAGAAAAGGAGAAAAAATCCCCACCTAGTTCGTCGAACAGAGCAGAGCACAAAAATCCCCTCCAGGGAATTTTACCACGATCTACTACTTGGGGCCGTGAATTCGCAGGACTGTAGGAGCATGGAATGGATAATAAGGAGGCGCATACCTAGAGGAAGAGACGACCACCGATGATTCTGCGAAGTTGAAGAAGAAGAAGCCGATCTGGATGGATGATGATGATCTCCTCCGTGCGCTCCGTGGATATTTGGGCTCCTGTGTGTGCTCAACGGTGGTGTCGGGGCGGCGCTGGCAACGGTGGTGTGGACGGGGCGGCGCTGGTGTCGGGGCGGCGTCGAGGGCGGCGGGGCGACGGTGGTGTCAGGGCGGCGCTGGCGACGGTGGTGTGGACGGGGCGGCGCTGGTGTGGAGGCG
>LT934112.1:557930716-557992412 GCA_900231445.1 Triticum turgidum subsp. durum | reverse complement strand
GCGGTCGGCGGCGGCGGCCGGTGGACCAGATCTGGCGAGGTGGGATAGCGATCGAGATGGAGGGGGATCGAGATCGAGTGTCCCTGAAATTAAAAAATATTCATGATAGTTCAAAAAGTGCCCATGAAATACAATCGAGAAATGAAGTCTATGATTTAAATACAATCGATCTTAGCTAGCTATCTCTTCACAATCTTCTTGCCCTTCTTTTTCGCAAATGGAGTTCTTCTATGGAACGGACGTCCTTTAGGTAGGGTGGTCCTGCTTCTTCTTGTGGTGTATGCTGCTACTTCATCATCGTCGTCATGTTCGATCCTCGGGTCGCCGTACTTGTCGAAGTCTTGCTCATTGGCTACTCCATCCATTCCGATGATCTTCCTTTTGCCTCTCCTCACGACAACACGACTGGGCTTTGGCGGGTCGGTAATGAAGAAGCATTGGTCCACTTGGGAAGCCAGTACCCATGGCTCATTTTTCACGGTGACGTTTTCGTGGTGGTTGTCTTGCTGCCCTTCCTCATTTCTTGCCCGGCCCCCATGGACGACTTCGTAGTCATCTTCATCACCTTGCCACCGATAGCCATCCATGAAACCACGCAAGAGCAGGTGGTCCCGCACCTGCCCGGAATCCGGGTCCACAAAAAGGCTCTTCAGCTTGCATCTTCGACACGGACATCTTATCTCCGTCTCGTTCTTTTGAAGCATCTCGGCCTTCGCGGACCTCAAAAACCTATTCATGATGCCTTCGGTCATCGTGCGGACCATGGTCGCCTGCGGGGTAGAGCAAAACGATATTTTAGAACCAAGAAAAAATTTGGCATGACCTTCCCTAAAAATAGGACCAAAAAGAATGCTTAATGCCAAAATTCTCGCCCAAACGGAAATGAATCAACATTCCGGCAAAATATTGGCAACTATCGCATTTCAAATACCGGTACACCTCCAAACACAAACACATATGCAACACCACAAACATATGCAACACCATGAACATACATAGATCTAGCTAGGCCATAAAAAGTGCATGTGCACATTGTTGTAGGGAGAACAACATAAATATAGCTTCCCCCCTTACTTACCTATCAAAAGAAGGTAATTTAACCACTTAATTTGAATGAATCTATGGTGGAAATGAGGTGAAAAAGAGGAGGCACCCGAGACAAGGAGGAGGCAGTGGAGAGAATGAAGTGGGGAGAAAGTGAGTGTGGGAGGAGAGGCTGTCCAAAATATCTTGTTGCTGCCCACTTACTAATGGCGCACCAACCATAAATGCGCCATTAGTAATCTAGGTTACTAATGGCGCACTCTCCCTCGGTGCGCCATTAGTAGTTTTGCAAAAAAAACATGCTAATGGCACACTGTCCCAACTAGTAATGGCGCACCGTGGGACAGTGCGCCATTAGTAGTTTTGCAAAAAAAGGAATAAAAAAAACAACATTAGTGGCGCACTTACTGACAGGTGCGCCATTACTAGTTACAACTAGTAATGGCGCACTTCCTCGGGATGCACCATTAGTATGTTTGGACAGGCGCGCTAGTTCAAAAAAAAATTTGATACTAATGGCGCACCTTGGGCCAGGTGTGCCATTAGTAGTTTCAACACTAATGGCGTATCAGAAGGTGGTGCGCCATTAGTATATACTAATGGCGCACCACTTGTCTAGTGCGCCATTAGTGTCAATCCCATCTATAGCCCTTTTTCTAGTAGTGCGTACTGCGGGCCAACTCACTTGGCCATCTGGAGCAGATTGATAGCTACGCCCCTGGCCATCAGGTCATTTTTGGAAGCTTAGACTATAGTGCCGACATCCATAGAGACTTGATCTTTGACGGATTCGAGCTCATGCCAGGCACGCCGAATGGTCACGACGGGCATGACTTTGATCTGCCGTTGGACAGTATTCAGGATATCGCACCTGCGGTGGCACCGGGAATCAATCCAGAGCAGATTGTGCCTTCCGAGGGCGGGTGGATGGACCCCGCCACGGAAGCCGCACACTAATCGGCGTTGGAGCCGAACACTGATTCCACCTCCTGTGAAAGTGGTGTCATCGGAACCTCGGACTCGTCTCCGGCCACAGGATCTGAACCGCGTGCGTCCGTGCCTATCGAATCTGATTGGGCACCGGTCATGGAGTTCACCGTCGCGGATAATTTTCAGCACTCGCCCTTGGGTGACATGCTAAACTCATTAAGGTCTCTTTCCTTGTCAGGAGATTCTTGGCCGAACTATGTCTGGCTCGAGTGGGGAGCGGACGACGAAGAAATTCGTCCCCCACCCACCACCCACTTTATAGCCACTGTCGATGACTTAACCGACGTGCTTGACTTCGACTCCGAAGACATCGACTGTATGGACGATGATGTAGGAGAAGAACAGGAACCACCGCCTATAGGGCGCTGGACCGCCACCTCATCATATGATATTTATATGGTGGACAACCCTAAAGATAACAATGGCGATGAGGCAATGGAAGATAACCCCTTGGGGAAGCAATCTAGACACCGGCGTCATCGGCGCCGCTCCAAGCCCCGCCATAGCAAAAATAGTGATGCTGGCATAGGACATAACAATCCGGATGGTGCCGAAGAGGAAGACAATCCTGCCCAGCCAGGCTTCGAGCAGGCCGAGCAAGAGGATGGGCAAGCTAGCCCTAAAGAACAGGCAACCGATGGAGAATCAGAGGATGATTTTTACATGCCTCTCCCCGAAGACGAAGTGACCCTTGGCAACGAAGAATTCATCGTGCTTGAGGATCCCGTCGAGCAGGAGCGCTTCAAACGCCGGCTTATAGCCACTGCAAAAAGCCTGAAGAAAAAGCAGCAACAGCTTCAAGCTGCTCAAGATCTGCTAACTGACAGATGGACCGAGGTCCTGGCCGCCGAGGAATACATACTCGAACGCCCTAGCAAAAGCTACCCAAAGCGCAGGCTGCTACCTCAACTCGAGGAGGAGGCTTTAAGGCCCACGCTACCAGCGCATGATGCAACTGACCAGCCACCCCGCGGTCGCGACAAAATGGTGTACCAGCCCAAAGTCCAGACCACACCCCGCCACCAATCAAACGATAATACCAAGGCCCGGGGCTACACGAAGGACATGCGAGAAGTATTGGAAAACAAAGCAGGACAGTCAAGATCGATCTACGGATCACGGGGGCGCGCCACAAGACGTGATGATGACCGTCACGCCGGATAGAATAAACCAAAGTCCGGCCGGGCCGAATACAATAGACCGGACTCATTTGAACTACGTCGGGGTGTAGCCCGGCATAGAGGCGCCGCACACCCCCTATGCTTCACTGATGAAGTTATGGATCAAGAATTCCCAGAATGCTTTAAACCCGTAAATATTGAATAATACGATGGCACAACAGACCCCGCGGTATGGATTGAAGATTTTCTTCTCCACATCCACATGGCCCGCGGCCTTACATGCCATAAAGTACCTACCACTTAAGCTGAAAGGACCGGCTAGGCATTGGCTTAATAGCCTGCCAGCAAGCTCCATTGGCAGTTGGGAGGATCTGGAAGACGCATTCCTCGATAACTTCCAGGGCACTTACGTGCGACCACAGGATGCTGATGAATTAAGTCACATAACCCAGCAGCCCGGAGAGTCAGCCAGGAAATTCGGGACTCCGTTCCTAACTAAAAAGAACCAAATTGTCGACTGTCCGAATGCTGAAGCCTTAGCGGCCTTCAAGCACAGCATTCACGATGAATGGCGCGCCCGACATCTCGGCCAAGAGAAGCCAAAGTCCATGGAAGACCTCACGACACTCATGACCTACTTCTATGCGGGCGAGGACAGCTGGCTGGCTCACAGCAACATCACACCCAAAAACTTAGGCGATTCAGACGCCAGGGATAGCAACGGCAAGCCGCGACGGAATAGACACAAGCGTCGTAATAATGGCGACAACGCCGAAGACACGACAGCCAATGCCGGATTCAGAGGCTTTAATCCCGGACAGCGGAAAAGCCATTCAAGAGAAATAGTCCAGGCTCATCCAGTTTGGCCCGCATACTCGATCGCTCATGTCAAATTCATGGCACCCCCCATAAACCAGCCAACCACACCAACATGGAATGCTGGGTGTTTAAATAGGCCGGCAGGTTGAATGCCGAAAACAAGGAAAAGGGGTTGCATAGCAATGATGACGAGGAGCCCCAACCGCCGAACACGGGAGGACAGAAGAAATTCCCTACCCAGGTGAAAACAGTGGATATGATATACGCAACCCATATCCCCAAGCGGGAACAGAAGCGTGCACTAAGGGACGTCTACACGATGGAGCCAGTCGCCCCAAAATTCAACCCATGGTCCTCTTGTTCGATCACTTTCGATCGCAGGGACCATCGTACCAGTATCCGTCATGGCGGTTCAGCCGCATTGGTCCTTGACCCCATCACCGACGGATTCCATCTCACACGAGTCCTCATGGACGGCGGCAGCAGCCTGAACCTGCTCTATCAGGACATAGTGCGCAAAATGGGCATTGATCCCTCAAGGATCAAGCCCACAAAAACCACCTTCGAGGGTGTCATACCCGGTGTAGAGGCCTGTTGTATGGGCTCAATCACACTGGAAGTGGTCTTCAGATCTCCGGACAATTTCCGAAGTGAGGAGTTAATCTTCGACATCGTCCCCTTCCGTAGCGGCTATCATGCACTGCTCGGACGAACCGCATTTGCCAAATTCAATGCGGTACCGCATTATGCATATCTCAAGCTGAAAATGCCGGGACCTTGCGGGGTTATTATAGTTAATGGAAACACGGAGCGCTTGCTTCATACGGAGGAGCACACTGTGGCCCTCGCGGAGGAAGTACAAATCAGCCTTCTTAGGCAAACAGCAAATTCGGCGATAAAGAACCCGGATACCATCAAGCGAGTCCGGAGTACTCCACAACAGGATCGTCCGGCACGTCCAGAGCTCGACTAGCAATTCAGCCTCTGCCCTAGTCCCAGCCAAGCGGCGACATTCATGCCGCGCGTACATAACTATGCACTTAAAATACCATGGGCATAGGCGGAGGCACGGCCATGACACGGTCCATAATGCGGTTCGACCGCCCCAGGACACACGCATTTTTGCACCCCTTTTTTCTTTCAGGTCCCTACCTTCAGGAGGCTCTTCCGAAAGACCGGCTATCGAACACATAGTGGCACATACACACCAGGAGGACAAGAAGCTTTGGCATACGAGGGAATCCTCAGGTGGTCTCTGATAACGATCGTTATACCTGTTTTACATAACCGCATACCGCCCGCTCCTGGTTTGGACGTGTCAAACAGTCCTATTCTGCTTATCGCACTACTTGTATATGTACGCTTTGACGTATCATTTGAATAACAAGGGAAAATAGTATACATCATCATCTTGCTATTGAGACGTCTCCAACGTATCTATAATTTATGAAGCATTCATGCTATATTATTATCTGTTTTGAATGTTTATGGGCTTTATTACGCACTTTTATATTACTTTTGGGACTAAACGACTAACCGGAGGCCCAGCCCATATTGATGTTTTCTTGCCTATTTCAATGTTTCGAAGAAAAGGAATAACAAACGGAGTCCAAACGGAATGAAACCTTCGGGAGCGTGATTTTTGGAAAGGATATGATCCGGGAGACTTGGAGTTCAAGCCAGGGAAGGTTCGAGGAAGCCAGGAGATAGGAGGGCGTGCCCACCCCCCCCTAGGCGCGCCCCCTGTCTCCTGGGCCCCTCGAGGCTCCCCCGACCGACTTCTTTCGCCTATATAAGTCCACATACCCTAAAAACATCAGAGACGAAGATAGATTGGGAGTCCAGCCGCCGCAAGCCTCTGTAGCCACCAAAAACCTCTCGGGAGCCTGTTCCGGCACCCTGTCGGAGGGGGATCCCTCATCGATGGCCATCTTCATCATCCCGGCGCTCTCCATAATGAGGAGGGAGTAGTTCACCCTCGGGGCTGAGGGTATGTACCAGTAGCTATGTGTTTGATCTCTCTCTCTCTCTCTCTCTCTTGTGTTCCCTCTAAGGCATGATCTTGATGTATCCCTATCTTTGCTATTATAGTTGGATCTTATGATGTTTCTCCCCCTCTACTCTCTTGTGATGAATTGAGTTTCCCCTCTTGAAGTTATCTTATCGGATTGAGTCTTTATTTGAGAACACTTGATGTATGTCTTGCCGTGTTTATCTGTGGTGACAATGGGATATCACGTGATCCACTTGATGTATGTTTTGGTGATCAACTTGTGGGTTCTGCCCATGAACCTATGCATAGGGGTTGGCACACGTTTTCGTCTTGATTCTCCGGTGGAAACATTGGGGCACTCTTTGAAGTACTTTGTGTTGGTTGGATAGATGAATTTGAGATTGTGTGATGCATATCGTATAATCATGCCCACGGATACTTGAGGTGACAATGGAGTATCTAGGTGACATTAGGGTTTTGGTTGATTTGTGTCTTAAGGTGTTATTCTAGTACGAACTCTTGAATAGATCGATCCGAAAGAATAACTTTGAGGTGGTTTCGTACCCTACCATAATCTCTTCATTTGTTCTCCGCTATTAGTGGCTTTGGAGTGACTCTTTGTTGCATGTTGAGGGATTGTTATATGATCTATCTATGTTATTATTGTTGAGAGAACTTGCACTAGTGAAAGTATGAACCCTATGCCTTGTTTCCTAGCATTGCAATACCGTTTACGCTCACTTTTATCATTAGTTACCTTGCTGTTTTTATATTTTCAGATTACAAAAACCTTTATCTACTATCCATATTGCACTTGTATCACTATCTCTTCGCCGAACTAGTGCACCTATACAATTTACCATTGTATTGGTTGTGTTGGGGACACAAGAGACTCTTTGTTATTTGGTTGCAGGGTTGCTTGAGAGAGATCATCTTCATCCTACGCCTCCCACGGATTGATAAACCTTAGGTCATCCACTTGAGGGAAACTTGCTACTGTCCTACAAACCTGTGCACTTGCAGGCCCAACAACGTCTACAAGAAGAAGGTTGTGTAGTAGACATCAGCTATTAAGTTTATTTGCCCCTTTTTCTTTACTGCTCATTTATTATACCCATGCATTTTGGCACGACTTGTTTGCTAGGGGTTCAGTACCCCATAACCTGGCAAGACAAGTCCGAACACTTTCGACAGTGCGCCACCCCGAACTTATAGCACTATATGCATCAACTCCGAATCATGTCTTGGGTCAATAGTTGGGTTTGCCCGGCTCCTATGTTTTGGTACCTTACGTTCCGCTATATCGGCTAAGGTAGCACAGGGAGAACTATTGCAATTGTGTCCCGGTTCTTCCGGACGAGCACCTCAGTAGAGAAAGCCGAAAACTGACTGTCATGATAAGGCGAGAGCTGGTCGCAGTTCGAGAGGTCTCAAATCCTTAAAGATTTTTTCTGCTTCAGGCGAGGAATCGTCCTCGTCCGATTTAGGCGTGCATAGCGCCCCAAGTCCGGCTTTTCGGATACTAGGGGCTTCGCCAAAATTTAAAATTGTAGACTTCTATGGCTAAGTGAGGGCGACAAGGCCGTATAGTCCGATTGCCTCGTTCGTGGCGCTAAACACCTCCTTAAAAGGACTAAAAACTTGGATAAAGAGTGTTTATACTTATCCCGAACACCCCAGTACTAGTTACATGGGGGAGGAAGCCGACGACTGGCCAACTCTCAAGAATTTTTAAAACGGACGCACAGAAGGTAATATTTTAAATTAACAAGCGCTACATAGCGCACATGAACTGGTTTTCATAATACAGGATGACATGATTACATTCATTCAAATATCACATCCTTCGTACATTCATCCGCCACAAGGTGGGCACCCTTAATGACATTGTCATAGTACTGTTCGGGGTGGCGATGTTGCTTGCCCTTCGGCGGCCCCTCCGTCACCAGCTTCTCAGCGTCCATCTTCCCCCAGTGCACCTTCGCACGGTCCAAGGCCCTGCGTGCACCCTCAATACAGACAGACCGCTTAACGACTTCAAGCCACGGACAGACATTCACCATCCGCTTGACAAAGCCGAAGTAGCTGCTGGGCAGGGGCTCGCCAGGCCACAGTCGGACTATGAAGCCCTTCATGGCCAGTTCGGCCGCCTTGTGGTGTTCGACCAATTGCTTTAGCTGGTCGCTCAAGGACATCGGGTGTTCGGCCCCAATATACTAGGACCAAAACAACTTCTCAGTCGAGCTCCCCTCCTTAGCCCGGTAGAACTCTGCGGCATCAGAGATGCTGAGCGGCAGACCTGCGAATGCTCCTGGAGAACTCCGAATTCGGGTAAGTAAAAGGAAAGTCTCCTCCACATGCTTGCTTTGCATAATGAAAGCCTTACCCGCAGCTATCTTGTTGGCCGCCTCAATTTCCTAGAGGTCAGTCTAGTGCACTCTGACGGGCCTTCGCAAGCTCCGACTGTTCAGTCTTGGAGTCACGCTCCAAGGACTCGAATTTTTTGACGATGTCCTGGAGCTCTTGCTGGACCTCATCAACTCACGCCTGTTGTTTTTTGCGCTTAGTGCGCTCCTTAGCCGCTTTTTTTGGCCCCAGAGAGCGCGTTCTTAAGGGCCGACACTTCGGTAGTGGCCCCTAGCAAAATTTATCATGCTTTTATTAGCATCCATGATTTTTTCCTTTGTATAACATTCAGACGGGGTATTTCTTACCTTTGTTCTCCTCGAGCTGCCTCTTCACGAGGCCGAGCTCTTCCTTGGCCTGCCCCAGGCTCTGCCTCAGTCCGGAGACCTCCGCGGTGGCGGCGGCAGCGGCCAGCAGCGACGCCTGCTTATTCACATAGACATAATATGATTAGATCCTGGCAATAATATTTCATCCTCTGTTCGGCTTCTCTTGTCGAACACCAAACAGAGCACCAGGGGCTATTGTCTACACTGTGATACATTGTCATAACTTAAATTACTTACCTCAAAGCCTGTTAGGCGGCTGGCGCAGGCTTCGATCAATCTGCTCTTGGCAGACTGAACCTTCGCAATCACCGTACTCATAAGAGTACGGTGTCCTTCACCAAGGGAAGCGCTCTGAAGCACTTCCACCAGGTTATCCGATGCGTCTAGATGGACTAAGGTCATCGGCACAGACGGCTCGCCCCCCTTGGTGGGTGGCCGCCCGCCTGAATCTAGAACCATTGGAGGTTCCGGTGCAGTATCCGGCTGGGGTCCAAGCCTGCCGCGGCCCCCCTCATCCGAATCCATGGGGATCTTTCCCCCCATGAGCCCGGCATCGGGAGTCTCGCGTTGAGGCATCTCCAGGACTACCTCCTCCTAGCCCAGCATCCTCTGGGATAACACCTCGGTGTCATCCGTGGGCTGGGGAGTGGAAGCCGTCGGGAGCGAATAGCTATTCATCTCCGACGAGCTCAAGGACCCATCCTACAAGGGCAAGTCGATATGGGCTTTGGGAAATCTTGACATAATAAGAAGCCATAAAGGTAAAATATGCAAGAAGTATCCTGGCATACGAATACTTACGACTTCGCTAGGGGCTTGGCCCTGGGTAGCCACTCCTCCTCGCTATAGGCGGCGATTGTGGAGTGGTCTGGAGGAAGGGTTTGTCCCTTCTTGGACCCTTCGGCCTCCCTGGAAGGGGCGGCCTTCCTTTTCTTCTCCCTGTCGTTTTGGGGGAGAGGGTTTTCCTCCTCCTCCTCCTCGTTGTAGTTGGAGAAGTGCGCCTCGGTGTCGTCTGACAATGAGTCTGGCACCACATTGCGCCGGAGACTTTTCCTGGTCCCCACGGCCTTCTTCTTGGCCTTCTTCTCCGGCACCTTATAAGGCACCGGAACCAGCATCTTCGTCAGAGAGTAGTTGCTGGATCTTCAGGCAACGGAGCCGGACAGTCGATCCGCTCCGTCGTTGCCATATATTCCTGTTAGATCAGTACGGTGGCTTAAGTTCATCCCACAAATATACTGAGGTAAGGCACATCTTGCAAAATGTAGAATGCTTACCGCATTGGCGTGGCGCTTGGCACTGAGTCCGCGGTCCTCGGAAGTGGGAGGAGGGGCTTCGCTGGACTTGAACAACACCTTCCAGACGTATTTGTGCGTCGTGTCAAAGAGCTCTTGCAGTGTCTGGTGTTGGGCCACGTCGAACTCCCACAGGTTGAATGTTCGTCTTTGACACGGGAGAATCTAGCGAAATAGCATGACGTGGACCAAGTTGACAAGCTTGATATACTTGGTTATCATGTTCTTGACGCAGTTCTGGAGTCCGGTCAGCTCTGCAGATGTGCCCCAGGCTAGGCCCTTCTCCTTCCAGGAAGTGGGCCACGCAGGGATGCCGGATCAGAACTCGGGGGCCGCCACCCAGTTGGCGTCGCAGGGCTCGGTGATGTAGAACCACCCCAATTGCCAACCCTTCATGGTCTCCGCAAAGGAGCCTTCGAGCCAGGTGACGCTGGGCATCTTGCCCACCATGGCGCCACCACACTCCGCCTGCTGGCTGACTACTATCTTCGGCTTCACGTTGAAGATCTTTAGCCACAGGCCGAAGTGGGGCCTGATGCGGAGAAAAGCCTCGTACACCATGATAAACGCCGAGATGTTCAGGATAAAGTTAGGGGCCAGATCATGAAAATCCATCCCGTAATAGAACAAGAGCCCATGAACAAATGGGTGGAGGGGGAATCCCAGTCCACGGACGAAGTGGGCGAGGAACACGACCCTCTCATGGGGTCCCGGAGTCGGAATGATCTGCCCTGCGTCCGGGAGCCGGTGCGCAATATCTGCGGCCAAATATCCGGCCGCCCGGATCTTCGTAATGTCCTCCTCCTTCACGGAGGAGGCCACCCACTTGCCTCCCGCTTCGGACATGTTTGGTTGTGCGGAGAAGGTGAGAACTGGGGCAGTAGAGCGCGAGTGTGCGAGAATGGGTGAGCAAAGAAGGAAGTAGGCGTGGGTGAAAGAGGAAAATCCTTATCTCATTATAAAGGCGGTAGAAACTATGCGCCTCCCCACTTGCCCGTTAAGATCGCTTATTTCCCAAGCGCCACGACTGATAGTGCGGTTGGATTACCCATACCCGTATTGATGAGAATCCTGTGATAAGGGGACACGATCTCTGCTTTGACAAGACGTGTCAAGAAAACCGCCTCGCATTACGTGCGGTAGCTGCTTGTGAAAAACGGTTCGAATAATGACCGAACCGTGGCGTGAAGTCTTGCTATAAAAAGCTGTCAGCAGATTAGATTTGTGGAATATTATACTCTCTACGGTGGAATGTGGAATTTGTTTTGTAGAGCCGGACATGATCCTTGTGTTCTAAATCTCTTACGAAGTATTCGGAGAAGGAACCTGCCTTGCAATGCCGAAGACAATCTGCGCGCCGGACTCATCGTCATTGAAGCCTGGTTCAGGGGCTACTTTGGGAGTCCTGGACTAAGGGGTCCTCGGACAGCCGGACTATATACTTTGGCCACAGGCTTGCTCGGCACTCACCCCCTTGGGCTTCACATTGAAAATCTTCAGCCACAGGCCGAAGTGAGGCGGAATCCGGAGGAAGGGCTCGCACACGACGATGAACGTCGAGATATTGAGAAAAGAGTTGGGGGAAAGATCGTGAAAGTCAATCCCGTAGTAATACATGAATCCCCGAACGAATGGGTGGAGGGGAAACCCGAGCCCGCGAACGAAATGGGGAAGGAACACGACTCTCTCGTGGGGCTCCGGAGTAGGACGACCTGTCCCGCTGATGGGTGACGGTGGCCAATCTTCTTGGCCAAATACCCGGCTTCTCGGAGTCTCTTGATATCCCTCTCCCGGACGGTAGAGGCCATCCATTTGCCTCCTGCTCTAGATCCGGACATCTTCGAAAAAACCTCTCTTCGATGGAGAAGAAAAGCGCTTGGGCGTTGGGGCTCGAGCAGTGGGGAGCGAGTTAGCGGAAGGAGAAGGCGTGGGTAAAAGAGGAAGATGCCCTATCTCTTTATAAGAGAAGGTAAAGAGTTTTTTGCGCCTCCCACTTACCTAGTAGAACCCGCTAGTCTCCCACTCGCCGCGATTAGCGGTACGGTTGGATTACCCATACCCGTATTGATGAGAATCCCGTGATGAAGGGACATGATCTCTGCTTTGGCAGGACGTGCCAATAAAACCGCCTCACGACGCGAGGAGACGCCGGTTCGTGTTGGACCAGGCCACGATACAAGGGCACGTCATGCAGAAATTGCCAGCGGAATGGATTTATTGTAGGGTATGTGAAGATCATCTTGCAGAGCCAGACACGTTCTACGTGTTCGATAACCATCTTGGAGTATTCGTGTTGGGGAACGTAGCAGAAATTCAAAAAAATTCCTACGTATCACCAAGATCTATCTATGGAGAGACCAGCAACGAGTAGAAAGGAGAGTGCATCTACATACCCTTGTAGATCGCTAAGCGGAAGCGTTCAAGTGAACGGGGTTGATGGAGTCGTACTCGTCGTGATTCAGATCACCGATGATCCTAGTGCCGAACGGACGGCACCTCCGCGTTCAACACACGTACAGCCCGGTGACGTCTCCCACGCCTTGATCCAGCAAGGAGAGAGGGAGAGGTTGAGGAAGACTCCATCCAACAGCAGCACAACGGCGTGGTGGTGGTGGAGGAGCGTGGCAATCCAGCAGGGCTTCGCCAAGCACCATGGGAGAGGAGGAGGAGGGAGAGGGGCAGGGCTGCACCAACCAGAGATCAAATCGCGTGTTATGGGCAGCCCCTAGGCCTCATATATATAGGGGAAGGGGAGGGCTGCGCCCCCTTTAGGGTTTCCCACCCCAAGGGGCAGCGGCCAGCCTCCAGATGGCATCTGGTGCGGCGGCCAAGAGGGGGGGGAGGAGTCCATCCTCCCCAAGGCACCTCGGAGGTGCCTTCCCTCTCGAGGACTCTTCCCTCTAGGGTTCCCTAGGCGCATGGGCCTCTTGGGGCTGGTGCCCTTGGCCCATGTGGGCCAAGGCGCACCCCCTACAGCCCATGTGGCCCCCCGGGGCAGGTGGCCCCACCCGGTGGGCCCTCGGGACCCTTCCGGTGGTCCCGGTACAATACCGATGACCCCGAAACTTGTCCCGATGGCCGAAACAGGACTTCCTATATATAAATCTTCACCTCCGGACAATTCCGGAACTCCTCGTGATGTCCGGGATCTCATCCAGGACTCCGAACAACATTCGGTAACCACATACAAGCTTCCTTTATAACCCTAGCGTCATCGAACCTTAAGTGTGTAGACCCTACGGGTTCGGGAGACATGCAGACATGACCGAGACGTTCTCCGGTCAATAACCAATAGCGGGATCTGGATACCCATGTTGGCTCCCTCATGTTCCACGATGATCTCATCGGATGAACCACGATGTCAAGGACTCAATCGATCCCGTATACAATTCCCTTTGTCTAGCGGTATTTTACTTGCCCGAGATTCGATCGTCGGTATACCGATACCTTGTTCAATCTCGTTACCGGCAAGTCACTTTACTCGTTCCGTAACACATCATCCCGTGATCAACTCCTTGGTCACATTGCGCATATGATGATGTCTTACTGAGTGGGCCCAGAGATACCTCTCCGTTTACACGGAGTGACAAATCCCAGTCTCGATCCGCATAAAACAATAGATACTTTCGGAGATACCTGTAGTGCACCTTTATAGTCACCCAGTTACGTTGTGACGTTTGATACACCCAAAGCACTCCTACGGTATCCAGGAGTTACACGATCTCATGGTCAAAGGAAGAGATACTTGACATTGGCAAAGCTCTAGCAAACGAACTACACGATCTTTGTGCTATGCTTAGGATTGGGTCTTGTCCATCACATCATTCTCCTAATGAAGTGATCCCGTCATCAACGACATCCAGTGTCCATAGCCAGGAAACCATGACTATCTGTTGATCACAACGAGCTAGTCAACTAGAGGCTCACTAGGGACATATTGTGGTCTATGTATTCACACGTGTATTACGATTTCCGAATAATACAGTTATAGCATGAATAAAAGACTATTATCATGAACAAAGAAATATAATAATAACACTTTTATTATTGCCTCTAGGGCATATTTCCAACAGTCTCCCACTTGCACTAGAGTCAATAATCTAGTTCACATCGCCATGTGATTAACACTCACAGGTCACATCGCCATGTGACTAACACCCAAGAGTTTACTAGAGTCAGTAGTCTAGTTCACATCACTATGTGATTAACACTCAATGAGTTTTATGTTTGATCATGTTGCTTGTGAGAGAGGCTTTAGTCAACGGGTCTGAACCTTTCAGATCCGTGTGTGCTTTACAAATCTCTATGTCATCTCCTAGATGTAGCTACCACGCTCTATTTGGAGCTAATACAAATAACTGTTCTACTTGGAGCTATTCTAAATTGTTGCTCCATTATATGTATCCGGTATCTCTACTCAGAGCTATCCGGATAGGTGTCAAGCTTGCATTGACGTAACCCTTTACGACGAACTCTTTTACCACCTCCATAATCAAGAAAATTCCTTAGTCCACTAGTTAATAAGGATAACTTTGACCGCTGTCATGTGAGCCATTCTTGGATCACTCTTGTACCCCTTGACTGACTCATGGCAAGGCACACTTCAGGTGCGGTACACAGCATAGCATACTGAAGAGCCTACGTCTTAAGCATAGGGGACGACCTTCGTCCTTTCTCTCTATTCTGCCGTGGTCGAGCTTTAAGTCTTAACTTCGTACCTTACAACTCAGGCAAAAACTCCTTCTTTGACTGGTCCATCTTGAACACCTTCAAGATCATGTCAAGGTATGTGCTCATTTGAAAGTATTATTAAGCATTTTGATCTATCCTTATAGATCTTGATGCTCAATGTTCAAGTAGCTTAATCCAGGCTTTCCATTGAAAGACACTTTCAAAATAACCTTATATGCTTTCCAGAAATTCTACGTCATTTCTGATCATCAATATGTCAACAACATATCTCATCAGAAATTCTATAGTGCTCCCACTCACTTCTTTGGAAATACAAGTTTCTCATAAACTTTGTATATACCAAAATCTTTGATCATCATTAAAGCATACATTCCAACTCCGAGATGCTCACTCCAGTCCTTAGAAGGATCGCTGGTGCTAGCATACCTTTTAGCTTCCTTAGGATCGACAAAACTTTTCTGATTGTATTGCATACAACCTTTCCTTACGAAAACTAGTAAGGAAACTCGTTTTGACATCCATCTGCCAGATTTCATAAATACAGCTAATGCTAACATGAATCCGACGGACTTTAAGCATCGCTACAGATGAGAAAATCTCATCGTAGTCAACTCCTTGAA
The DNA here is from genome assembly GCA_900231445.1 of Triticum turgidum subsp. durum. Taxonomy (NCBI): domain Eukaryota; kingdom Viridiplantae; phylum Streptophyta; class Magnoliopsida; order Poales; family Poaceae; genus Triticum; species Triticum turgidum. Next base: position 557,977,103 of record LT934112.1, on the reverse strand, counting down.
CTTGTCGGAAAACATCTTAACGACAAGTCGAGCTTTCTTAATGGTGACATTTACCATCATTGTCCGTCTTCCTTTTGAAAAGATCCATTTATCTCAATGGATTGCCGATCATCGGGCAAGTCCATCAAAGTCCATGCTTTGTTCTGATATATGGATACTATCTCGGATTTCATGGCTTCTAACCATTTGTCGGAATTTGGGCCCACCATCGCTTCTCCATAGCTCGTAGGTTCATTGTTGTCTAGCAACATGACCTTCAAGACAGGATTACGTACCACTCTGAAGTAGTACGCATCCTTGTCATCCCACGAGGTTTGGTAGTGACTTGATCCGAAGTTTCATGATCAATATCATAAGCTTCCACTTCAATTGGTGTAGGTGCCACAGGAACAACTTCCTGTGCCCTGCTACACACTTGTTGAAGAGACGGTTCAATAACCTCATCAAGTCTCCACCATCCTCCCACTCAATTCTTTCGAGAGAAACTTTTCCTCGAGAAAGGACCCGATTCTAGAAACAATCCATATTGCTGTCGGATCTGAATTAGGAGGTATACCCAACTGTTTTGGGTTTCCTATGAAGATGCATTTTATCCGCTTTGGGTTCGAGCTTATCAACCTGAAACTTTTCCACATAAGCGTCGCAGCCCCAAACCTTTAAGAAACGACAACTTAGGTTTCTCTAAACCACAATTCATACGGTGTCATCTCAACGGAATTACGTGGTGCCCTATTTAAAGTGAATGTGGTTGTCTCTAATGCCTAACCCATGAACGATATTGGTAATTCGATAAGAGACATCATGGTATGCATCATATCCAATAGGGTGCAGTTATGATGTTCGGACACACCATCACACTATGGTGTTCCAGGCGGTATTAATTGTGAAACAATTTCCACAATGTCTTAATTGTGTGCCAAAACTCGTAACTCAGATATTCATCTCTATGATCGTATCATAGACATTTTGTCCTCTTGTCACAATGATCTTCTACTTCACTCTGAAATTACTTGAACCATTCAATAATTCAGACTTGTGTTTCATCAAGTAAATATTCTCAACATCTACTCGAATCATCTGTGAAGTAAGAACATAACGATATTCACTGCATGCCTCAGCACTTATTGGACTGCACACATCAAAATGTGTTACTTCCAACAAGTTGCTATCTTGTTCCATCTTATTGAAACCAAGGCTTTTCAGTCATCTTGCCTATGTGGTATGATTTGCATATCTCAAGTGATTCAAAATCAAGTGAGTCCAAACGGTCCATTTGCATGGAGTTTCTTCATGCATATACACCAATAGACATGGTTCGCATGTCTCAAACTTTTCAAAAACGAGTGAGTCCAAAGATCCATCAACATGGAGCTTCTTCAAGCGTTTTATACCATTGTGACTTACATGGCAGTGCCACAAGTAAGTGGTACTATCATTACTATCTTATATCTTTTGGCATGAAAATGTGTATCACTACGATCGAGATTCAATAAACCATTCAGGTTTAATACTAATCTTGATGGTAGAGGGAGCGTGCGATGTTTGATTATGTCAAACTTGGAAATACTTCCGACACATATCGTCAGCTCTCCTTTAGCTAGTCTCCGTTTATTCCGTAGCCTTTTATTTCGAGTTACTAACGCTTAGCAACCGAACCGGTATCTAATACCCTGGTGCTACTAGGAGTACTAGTAAAGTACACATTAACATAATGTATATCCAATATACTTCTATCGACCTTGCCAGCCTTCTCATCTACCAAGTATCTAGGGTAATGCTGCTCCAGTGGTTGTTCCCCTTATTACAGAAGTACTTAGTCTCGGGTTTGGGTTCAACCTTGGGTTTCTTCACTTGAGCAACAGCTGAATTGCCGTTTCATGAAGTATCCCTTTGTTCCCTTGCCCTTCTTGAAACTAGTGGTTTCACCAACCATCAACAATTGATGCTCCTTCTTGATTTCTACTTTCGCGGTGTCAAACATCGTGAATACCTCAAGGATCATCTTATTTATCCCTGATATGTTATAGTTCATCACGAAGCTCTAGCAGCTTGGTGGCAATGACTTTGGGGAAACATCACTATCTCATCTGGAAGATCAACTCCCACTCGATTCAAGTGATTGTTGCACTCAGACAATCTGAGCACAAGCTCAACGATTGAGCTTTTCTCCCTTAGTTTGCAGGCTAAGAAAATCGTCGGAGGTCTCATACCTCTTGACGTGGGCACGAGCCTGAAATCCCAATTTCAGCCCTCGAAACATCTCATATGTTCCGCGACATTTCGAAAATGTCTTTGGTGCCTCTACTTAAACCATTTAACTGAACTATCACGTAGTTATCAAAACGTGTATGTCCGATGTTCGCAACTTCCACAAACGACGTTTGGGGTTCGGCACACTGAGCAGTGCATTAAGGACATAAGCTTTCTACTGTCTGCATAATTGCTACTTTCAACTTTCAACTATATTTTCTCTAGGAACATATCTAAAACAGTAGAACTAAAGCGCGAGCTACGACATAATTTGCAAAAGGTCTTTTGACTATGTTCAGGATAATTAAGTTCATCTTATGAACTCCCACTTAGATAGACATCCCTCTGGTCATCTAAGTGATCACATGATCCGAGTCAACTAGGCCGTGTCCGATCATCACATGAGACGGACTAGTCATCATCGGTGAACATCTTCATGTTGATCGTATCTACTATACGACTCATGCTCGACCTTTCGGTCTCCGTGTTCCGAGGCCATGTCTGCACATGCTAGGCTCGTCAAGTTAACCCTAAGTGTTTTTGCTGTGTAAAACTGTCTTACACCCGTTGTATGTGAACGTAAGAATCCATCACACCCGATCATCACGTGGTGCTTAGAAGCGACGAACTGTAGCAACGGTGCACAGTTAGGGGAGAACACTTCTTGAAATTTTGTAAGGGATCATCTTATTTACTACCGTCGTCCTAAGTAAACAAGATGCATAAACATGATAAACATCACATGCAATCAAATAGTGACATGATATGGCCAATATCATTTTGCTCCTTTTGATCTTCATCTTCGGGGCTCCATGATCATCATCGTCACCGGCACGACACCATGATCTCCATCATCATGATCTCCATCATCGTGTCTTCATGAAGTTGTCACGCCAACGACTACTTCTACTTCTATGACTAACACGTTTAGCAATAAAGTAAAGTAGTTTACATGGCATTCTTCAATGACACGCAGGTCATATAAAAAATAAAGACAACTCCTATGGCTCCTGCCGGTTGTCATACTCATCGACATGCAAGTCGTGAATCCTATTACAAGAACATGATCAATCTCATACATCACATATATCATTCATCACATCCTTTTGGCCATATCACATAACATAGCATACCCTGCAAAAACAAGTTAGACGTCCTCTAATTGTTGTTGCATGTTTTACGTGGCTGCTATGGGTTTCTAGCAAGAACGTTTCTTACCTACGCAAGACCACAACGTGATATGCCAATTGCTATTTACCCTTCATAAGGACCCTTTTCATCGAATCGGTTCCGACTAAAGTGGGAGAGACTGGCACCCGCTAGCCACCTTATGCACCAAGTGCATGTCAATCGGTGGAACCTGTCTCACGTAAGAGTACGTGTAAGGTCGGTCCGGGCCGCTTCATCCCACAATACCGTCGAAACAAGATTGGACTAGTAACGGTAAGCATATTGAACAACATCAACGCCCACAACTACTTTGTGTTCTACTCGTGCAAAGAATCTACGCAATAGACCTAGCTCATGATGCCACTGTTGGGGAACGTAGCAGAAATTCAAAAATTTTCCTACGTATCACCAAGATCTATCTATGGAGAGACCAGCAACGAGTAGAAAGGAGAGTGCATCTACATACCCTTGTAGATCGCTAAGCGGAAGCGTTCAAGTGAACGGGGTTGATGGAGTCGTACTCGTCGTGATTCAGATCACCGATGATCCTAGTGCCGAACGGACGGCACCTCCGCGTTCAACACACGTACAGCCCGGTGACGTCTCCCACGCCTTGATCCAGCAAGGAGAGAGGGAGAGGTTGAGGAAGACTCCATCCAACAGCAGCACAACGGCGTGGTGGTGGTGGAGGAGCGTGGCAATCCAGCAGGGCTTCGCCAAGCACCATGGGAGAGGAGGAGGAGGGAGAGGGGCAGGGCTGCACCAACCAGAGATCAAATCGCGTGTTATGGGCAGCCCCTAGGCCTCATATATATAGGGGAAGGGGAGGGCTGAGCCCCCTTTAGGGTTTCCCACCCCAAGGGGCGGCGGCCAGCCTCCAGATGGCATCTGGTGCGGCGGCCAAGAGGGGGGGGGAGGAGTCCATCCTCCCCAAGGCACCTCGGAGGTGCCTTCCCTCTCGAGGACTCTTCCCTCTAGGGTTCCCTAGGCGCATGGGCCTCTTGGGGCTGGTGCCCTTGGCCCATGTGGGCCAAGGCGCACCCCCTACAGCCCATGTGGCCCCCCGGGGCAGGTGGCCCCACCCGGTGGGCCCTCGGGACCCTTCCGGTGGTCCCGGTACAATACCGATGACCCCGAAACTTGTCCCGATGGCCGAAATAGGACTTCCTATATATAAATCTTTACCTCCGGACCATTCCGGAACTCCTCGTGACGTCCGGGATCTCATCCGGGACTCCGAACAACATTCGGTAACCACATACAAGCTTCCTTTATAACCCTAGCGTCATCGAACCTTAAGTGTGTAGACCCTACGGGTTCGGGAGACATGCAGACATGACCGAGACGTTCTCCGGTCAATAACCAACAGCGGGATCTGGATACCCATGTTGGCTCCCACATGTTCCACGATGATCTCATCGGATGAACCACGATGTCAAGGACTCAATCGATCCCGTATACAATTCCCTTTGTCTAGCGGTATTTTACTTGCCCGAGATTCGATCGTCGGTATACCGATACCTTGTTCAATCTCGTTACCGGCAAGTCACTTTACTCGTTCCGTAACACATCATCCCGTGATCAACTCCTTGGTCACATTGCGCATATGATGATGTCTTACTGAGTGGGCCCAGAGATACCTCTCCGTTTACACGGAGTGACAAATCCCAGTCTCGATCCGCATAAAACAATAGATACTTTCGGAGATACATGTAGTGCACCTTTATAGTCACCCAGTTACGTTGTGACGTTTGATACACCCAAAGCACTCCTACGGTATCCAGGAGTTACACGATCTCATGGTCAAAGGAAGAGATACTTGACATTGGCAAAGCTCTAGCAAACGAACTACACGATCTTTGTGCTATGCTTAGGATTGGGTCTTGTCCATCACATCATTCTCCTAATGAAGTGATCCCGTCATCAACGACATCCAATGTCCATAGCCAGGAAACCATGACTATCTGTTGATCACAACGAGCTAGTCAACTAAAGGCTCACTAGGGACATATTGTGGTCTATATATTCACACGTGTATTACGATTTCCGGATAATACAGTTATAGCATGAATAAAAGACTATTATCATGAACAAAGAAATATAATAATAACACTTTTATTATTCCCTCTAGGGCATATTTCCAACAATTCGGAGGAGGAACCCGCCTTGCAATGTCAAAGACAAGACTGCGCGCCGGACTCATCATCATTGAAGCCTGGTTCAGGGGCTACTGAGGGAGTCCTGGATAAGGGGGTATCCTGACAGCCAGACTATATTCCTCGTCCGGACTATAGAAGCGTCAAGATACAAGACTCAAGACTTCGGCTCGTTTCCGGATGGGACTCTCCTTTGCATGGAAGACAAGCTTGGCGATCCGGATATTATGTTTCCTTCCTTGTAACCGACTCCATGTAAACCCTAGCTCTTCGGTGTCTATATAAACCGGAGAGGATGGTCCTTAGAAGGCCGATCACATTTACAATCATACCATCATAGGGTAGCTCTTAGGGTTTAGCCTCTATGATCTCGTGGTAGATCAACTCTTGTATTCCACGTATCTTCAATATTAATCAAGCAGGAAGTACGGTTTTACCTCCATCGAGAGGGCCCGAACCTGGGTAAACATTGTGTCCCTTGCTTCCTGTTACCATCAGCCTAAGACGCATAGATCGGGACCCCCTACCCGAGATCCGCCGGTTTTGACACCGACATTGGTGCTTTCATTGAGAGTTCCTCTGTGTCGTCGCTTCGAGGCTTGATGGCGTCTTCAATCATCAACAATGCAGTCCAGGGTGAGGTTTTTCTCCCAGGGCAGATCTTTGTGCTCGGCGGCTTCGCACCGCGGGCCAGTTTGCTTGGCCAGTTGGAGCAGATCGATAGCTTCGCCACTGGCCGCCAGATCAGGTTTGGAAACTTGAACTACGTGGCAGATATCCTCGGAGACTTGATCTTCGGCGGATTCGAGCCTGCACCAGGAGCACCGGACAGTCACGACAAGCACGGCCTAGACGTGCAGTCACACAGTGCCCGGGACATCATCCCCGAAGCAGCCCCGGATCTAAATCTAGGGCATGTTGCGCTGCCTATGGACGGAGGGCTGGATCCCGCCCCGCAGGCCGCACACTTATCGGCGGTGGAGCCGAAAATGGGCCTCACCTCTTTGGAGGCCTGTAACCCTGGGCCCCCGGACTCATATCCGGCTATTGGCCCTGGTCCGCTCACTCTCGAACCAGCCGAGCCATGCTGGGCTCTGGTAATGGAGTTTACCGCTGCGGACATCTTTCAGCACTTGCCCTTTGGCGACATGTTGAGCGCATTGAAGTCTCTCTCTTTGTCAGGAGGCTCTGGGCCGAACTATGTCTAGCCTGATTGGGAAGCAGGCGACGAAGGAATTCGCTGCCCACCCACCACCCACTTGGTCGCCACGATCGATGATTTAACCGACGTACTCAACCTTGACTTCGAAGACATCGACGGTATGAACGACGATGCAGGAGACATACAGGAGCCACCGCTCACAGGGCGGTGGACAACCACCTCTTCAAACAATATATACATGGTGGACACTCCGAAAGAAACCAATGGCGACGTGGCAGTGGAGGACAACCCCTCGGGAGGAAAAGCAAAATATGGGTGTCTCCGACGCAACTTCAAACCCCGCCACAGCAATACCGGTCCCGGAGATGTTCCGGATAGTACCAAAGAGGAATACAGTCCTGATCAGTCAACCATCAAGCAGGCCGCACAGACCACGGTGGGATACTCGGAGAGGGACAACTATACATCCCCCTCCGAAAACGAGGTAAGCCTCGACAATGACGAATTCGGCGTGCCTGAAGACCCAGTGGAACAAGTTCGCTTTAAGCGACGACTCATAGCCACTGCAAAGAGTCTGCAAAGGAAGCAAGAGCGGCTTAAGGCCGAACATGATTTGCTAATAGAACGGTGGACCAAGATCCTGGCCACCGAGAAGTACGGACTCGACCGCCCTAACAAAGTGCACACGCGGCACAACTGGCTACCTCAACCTAACCAGGAAAATGAAAGGAACATAACCCGACGTCCGCACACCACTACAGTCCAAACTGGCAAGAAGGATACAGGAAGAAGCAGTCTCAAGCCCCAGTGCAACGGTCATAAACGGCAAATCAGGGAAGCTGGTATCAAGTTCAACAAATCCCAGTCCGGTCAACGGACAAATAACAGCTTAAGCTTATTCGGCCCAAGCCACGAACTCGGTCAGCCGTGCGAACTCCATAGTACTCCAAAAAGAATGGCAAAACAAACTAATAGAGAATGCCGGATCTCCAAAGTAAAGCAGTCAGGCGTGTGCCGGAAACATTGAGGGAAGGCGCTCAGTTAAAAGCCCCCCCCCGGAGCACAACAGTACGGCCGACTGCCCCCGATCATACAAACCACAGCAATTCAATTGCAAACCCCCAAACCAAACAGTCCGGGGGCTCCTTAAACAATAAAGCCCAAGCGGGCATGAAAATAGCACCTTCTACAAGGTATCAAGCACAACGGCCAGTTTCATTGGCCCGCCGCCCCAACGGTTGTTTTCAGATAACCAAAAAAGGCCGCGCCATCGGCGCGTTCCCCCTATACAGTATCACACCGCATGCTAACAGGATTAACCACGTTGGCTAGATTCCACGTGGTAAATCGTCAGGCCAGCACAGGTAATACACTCATGCCTGCGTGCCGAGCCAAACCCCACCCTTAACAGCGGGGATCATACAGCCGCCAGAGTAGCAAGTAGCGCATGCCTGTTAATATTTTGATACGACAGCCAACTATCCGGACACCAACTGAGGAGTCCGGGCTACTTCTCAAATAGTGGCTGAGGTCGCCAGGGTCCGGTCAGGAACCTTTGGATAAACCACAGGAGGATGTTCCGCGGCCTCCATGTACTTACATCCACAAACTAACTTTTATGTAGAACAGGTTGTGCGGCGTGAAGTCAGCTCGGACACATAAGGCCAGGACCATGCAGGTAGACGGCATTTCGGATTCAGCTTCGATCCATTCACAGCCTCCTCCAGTCCAGCCACCACAGGTTCCGCCAGAAAACCAACTCTTCTTCATAATCATAAATTGCATTCATATGCACAGACATATCATATTACTGCAATGCGTAGACTTAACTAAACATGCACCGATCGTCGTTCATCATCGATGCATCTTTGCCATAAAAATGGCAGCCAAGGCTTGTGTTACGCCGGGTTATGCCAGGGGCTCCACAGTACGGCAATAAAGTCCGACCACCTTCTTGGTAGCTCGGCACACCGAACTTATAGCACTATATGCATCAGCTCCGAATCATGTCTTGGGTCATTGGTTGGGTTTGCCTGGCTCCCATGTTTTGGTACCTTATGTTTCATTCCGTCGGCTAAGGTAGCGCTGGGGGAACTACTGCGGTTGTGTCCCGGATCTGCCGGACAAGCACCTCAGTAGAGAAAGCCAAAAACCGACTGTCATGATGCGGCGAGAGTTGGTCAGCTGTTCGAAAGGTTACAAAATCCTTAAAGATTTATTCTGCATAACACCACTATAAAATGCAGATTGCGACGGATCGGTCTACCGATCAGGCGCCAATAGAGTCCTTAATCCGGCCTCCCGGACACTAGGGGCTGCGCCAACAATACTCGAGTTCCTATAGCTAAGTGAGAGTAGTAAAGCACTATAGTCCGATTGCCTGGTTCGTGGTGAGAAATGCCTCCTTATAAGGACCCAACCATGGGATAAAGAGTGTTCAGAAATACCTCGAACACCCCCGTACTCCTCACATGGGGACTGAAGCCGACGACTGGCCAACTCTCAAAATTTACATAAAATAAACAGCCGCAAAAGGAAGAACATATGTTCAAAACCAAACAGGCAACATATAACAAAAGTGCAATTATCCCATATTACAAACGTTGGCAAAAATGCCCTCAGGGAAATATGATGTCTTTGGTGCACTTATCCGCCGCCAGGCGGGCACCCTTCATTACACCTTCATAATACAGTTCGTGCTTGCGATGCTCCTTACCCTCTGGTGGCCCCTCAGTTATCAGCTTCTCCGCGTCAAGCTTCCCCCAATGCACTTTTGCATAGGCAAGAGCCATTTGCGCACCTTCTATACAGACTGATCGCTTGATAGTATCAAGCCGAGGACAGGTTCCCACAATCCGCTTGACTAGTCCGAAGAAACTGCTGGGAATTGGCTCTGCAGGCCACAGCCGGATGATCAAATCCTTCATGGCGAGCTCTCCCGCCTAGTGCAGTTTGACCAGCTGCTTCAGCTGATCGATAAAAGGCACCGGATAGTTCGGCGCTAGATACTGCGACCATAAGTTCCTCCCCGCAGACTCACCCTCCTCGGACCGGTAAAATTGGGCAGCATCTGATATACTACGAGGTAGATCCGCAAACGCCCCTATAAAATCAAGAATTCAGCTTGCCTCTTAGAGTTCTCCGCATTATAACATCATAACAGCCATAGATACAACAGGCCTTACCAGCCGCAACTTTCCGGGCCTCCTGCATGTCCCGTACAGCACCTCAGGCTTCTTCCCGAGCATCTTTCGCGGCTTGGAGAGCTTGGGCGAGTTCGGATTCTTTCCCTACTAGACTCTGCTCCAAGCTCTCACTTTTCGTCACAGCATCCTGAAGCTCCCGCTCAGCTATGATGACCTTGGCCTCGTGTTTTTCACGTAGAGCCTGTTCGGCGGCATCCTTCTCTTGGGCATCAGCCGTGGCCTTCTTCAATGCCTCATATTCGGCACTCGCTCCTAGGGCGTATAACACAAATACTTTTCAATAGGCACACTTATTGATTTATGCCCCACGCAAGACAATGTTCAAACATACCTTGCCTCTCATCCAGTTGCTTCTTCACACGGCCAAGTTCTTCTTCGGCCTGTTTCAGGATCTCTCTCAGTTCGGACACTTCCGCATTATGAGCGGCCGTCCTCTCCGTAGACGCCTGTTTTCAAAAACATGGCTATACATCATTAACAGTTCCCATTGAAGCTGAGGATTTGATCCCCTGCTCGGCTCTCTTATTCTGGACAGTGTATCAGGGGCTACTCCTCATATCACACTAACTCTTTAAAGGTTCCTTAGAAACCATACCTCAAAGGCCTTTATATGGCCAAGACAGGACTCATTCAGGCCGCTTTCAGCAGCCTGAATCTTTCCAACCACCGCACCCATAAGGGTCCGATGTTCCTCAACAATGGACGCATTCTTTATTGCTGATAACAGACCGCCCAACAGATCGGCGTATGATGAGGTGACCGGTGGAGTAGGCAAACCTCCCTCCATGGAGGATGGTCGCTTCCCCGATCCTGGAGCCTTAGGGGCCTCTAGAACTTTATCCGGCCCCAGATCTCTTTGAGACGACACCTCGGTGTCGCGTCCGGACTTTGGAAAAGGAGTCCCCAGAGGCGTCTCGCTCGCCACCACATTCGAGCTCAACGAATCCTCCGATGAGGATTGTCCGGTGGGAGACCTTGCCGGGCTGTATGAGATGTGGCGACAGTTAAAATTACTATCCCCGAACAACCCTGGATACATAGGCCTATTCGGACTTTGGTTACTTCCGATTTTCCCAGGGGCTGGGCCTCGGGATCCCACTCCGGGCTGTTATCGGCGGCCAGGGTGGATGCCTCTGGAGGGGAACCTCGCCCTCTCTTCGGAGACTCGGCCTCCAGGGACAGGGAAGCCGCGCGCTTCTTCCCGCCTGCAGAGCAAGGCTCGTCCTCCTCTGCCTCCTCCTCCTCTTCGTCTTCAGAAGAAGGAGCGTTGCTGGAGCCTTTGGATTTGGCATCCGAAGCCCCACGACAACGGAGGCCCCTTCGGATCTTCTTGACCTCCTTGGAGGCCTCCTTCTTTGGCGCCTTCTAAGGCGCAGGGACCAACATCTTCGTGAGAAGAGGTCCGGCCGGTTCCTCCGGCAGCAGGGCCGGACATTGTATCCGCTCCACCCATTTTATCCATCATGATATGCCAGCTGAAGCCTGGAGGGACAGGGCGTGGTTATAACTTACCGGGCTTGCGGAGTGGGATAATTGGTACCCCCGGTCCTCGGAAGATTCCGGCCATGATTTGCTGGGCTTAAAGAGCACCTTCCAGATATCCTCGTGAGAGGAATCGTAGAGCTCCTGGAGGGTTTGGTGCTCGGTTGGGTCGAATTCCCATAAAGTACAGGCTCGACACTGGCAAGGGAGAACCAGGTAGACTAGCATCACCTGGACCACATCCACGAGCTTGACGTCCTTGTCGACCATATTCCGAACACGCGTCAGGAGCAGGGACAGCTCATCAGGCGAGCACCAGTTCGGGCCCTTCTTGGGCCAGGACGTCAGCCGCAGTGGAGCTCCGGACCTGAACTCGGGAGCTGCTACCCATTTTTCACCACGTGGTTCGGTGATATAAAACCACTGCTGATGCCACTCCTTGACGGAGTCGTTAAAAGTGCCCTTCGGCCAAACAACCTTGGGCATCTTGCTCACCATGGCGCCGCCGCACTCGGCGTGCTCGCCGCTCACCACCTTGGGCTTCACATTGAAAATCTTCAGCCACAGGCCGAAGTGAGGCGGAATCCAGAGGAAGGCCTCGCACACGACGATGAATGTCGAGATATTGAGAAAAGAGTTGGGGCAAAGATCGTGAAAGTCAATCCCGTAGTAATACATGACTCCCCGAACGAATGGGTGGATGGGAAACCCGAGCCCGTGGACGAAATGGGGAAGGAACAGGACTCTCTCGTGGGGCTCCGGGGTAGGGACGACATGTCCCGCCGATGGGTGACGGTGGCCAATCTTCTTGGCCAAATACCCGGCTTCTCGGAGTCTCTTGATATCCCTCTCCCGGACGGTAGAGGGCATCCATTTACCTCCTGCTCTACATCCGGACATCTTCGAAAAAACCTCTCTTCGATGGAGAAGAAACGCACTTGGGCGTTGGGGCTCGAGCAGAGGGGACCGAGTTAGCAGAAGGAGAAGGTGTGGGTAAAAGAGGAAGATGCCCTATCTCTTTATAAGAGAAGGTAAAGAGTTTTTTGCGCCTCCCCACTTACCTGGTAGAACCCGCTAGTCTCCCACTCACCGTGATTAGCGGTACGGTTGGATTACCCATACCCGTATTGATGAGAATCCCGTGATGAAGGGACATGATCTTTGCTTTGGCAGGACGTGCCAATAAAACCGCCTCACGACGCGAGGAGACGCCGGTTCATGTTGGACCAGGCCACGATACAAGGGCACGTCATGTAGAAATTGCCAGCAGAATGGATTTATGGTAGGGTATCTGAAGATCATCTTGCAGAGCCGAACACGGTCTACGTGTTTGATAACCATCTTGGAGTATTCGGAGGAGGAACCCGCCTTGCAATGTCGAAGACAAGACTGCGCGCCGGACTCATCGTCATTGAAGCCTAGTTCAGGGGCTACTGAGGGAGTCCTGGATAAGGGGGTATCCGGATAGCCAGACTATATTCATCGTTCGGACTATAGAAGCGTCAAGATACAAGACTCAAGACTTCGGCTCGTGTCCAGATGGGACTCTCCTTTGTGTGGAAGACAAGCTTGGCAATCCGAATATTATGTTTCCTTCCTTGTAACTGACTCCATGTAAACCCTAGCTCTTCGGTGTCTATATAAACCGGAGAGGATGGTCCTTAGAAGGCTGATCACATTTACAATCATACCATCACAGGCTAGCTCTTAGGGTTTAGCCTCTACGATCTCGTGGTAGATCAACTCTTGTATTCCACATATCTTCAATATTAATCAAGCAGGAAGTAGGGTTTTACCTCCATCGAGAGGGCCTGAACCTGTATAAACATTGTGTCCCTTGCTTCCTGTTACCATCAGCCTAAGACGCACAGATCGGGACCCCCTAGCCGAGATCCGCCGGTTTTGACACCGACAGGGGACACGATGTTTACCCAGGTTCGGGCCCTCTCTATGGAGGTAATACCCTACTTCCTCCTTGATTGATCCTAATGAATATGAGTATTACAAGAGTTGATCTACCACGAGATCGTAATGGCTAAACCCTAGAAGTCTAGCCTATGAGGATATGATTGTTGTGACTAAACCCTAGAAGTCTCAACCCTCCGGTTTATATAGACACCGGGGGAGCTAGGGTTGTACAAAGTTGGTTACAGAGAAAGGAATCTTCATATCTGAATCACCAAGCTTGCCTTCCACGCCAAGGAGAGTCCCATCCGGACACGGGACGAAGTCTTCTATCTTGTATCTTCATAGTCCAATAGTCCGGCCAAAGATCTAGTCCGGCTGTCCGAGGACCCCTTGGTCCAGGACTCCCTCACAAAGGTAGAAAGGTATCCTTCCCAAATGATGTTGTTCCTATTACTCATTGTGATGATGATAATTGCTATACTATTGGTGCTATCCATACCATTAATGATGAGAGTGATTATGCTTATGATATGAAAAGGCCCAAGCTTGGGGATGCTATGTTTGATGAGAATGACATGTTTGAGAAAATATTTGCTGCAATTAATGTTTGTCCCAAGCTTGGGGGTGCTATGTTTAATGAAGATGATATTTTTAGCCTCGCAAGTGTCGATGAGCAAATTTATTATGATGATAGCATGCCTCCTATTTATGATGGTTATATTGATGAAAGTGGGTTTGGAAGAGTGTCAACTTTAGGAAGTAATGATCCCACTATTTTGGAGGGTGTTGAATCTTATAATATTTATGAAAGTGGATTTGGAGAGGTCATGACTTTATTTAGTGATGATCCACTATTTTGGAAGAGGTTTCAAGTGATTATGATGAGAACAAAGTTGCTACTTATGATGATTATTGTGATGAAACTTATGCTATAAAAAGTAGTGATGATTATATTTATAAAACTTGTCGTGATTATGAGTACCCTTTTTCTGAACATTACTTTTTTAATATGGAAACAATTTATATTATTCTAGTCTCTTATGATACTCCCACTATTCCGAATGAGAAGAATTTTGCTTATGTGGAGAATAATAAAAAATTTATGCTTGTAGATCATGAAAAGAATGCTTTATGTGATGGTTATATTGTTGAATTCATTCATGATGCTACTGAAAATTATTATGAGGGAGGAACATATGCTTGTAGGAATTGCAATAATATCAAGTTTCCTCTCTATGTGCTTAAAATCTTGAAGTTATGCTTGTTTTGCCTTCCTATGCTAGTTGATTATTGTTCCCATAAGTTGTTTGCTCACAAAATCCCTATGCATAGGAAGTGGGTTAGACTTAAATGTGCTAGTCATATTCTTCATGATGCTCTCTTTATGTTTAAATTCATATCTTTTATGTGGGCATCATTGAAATCATCATGCCTAGCTAGGGGCGTTAAACGTTAGCGCTTGTTGGGAGGCAACCCAATTTTATTTTTGTTCTTTGATTTTTGCTAATGCTTAGTAATAAATAATTCATCTAGCCTCTGTTTAGATGTGGTTTTTATGTTTCAATTAGTGTTTGTGCCAAGTAGGACCTTTGGAAAGACTTGGGTGAAGTCTATGCGATCTTGCTGTAAAAAAATAGAAACTTTCGCGCTCACGAGGTTAGCTGCCATGTTTTACTGGAGAGTGCTTTCAGGTTGATTTTTTTGCAGATGATTAATAGAAAAATTTCTTAGGTCCACCAATTTATTTAAGAATTTTTGGAGTTACATAAGTATTCGAATGATACAGATTACTACAGACTGTTCTGTTTTTGGCAGATTCTGTTTTCTATGTTTTGTTTGCTTATTTTGATGAATCTATGAGTAGTATCGGAGGGTATGAACCATAGAGAAGTTGGAATACAGTAGATATTACACCAATACGAATTTAGAATGAGTTCACAACAGTACCTAAGTGGTGATTTATTTTCTTATACTAATGGAGCTTACGAGTTTTCTGTTGAGTTTTGTGTTGTGAAGTTTTCAAGTTTTGGGTAAATATTCGATGGACTATGGAACAAGGAGTAGCAAGAGCCTAAGCTTGGGGATTCCCAACGAATCCCAAGTTAATATTCAAGGACAGCCAAGAGTCTAAGCTTGGGGATGCCCCAGATGGCATCCCCTCTTTCGTCTTCGTTCATCGGTAACTTTACTTGGAGCTATATTTTTATTCACCGCATGATATTTGTTTTGCTTGGAGCATCATTTTTTTTGCTTGTCGTTTGAATAAAATACCAAGATCTGAAATTCTTAAATTTTAGAGAGTCTTCACATAGTTGCATAATCATTTGACTACTCATTGATCTTCACCTATATCTTTCAGAGTAGTTTGTCATTTGCTCTAGTGCTTCACTTATATCTTTTTAGAGCACGATGGTGGTTTTATTTTGAAGAAATAGATGAACTCTCATGCTTCAATTATATTATTTTGAGATTCTTAAACAGCATGGTAATTTGCTTTGGTTATAAAATTAGTCCTAATATGATGGGCATCCAAGAAGGATATAGTAAAAACTTTCATATAAAGTGCATTCAATACTACAAGAAGTTTGATTCTTTATGATCGTTTTGAGACATGAGAATGGTGATATTAGAGTCATGCTAGTTGGTTAATTATGAAATTGAGAAATACTTGTGTTAAAGTTGGCAAGCCCCGTAGCATGCACGTATGGTGAACGTTGTGTGACAAATTTGAAGCATGGGGTGCTCTTTGATTGCCTTCCTTATGTGTGGAGGTCGGGATCGCACGATGGTTAACTTCTACCAACCCTTCCCCTAGGAGCTTGCATAGTAGTACTTTGCTTCGAGGGCTAATAAACTTTTGCAATAAGTATATGAGTTCTTTATGACTAATGTGAGATCATGGATTATATGCATTCTTACCCTTCCGCAATTTCCTAGCCTCTACGGTACCGTGCATTGCCCTTCTCACCTTTAGAGTTGGTGCAAACTTCGCAAGTGCATCCAAACCCCGTGATACGATACGCTCTATCACAGATAAACCTCCTTATATCTTCCTCAAAACAGCCACCATACCTACCTATTATGGCATTTCCATAGCCATTCTGAGATATATTGCCATGCAACTTTCCACCGTTCCGTTTATTATGATATGCTCCATCATTGTCATATTGCTTTGCATGATCATGTAGTTGACATCGTATTTGTGGCAAAGCCACCTTTGTAATTCTTTCATACATGTCACTCTTGATTCATTGCACATCCCGGTACACCGCCGGAGGCATTCATATAGAGTCATATTTTGTTCTAAGTATCGAGTTGTAATTCTTGAGTT
This sequence comes from Triticum turgidum subsp. durum, assembly GCA_900231445.1. Classification (NCBI taxonomy): domain Eukaryota; kingdom Viridiplantae; phylum Streptophyta; class Magnoliopsida; order Poales; family Poaceae; genus Triticum; species Triticum turgidum. The sequence continues at coordinate 557,960,438 of LT934112.1, read as the reverse complement.
GTTAGTAAATAAAAGTGTGATGGTCATCATTATTAGAGCATTGTCCCATGTGAGGAAAGGATGATGCAGACTATGATTCCCCCACAAGTCGGGATGAGACTCCGGACTTTATGAAAAATAAAAGAGGCCAAAGAAGCCCAAATAAAAAAAAGAGGCCAAAGAAGCCCAAATAAAAAAGGAGAAAAAATAATAGAAAAAGAGAGAAGGGACAATGTTACTATCCTTTTTCCGCACTTGTGCTTCAAGTAGCACCATGATCTTCATGATAGAGAGTCTCCTACGTTGTCACTTTCATATACTAGTGGGAATTTTTCATTATAGACTTGGCTTATATATTCCAATGATGGGCTTCCTCAAAATGCCCTAGGTCTTCATGAGCAGGCAATTTGGATGCACACCCACTTAGTTTCTTTTTTATGAGCTTTCATACATTTATAGCTCTAGTGCATCCTTTGCATGGCAATCCCTACTCCTCATATTGACATAAATTGATGGGCATCTCCATAGCCCGTTGATTAGCCGCGTAAATGTGAGACTTTCTCTTTTGTTTTCTCACATAATCCCTATCATCATACTCTACTCCAGCCATAGTCCTATGTCCATGGCTTACGCTCATGTATTGTGTGAGGGTTGAAAAAGGTTGAAGCGCGTTAAGAAGTATGAACCAATTGCTTGGCTGAAACCGGGGTTGTGCACGATGGGAGCATTTTGTGTGACAAAAATGAAGCATGGCCAAACTATATGATTTTGTAGGGATAAGCTTTCTTTGGCTATGTTATTTTGATAAGATATAAACTGCTTGTCAGCATGCTTGAAGTATTATTATTTTTATGTCAATATTAAACTTTTGTTTTGAATCTTATGGATCTGAACATTCATACCACAATAAAGAGAATTACATTGAGAATTATGTTAGGTAGCATTCCACATCAAAAATTCTGTTTTTATCATTTACCTACTCGAGGACGAGCAGGAATTAAGCTTGGTGATGCTTGATATGTCTCCAACGTATCTATAATTTTTTATCGTTCCATGCTATTATATTATCCATCTAGGATGTTTTATATGCATTTATATGCTATTTTATATGATTTTTGGGACTAACCTATTAACCTAGAGCCCAGTGCCAGTTTCTGTTTTCTCCTTGTTTTTGAGTTTTACAGAAAAGGAATACCAAACGGAGTCCAATTGACGTGCCAATTTTTCATGATTTTTTATGGACCAAAAGAAGCCCCTGGAGTGAAAGAGTTGGGCCAGGAGAGTCCCGGGCTGCCCACGAGGGTGGGGGCCGAGACCACCCCCCCCTAGGCGTGCCTCCTGCCTCGTGGACAGCTCAGAGACCCCCTGACGTGAGACCTAGGCCAAAGTTCTGCCGCCGCAAGCCTCTGTAGACACCAAAAACATCTCGGGGGCCCGTTCTGGCACCCTGTCGGAGGGGGAATCCATCACCGGTGGCCATCTTCATCATCCCGGCGCTCTCCATGACGAGGAGGGAGTAGTTCACCCTCGGGGCTGAGAGTATGTACCAGTAGCTATCTGTTTGATCTCGCTCTCTCTCTCATGTTCTTGAGGTGGTACGATCTTGATGTATTGTGAGCTTTGCTATTATAGTTGGATCTTATGATGTTTCTCCCCCTCTACTCTCTTGTAATGGATTGAGTTTTCCCTTTCAAGTTATCTTATTAGATTGAGTCTTTAAGGATTTGAGAATACTTGATATATGTCTTGCATGTGCTTATCTGTGGTGACAATGGGATATTCACGTGATCTACTTGATGTATGTTTTTGTGATCAACTTGCGGGTTCAGTGACCTTGTGAACTTATTCCTAGGGGTTGCCACACGTTTTCGTCTTGACTCTCTGGTAGAAACTTTGGGGCACTCTTTGAAGTTCTTTGTGTTGGTTGAATAAATGAATCTGAGATTGTGTGATGCATATCGTATAATCATAGCCACGGATACTTGAGGTGACATTGTAGTATCTAGGTGACATTAGGGTTTTGATTGATTTGTGTCTTAAGGTGTTAATCTAGTACGAACTCTATGATAGATTGAACGGAAAGAATAGCTTAGTGTTATTTTACTATGGACTCTTGAATAGATTGATCAGAAAGGATAACTTTGAGGTGGTTTCGTACCCTACCACAATCTCTTCATTTGTTTTCCGCTATTAGTGACTTTGGAGTGACTCTTTGCTGCATGCTGAGGGATAGTTATATGATCCAATTATGTTATTATTGTTGAGAGAACTTGCACTAGTGAAAGTATGAACCCTAGGCCTTGTTTCCTAGCATTGCTATACCGTTTACGCTCACTTTTACCACTTGTTACCTTGCTGTTTTTATATTTTCAGATTACAAATACTCATATCTACCATCTATATTGCACTTGTATCACCATCTCTTCGCCGAACTAGTGCACCTATACAATTTGCCATTGTATTGGGTGTGTTGGGGACACAAGAGACTCTTTGTTATTTGGTTGCAGGGTTGTTTGAGAGAGACCATCTTCATCCTACGCCTACCACGGATTGATAAACCTTAGGTCATCCACTTGAGGGAAATTTGCTATTGTCCTACAAACCTCTGCACTTGGAGGCCCAACAACATCTACAAGGAGAAGGTTGCGAAGTAGACATCAATCCGCTCCCGTCTCCCTACGAGAACGCCATCCATAGTACTCACGCTTATCTTGCATATTTTAGAGTATCCACTTTCACTTGTCTATGAACTGTATAGGCAACCCAGAGGTCCTTTACCGCGGACGCGGCTATTTGAATAGATGATGTTGACCCTGCATGGGTGTACTTCTTCACACACGCTCTCACCACTTATCGTCGTTTACACGACATGTACTCGGTAAACTTCAAGCAGAAGCCCAGCGAGGGTGTCGGCCATGACCTGACTAACCACACAAGTCCCTAGTCCAGTTTTATCGCCTATTAAGGTTCCATCCGCATGGAGTCCAGCCGAGGTTTCCACATACGGCCCCGAAGGGTTCCCGAGACACCAAACAGGCGCCCGGTACACCATGCCACATGCCTACCGCATCACAGCCCACCCCTCGGGTCAGCCCCGCGCACGACCTCCAGCATACTACAAACACCAGAAACTACTTGCAACTCTCAGACAGAGGACAGTGGTAGTTAATAAGTCGAGAGGGTCCATTGGTTCCGGGTGCAACGCATGGTAGTAGTTGTTCATGGATCACAAACACATAACTCAGTTCCTGAGGAAGGCTTCAATGAGACAACCCACCATGTACTCCTACATGGCCTCTCACCACTACCTTTACCAAATCGTGTTCACACACTTAGATCACACAAAGTAGGACATGTTCACAACATTCCAATTCAGCCCTGATGAATCAGACCTGACTCAACTCTAAGCAGTAGCAGGCATGACAAACAAGCATGAATGAGTAGGTACATTAGGGCTCAACAACTCCTACTCATGCTAGCGGGTTTCATCTATTTACCGTGGCAATGACAGGTCATGCAGAGGATAAGGGGTTCAACTACCGCAGCACGTAACAGACGAATCGTTGTTGTCCTAATGCGATAAAAGAGAGAAGGAGCGAGAGAGTGGGATTGTATCAGAATGAACAAGGGGGTTTTGCTTGCCTGGCACTTCTAAAGATAGTATAGCTCTTCATCAGTGTCATCGAACTCATCGTCGCAACCACGTCTATCAAGAGGGAACAAGTACCGGTAATAGAGAAGGAACACAATCAATGCAATGCACAATATGATGCATGATCATGACATGGCAATATGATGTGATTTGAGCTAATGCAACTAGCAACAAGTTAAATGGAGTTGGTTTGAACACAAGATTCAAATTCAAACTCCACATAAGGCATTTCAAATGCCATTAATTCAAATTGTTGTACACAGCATCTTTAATTTGTTCAAACATGCATGATAATGCCATAAACAGATTCTTTGGATTTTTCTGATCATTTTTCATATATAAATTATTTCATTTGGAGTTATAGTTTATTTTCTATGAATTTTAGAAGTTTTGGACATTTTTTGCAATTTCCTGAATTAAATTAAATCCAGAAAATGACTTACTATGTCAGCATTGCGTCAGGGTGATGTCAGCAGTTCCACTGGGTCGCCCAGGGTTAAACCTGACCAGTGGGTCCCGCGTGTCAGTGACTAACTATGCTAACCTAGTTAATTAACACTAGCCTAGGTTAACTAGCAGGGCTGGCCCCACGTGCCAGTGACCCAGGGCAGTCAAACCCTGGTTAGAGGGGGTTAAACCTTAGGTCAACTCGCCGGAGTTGACCCGCGGCTCGTCGCCGACGAGGCCTGAGACAGCGGCGGGGCTCGGGATTTGCCCTCCAGCGACAAAAAGAGCGGCGAAGAGCGGCTACGGGGAGCTGGGGCTCACCCGCGCCCGTTTCGGCAAGCAACAGCAGCTAGGGTGGCCGGAGACGATGACCACGAGCTCGGCAGCAGCGGCCGGAGCTCGGGCGAGCTTGGTTCTAGCGCTAGGATGCACGGCAGGGAGCACGAAAGAGTGCTGTTGTGATGCCCCGATTCAATCATACACTAATCATACATGCAAATGTGTACAATCAAGGTCAGGGACTCACGGGAAGATATCACAACACAACTCTAGACACAAATAAAATAATACAAGCTTTATATTATAAGCCAGGGGCCTCGAAGGCTCGAATACATAGCTCGATACACAAGAGTCAACAGAAGAAACAATATCTGAGTACAGACATAACTTAAATAGGGATGCCTTAAGAAGGCTAGCACAAAAGCAACACGATCGAAGAGGCAAGGCCTCCTGCCTGGGACCTCCTAACTACTCCTGGTCGTCGGCGGCCTCCACGTAGTAGCATCCATCGGCGGTGGCATCTGGCTCTAAGGGTCCACCATCTGGTTGCATCAACCGGAAAGAAGAAGGAAGGGGGGGAAGGTAGCAAAGAAACCATGAGTACTCATCCACAGTACTCGCAAGCATCAGATCTATACTAAGTATGCATTGGTATCAAAATGGAAGGTTTGTAATTGTGGACTGAACTGCAGCATACCAGAATTGTTGGCGCCGCCTCTCCTCGCAGCGCCGCTTATTCTTCTACCTCGATCTGCCTCGCACAGCTCACTCTCTTCTTTCTATCTTCTCTCAAGATCACATGGACGCACACACACCAGGGAAGGAACCGAGAAACACACACACACACATAAACTAAGGAGAAGACACAATAGCTTTTCCCAATCACTTCCCTTGGCTACCATGAATGGCTACATTGTTTCTCCTCACCTCACTTTTCTATTACTCAATGCAAAGCTTATATACACAGGAGGCTGGCCTTCAAGCACATCACGGCCAGCCCACCAAGTCACGGCTACCACACTCGGCCACTAACAGCACACACGATGCCACTCCTAGAATCTCTCCAGGACGTGCATGCACCACCGGCTAACAACTCATGCGTGCATGCAATTAGCTAACCAACTAACGGATTCTCTCAGCTCTGACTTATCTATCCAGCCGGTGGCTTGACTCCAGCCCAAAGCATGCAACTAACCACCTCACCAGATCACTTGGCTTCAACTGTTTCTGCAACGCCATTTCACATGGCTGCACCGCGTCTCGCGGTACTCGACATCTCATCGTCTTTGTCGCATCGCACGACCTTCTTCGACATCTCGCCTTTGCACCCCTGCTGAACCAAAACTACGTACGTACCAGCCACAAGGCAAGTTACTCTATCACCTAAACTACATGCAACACTCAAACTTAAAGATGTGGTACAAAACATCAAGATTAGTTCTAACATTCACCCCCTAATCTTGATGTCAGTCTTCGACGCGGATCACCCGCAGCTTCTTCTCGACGCTATCACAGCGCCGCAACGCTCCATCATGTCATGGACGACACCATCGTGTTGCCGATCACCACAACATCTTCCCACACGCAGCAGCAACCTCTTGACGTGGACGACACCTTCGCGGCGCTGGTCACCACGTCGTTGCATCGGCCCATCTTGCTGATGGAATCACACCATCCTAGACAACACCGTCGACGAGCTTGACGCCGATCCTCATGACGGCTTCGCGCCGTCGTACCTCCCAACGGCATCACACCGTTGTCTTCTTGTGGCAGCTTCGCGCTGCCATCTCCATCTAGCGGCATCGCACCGCAACCGGCCACCGACGACATCACGCCACCGATAGCCTCCACCTCGCGCCGATGACCTCCACCTCACATGGAGTCCACCGCGTCGCCATCGCCGCAACCTCCGCCACCGCCACGCCGGCCACCATAGCCGCCGCGATCGCCATCACCTCTACAGATCAACAAGGCCCTGATACCAATTGTTGGCGCCGCCTCTCCTCGCAGCGCCGCTTATTCTTCTACCTCGATCTGCCTCGCACAGCTCACTCTCTTCTTTCTATCTTCTCTCAAGATCACATGGACGCACACACACCAGGGAAGGAACCGAGAAACACACACACACACACATAAACTAAGGAGAAGACACAATAGCTTTTCCCAATCACTTCCCTTGGCTACCATGAATGGCTACATTGTTTCTCCTCACCTCACTTTTCTATTACTCAATGCAAAGCTTATATACACAGGAGGCTGGCCTTCAAGCACATCACGGCCAGCCCACCAAGTCACGGCTGCCACACTCGGCCACTAACAGCACACACGATGCCACTCCTAGAATCTCTCCAGGACGTGCATGCACCACCGGCTAACAACTCATGCATGCATGCAATTAGCTAACCAACTAACTGATTCTCTCAGCTCTGACTTATCTATCCAGCCGGCGGCTTGACTCCAGCCCAAAGCATGCAACTAACCACCTCACCAGATCACTTGGCTTCAACTGTTTCTGCAACGCCATTTCACATGGCTGCACCGCGTCTCGCGGTACTCGACATCTCATCGTCTTTGTCGCATCGCACGACCTTCTTCGACATCTCGCCTTTGCACCCCTGCTGAACCAAAACTACGTACGTACCAGCCACAAGGCAAGTTACTCTATCACCTAAACTACATGCAACACTCAAACTTAAAGATGTGGTACAAAACATCAAGATTAGTTCTAACAATGCCTAGCCTATCAAAGACTAGCATCTTCACGCAGCTCCAAGCATCTTGCGGCATGTAGGAGAGTAAAGAATAGCAGTTTAATATTTAACACACATGTTGTAGAATCAACGCCTATAGATCCTTCCCCGACTCCCTGCAGGAAAGCAATATCGGAGCCACATATCTCAAGTATCCATTTGTAGTTGTATAAGACCGGGATATAAGTCCGAACGTCCGTTACCATGGAAACGGCTATTAATAGATAATCTTCCCTGCAGGGGTGCACCACGTTTTCCAACACGCTCGACCACTCTGTCCGGACACACCTTTCTGGGGTAAATGCCCGGCCTCGGAAGATCAACACGTCGCAGCCCTACCTAGGCTCAGCAGAGAGGTCCCCGCCGGTCTACCTCCTAAGCACTCCGGGGTCTGGGCCCATCGCCCGTTGCACTCCGGGTCGTTGTGCGCAGGAGGGTCCAGGCTCCACCTCTACATGGATGGTGTCGGCCCAACCGTGCCGCACTGCTGAACTGTACGTCTGACAAAACTTTGGCTGATACCACGACGCCGAGGCTCATAACTATTCTCGCGTGGTGGTTGGTGCATAAAGGCCAGATGCCAACTCAGAACAAATACCCAAACCATAGTGTATTATTAGCTTGCGGAGATGAGCAGAGACTCACGATAAGGTGACCCCGTCGCCCCGTCTCGAGGTAATATGGCAAGGGCTAGCCCATCCCACTCGGGGGCGGCCTACCGGCCCAGCCGTGCCTCATAACCATCTTGCGGGTGCTCTCCGGGCCCGCCCGACTTTCCCAAAGGTCTCAAGTAAAGTCAAGGTAACCGTGTGTCCAAACATCAAGGGGAAAACCCGAGGAATCACCCACGAAGGATTCCACTCGATGTAATCATCAAGGTGAACGTAGGAGGAACCACCCCCGAGGTTCACACTTGAGGGGTTGCACGAGAGAGCCGTATCGGGAATGGTGAAAGAGGAACCACCCTCGTTGACCACGACCGAATAAGTACACTACAGAGTTGTCATCGGGAGTGCATTGTGAGGTCTCACCCTCGACACTCGATAGTAGCTCTACAGAGTCGAGCAACTAAAGGGGCGTGATGTGATGTGAGGTGTCAGGCTCTGGTCATCGATCACGTTGATCGAGTCGTCGAAGATGAAGCAGGGGCAACAAGGACAAGGTGGGGGTCACTGATGGATCTCAAACAACCTATACTAAGCAGTTTAGGATAAGCAGGTAAGGTACAATCAGCAGGTTACAAAAGCAGGCTATGCATCAGAATAGGAGCAAACAATAACAATAGAAAAATCTAATGCAAGCACGAGAGTATAGAATGGGCGATATCAGGATGATCAAAGGGGGGGGCTTGCCTAGTTGCTCAGACAAGAAGGAGGGTCGTCAGTGACGTAGTCGATCACAGGGACATCAGCAGCGGTCTCAGGGTCTACCGGAGAGAAGAGGGAGAAGAAACAGTAAATACATGCAAACATATGCATAACATGACAGTAAGCGATGCTAGAGGTGTTCTAACGCGGTGCTAGACGATACCGGTGAAGTGGGATAACATTATCCGAGAAAGTTTTCCCGGTTCCAGACGGTTGTTAGACAGATGAACCGAAGGGGAAAAGTTCAACGTTTGCTATGCTAGTGACGTGTGGCGGGCAAACGGACCGTGCGTTCAGATTCGTCTCGTCGTTCTAAGCAACTTTCATGTAGAAAGCATTTTCATCCGAGTTACGGATTAATTTATATTAATTTTCAAAGATTGAACCATTTCTAAAAATAACAGGATTTATTTTAATTCGAAAATATATCAAGTGTAATTGCTATGGGTACACAGAGAGTGTACCCAAAGATGTGTAAGTGGGGCTGACAAAGGGCCCCACTCCTGAGTCAGCAGTTGACCAAGTCAACCTTATCCGAAAGAACAGTGATGCGGGTCCCACATGTAAGTGACTGAGGGTTAAACTAATTTAACTAACACATTTTATTAAGCAAAAGGCTGGGCCCGCCTGTCATAGACTAACAGACTAAGAAACAAGTTAACTACTATTAAGTTAATTAAGGAAACTTTAATTAAGTTAAATAACCATTCAATTAATTGATTGATTATTAACAATTTATTTTTTTACATTTTTTTAACTTTCGTTCACAGGGGCTGGGCCCTGACTATTATTGGCACCAGCCGTGGCCGCGTCTGTGCTCGCGCATAGGTACACGGCGAGCACCGGCGGGCACAAAGGCCACACACGGTGGGTCGGACGAGCGGGAGGCGTCGCGACAACGGCGAGCAGCGGCGCGGGGTGGGCGCAATGGTGCGGGTAGCAGGGGTTGCGGGAGCGAGGCTGGAGTAGCCAGGGCGCGGGCATAGGCCCCGGGCGCGTCCATGGAGGGGTTGTAGGTGCGGGCACGCGCGGTCAGAGAGCAGGTGAACGCGGCGAACGGTGTCCTACGACGGGACATAGAGGAGAGGAGGGAAGGCGCTCACCCCCGATGCAGGGGTACGCCGGCGAGGCTCGAGGAGGCCGGTTGAGGAAGAGATGAGGAGGTGAGGCAACGCAGAGCGGCTCCGGCGAGCGGCGTCCGTCACGAGGTCGGAGAGGGGAGGCCCTTCCGGATCCAGGAACGGGGAGGAGGATGGGGCCGCGAGGAGGACGACGATGGGGCAGCGCTAGGCGGCGTTGGCGAGGTGGCGTCGGGGCAGTTTGCCCGATCCCGATCTAGATCAGAGGGGGGGAGGGGGAGAGATCAAGGGGGAGTGGGGGGGTCTGTAATTATTTTTGGGGGCGTGGGGGGTTATAGCCTAGGGTTGGGCCGGTTGTGGTGGGATGGGCCGAGGCCCATGGGGAGCCAGGGTGTTAGGCCTTCTTCTTCTTTTTTGTTTTGTTGTTCTTGAAAAAACATTTCTGTTTTCTTTTATTTTAAGGCACTTCAACAATTTGCAAAAAGATGATTTCTCCACCAGTATTTTCTATGAATTATTTGTCACAGTCTGAACACTTTAGTTTTACATTTTGAAAACTTTAAATTTTGACTTTGTTTTAAAACTGAATTTGAACCGGTTTCAAACCAACGCGAGTTGAACAACAGTAATCGTGGTGACGTTTCATCATCAACAGGAGATCACTGTAGCTTAATTATCCGGGTGTTACAATTCTCCCCCACTACAGGAAATCTCGTCCCGAGATTTAGGAGGTAGAAGGAAACAAAGCGGGGTATTCTTCACGAAAACGATCCTCGCATTCCCAAGTGGCTTCGTCTTCAGAGTGATGCGACCACTGGACCTTGAGGAACTTGATCGCCTTATGACATGTGCGGCGTTCAGCTTGGTCGAGAATGCGGACCGGATGCTCTTTATAGGAGAGGTCCTGTTGCAACTCGAGCACTTCATGATCCACTGCTCGGATTGGGTCCTTGAAGCAGCGGCGGAGTTGTGACACGTGGAACACATCGTGAACCTGAGAAAGGTTCGATGGAAGCTCCAACTGGTATGCCACTTTTCCACGCCTCTTGAGAATAGTAAAAGGACCAATATAACGAGGAGCTAGCTTGCCCTTGATCCCAAAGCGGTGTGCACCCTTCATTGGTGTGACTCGAAGATAGGCCTTTTCGCCAGGTTGATAGACCATGTCTTTATGATGACGGTCATACTGACTCTTTTGACGTGACTGAGCAGTCTTGAGATTCTCGCGAATGACGCGGACTTGTTCTTCGGCATGTTGGATAATATCCGGACTGAAGAGTGGATGTTCCCCAGTTTCTGACCAGTTCAGAGGGGTTCGGCACTTTTGTCAATATAACACTTCGAAGGGGGTCATCCTCAGACTAGCTTGATAGCTATTGTTGTAGGAGAACTCAGCATACGGGAGAGATTCCTCCCATTTCTTGCCAAAGGAAATAACACAAGCTCGAAGCATGTCTTTGAGAACTTGGTTGACGCGTTCAACTTGTCCCTGAGACTGAGGGTGAAAAGCGGTGGTGAATGACAGATGAGTTCCCATAGCTTCTTGGAAACTTGCCCAGAATCTTGAAGTGAATAAGCTGCCACAGTTTGAGCTGATTACCAGCGGAATACCGTGAAGAAAAACAATTCTGGACATATAGAGAGTTGCCACCTGACTAGCAGTGATCTTTTCTTTGATGGCCAGAAAGTGTGCAACCTTGGAAAGTCGGTCAATGACGACAAGAATAGCATTATTACCTTTCTGTGATTTGGGAAAACCAGTGACAAAGTCCATTTCAACATGGTCCCATTTCCAATCAGGAATAGAGATAGGTTGCAGAGTTCCAGCAGGCCTTTGATGTTCTACTTTGATACAACGGCAAACGTCACATTCAGCAACATAATGAGCAATGTCTTGCTTCATATTTGACCACCAGAATCTCTAACGAATGTGTTGGTACATCTTGGTGCTACCGGGATGAATAGACAAAGGCGTATCGTGAGCTTCTTTCATAACTTCCTTAGTCATATCCAGGTTTTTCTCCTTACATGGCACCACTAGGCGTCCTTTGAAGTACAAAGTGCCAGCATCAGCAACAGTGAAGAATTAGGGATTTCCTTCTGCGAGGTAGCGTTTAATTTTCTCAACTTGAGGGTCATATCCCTGAATTCTCTTGATGGAGTCCAAGAGATCTAGTTCGACAGCCAAGGAATTGAGGGAACCCTGGGAAACAACGCGAAGGTTCATCTTGCAGAATTCTGGAGGAGGGGGTGCAAGTGCACCAGGAGGAACAATATGGAGGTTCAGCTTTCTGAATTCTTCAACAAGCGAGGGATGAACTTTTTGAACCTCAAGGTGATTGCAATATGACTTGCGGCTCAAAGCATCAGCCATCACATTAGCCTTGCCTAGTGTATAGGAAATACCCAAGTCAAAATCTGCTACCATCTCCATTCATCTCTGCTGACGGAGGTTCAGGTCTGGCTGGGTAAACAGATACTTCAGACTTTGGTGGTCGGTGAAGATCTCACAATGATTACCGAGAAGGTAATGTCGCCACTGTTTTAGTGCATGTACGACAGCAGCAAGCTCGAGGTCATGAACTGGGTAGTTCTCTTCGTGAGGGCGCAATTGATGAGAGGCATAGGCAATCACTCTGCGCTCTTGCATTAGGACATAGCCTAATCCTTGTCGTGAAGCGTCGCAGTAAATGACAAAATCCTTCTTAGTATCGGGAGGAGCAAGCACTGGGGCAGAAGTCGGCTTGTCTTTGAGCGTTTAGAAACTTTCCTGACACTTTTCTTTCCAATCAAACTTGACGCCCTTGTGAAGCAGACCAGTCAGGGGCTTGGCAATCTTGGAGAAGTTCTCGACAAATCGACGGCAATAGCTGGCGAGTCCGAGAAAACTTCTGACTTGCTTGACATTCTTCGGAGGAGTCCAATCGAGAATAGCCTGAACTCACTCGGGGTTGACAGCAACACCATCCTTGGAGATGACATGCCCAAGATAGGTCACTTCAGGAAGCCAGAAATCACACTTGGAATACTTAGCATACAGTTGATGCTCTCGAAGTTTTTCCAGAACAAGTCGAAGGTGTTCAGCATGTTCTTCTTTATTCTTGGAATATACAAGGATATCATCCAGATAAACCACGACGAACTTGTCGAGGTATTCCATGAATATATAGTTCATCAGACGAGAGAATGTCGCTGGAGCATTTGTCAAACCAAAGGACATGACGGTGTACTCATATGAACCATAGCAAGTAACGAAGGCGGTCTTGGGAATATCCTCTTTACGAACCCGAATCTGATGGTAACCAAGCCTCAAATCAAGTTTAGAGAATACTGAGGAGCCAGCAAGTTGATCATACAGATCATTGATTCTGGGAAGCAGATACTTGTTCTGAATTGTTGCCTGGTTGATAGGTCGGTAATCTTGTACCAAATGATTCGTACCATCCTTCTTTTTGACAAAGAGAGAAGGTGCTCCCCAAGTAGAGGTACTAGGACGAATGAATCCCTTGTGAAGAGATTTGTCGATTTCCTCCTTAAGTTCAAGGAGTTCATGTGGCGGCATCTTGTAGGGTCGCTTGGCAATAGAAGTTGTGCCCGGTTTCAAGTCTATGACGAATTCGATAGCTCTAGCAGGGGTATTCCTGGAAGTTCTTCTAGGAAGACATCTTTGAATTCACAAACAACTAGAATGTTCTCTATTCCCTCAAGAGGTGAGGCATTCAATTAATTCAAAACATGTATCTGATTCTCGGCATCCTGAGCTGCTCGGACCGAGTATTGGACTGTCTGGCCAGAAGGGTGAGTGAGCTGGACTGTCTTGGCGGCACGGTCAATCTTAGCATTATGGGCTGTCAACCAATCCATACCAAGAATGATGTTGATATTGGAAGGTCCGAGTACAATGAGAGAAGCCGAAAAAAGTAGACCTCCAATCTCGATTTGGTTGCGAGGGCATAACATTGTGGTTTGCCACTTGGATCCCGGAGATTGAATCGCTAAAGGAGTGGGCAAATTTAACATATCTAACCCATGCAACTTAGCAAATTGTTGGGACACAAAAGCATGTGATGCTCCTGAATCAAAGAGAACAGAAGCTGGCACTGAATTAATGCGAAGGGAACCTTTCACGATTTTTGGGGACTCACAAGCTTCTTGAATCTTGACATGGGTGACTTGACCACAACTTACTACAGGCGTCCTGGCATTACAACTACTGATATGATAGTTTCGACGGCCCTTCGTACGACCCACAGTAGAACGTGGTGCCTTTTTAGGCCGATCCGGGCGATAGTTGATAGCAAGGTGTCCCGGCTGTCCACACTTGTGGCATAAGCCATCATTATGGGGAGGAGCCACAACATTGGACTGTCCATCCTGAATCGTTACTTGTCTCGGCGGTGGAGGCAAACAAGGTGCAACATAAGACGGCCTTGGTGTTGGAGCAGGTCGGTGATGAACATTGTGTGGGATCCAGACTCGACGTTTCTGAGCAGGCTGACTTGAGGATGGGCCAACATCTCGAGTACGCTTGAGCGACTCCTGGTACTCAGTCAGACCAGTTTCAGCTCGGAAAGCTTGGCTGATAAGCGTCGCAAAGTATACGCAATCATGAACAACAAGTGTGAGCTTTATATCAGGACACAGTCCTTCGCGAAATTTCTCTTGCTTGCGAGCATCAGTGCAGACGTCATCCGCAGCATAGCGAGATAATTCAAGGAAATTCCTCTGATATTCATCCACAGTCATTGAGCCTTGTGAGAGTTTGCGGAACTCCTTCTTCTGGTCCATCAGGCCTTGAGGAATGTGCCGTGCACGAAAGGCTAATTGAAATTCCTGCCAACTGGTTACAGTCTCTGCAGGCAGCATACCCCTGTGGCTTTCCCACCATTGAGCAGTTGGACCTTTCAAGTGGAATGTCGCAAAGGTAACGTAACTGGCAGGGGCAAGATTAGCTGACTCCATCTCAAACAGGATGTCATGAAGCCAATCATCAGCATCCATAGGATTGGTGGAGTTGCGGAAAATGGATGGGTTGAGGCGCACGAATCCTTATAGTGTTATTGGGGCAGGCTGTTGATGAGCATTCTGGCTCGGAAGCTGGGCCATTACTCCAGTCATAAACTAACGATTCAGCTCAAACTGCTGCATCATTGCGGCAACATAGGGTGGAGGTGGAGGATCGTCAGCCATCCTGCTAAAACATCAGGAACCAATTTACAGGGGGGTAGAGCAGGTGTAAGGAGTCATTCATGATGTAACTTGAACAATGAGCAAAGGCGCAGTATGTACAAAGCAGTAGTCATTGAAGACATCCAGATACATATATAGAGCCAAATACACATTGCTAGTAGGAGTTCGGTCAAGAGGATCATCCTAGACATACTAGGCGGCACACATGCACGCGATGGAAGGATACAACAACGAGACATAGCAAAGGCTACATCATCGTCGAAGAAAACCAGTAGAGCATGGAATCTACAGGGGACGATGTAGGGTGCCCTTGATAGAAGGATTTCTGCGGCCCGTGGACAAAGTGAAGCAGATCCTGGCTCCCAATTCAAGAAAGGCATGATACAAATCTCCGGGTGGATGTGATCATGAGAACCTAGGGTAGAGTTAGCAAAACCATTTAAACCGAATAGGAGAGAGATCAGAGTCCCAGAGTATAGACGAGGAGTAAAAGAACCTAATACCACCAAATGGCGATGGGGGCCAGTAAGCTGCACAGCCATGTTAGAAAAGTTTTTCAAAGACTAGACTCAACTTTGGCTAAGGAGTAAGAAAGGGGGATCCTACAGGCAGTCAGCTCTGATACCAACTTGTAACGCCCCCGATTCAATCGTACACTAATCATACACGCAAATGTGTATGATCAAGATCAAGGACTCACGGGAAGATATCACAACACAACTCTAGACACAAATAAAATAATACAAGCTTTATATTACAAGCCAGGGGCCTCCAGGGCTTGAATACATAGCTCGATACACAAGAGTCAGCGGAAGCAACAATATTTGAGTACGGACATACGTTAATCAGGGATGCCATAAGAAGGCTAGCACAAAAGCAACACGATCGAAGAGGCAAGGCCTCCTACCTGGGACCTCCTAACTACTCCTGGTCATCGGCGGCCTCCACGTAGTAGCATCCATCAGCGGTGGCATCTGGCTCCAAGGGTCCACCATCTGGTTGCATCAACCGAAAAGAAGAAGGAAGGGAGGGAAAGGTAGCAAAGCAACCGTGAGTACTCATCCAAAGTACTCGCAAGCATCAGATCTATACTAAGTATGCATTGGTATCAAAACGGAAGATTTGTAACTGTGGACTGAACTGCAGCATGCCAGAATAGAGGGGGAAGGACTAGCCTATCGAAGACTAGCATCTTCACACAGCTCCAAGCATCTTGCAGCATGTAGGAGAGTAAAGAATGGCAGTTTAATAATTAACAAACATGTTGTAGAATCAACGCCCATAGATCCTTCCCCGACTCCTTGCGGGAAAGCAATCTCGGAGCCACATATCTCAAGTATCCATTTTAGTTGTATAAGATCAGGATATAAGTCTGAACGTCTGTTATAGTGGACACGGCTATTAATAGATAATCTTCCCTGCAGGGGTGCACCAGTTTTCCAACACGCTCGATCACTCTGGCTGGACACACCTTTCTGGGGTCAATGCCCGGCCTCGGAAGATCAACACGTCGCAGCCCTACCTAGGCTCAGCAGAGAGGTCCCCGTCGGTCTACCTCCTAAGAACTCTGAGGTCTGGGCCCATAGCCCGTTGCGCTCCGGGTCGTTGTACACAGGGCGGGTCCAGGCTCCACCTCTACATGGATGGTGTCGGCCCAGTCATGCCACACTGCTGAACTGGACGTCTGACAAAGCTTTGGCTGATACCACGACGCCGAGGCCCATAACTATTCTCGCGTGGTGGTTGGTGCGTAAAGGCCAGAGGCCAACTCAGAACAAATACCCAAACCATAGTGTATTATTAGCTTGCGGAGACGAGCAGAGACTCACAATAAGGTGAACCTGTCGCCCCGTCTCGAGGAAATACGGCAAGGGCTAGCCCAGCCCACTCGAGGGCGGCCTACCGGCCCGGCCGTGCCTCGTAACCATCTTGCGGGTGCTCTCCGGGCCCGCCCAACTTTCCCAAAGGTCTCAAGTAAAGTCAAGGTAACCATGTGTCCAAACATCAAGGGGAAAACCCGAGGAATCACCCACGAAGGATTCTACTTGATGTAAACATCAAGGTGAACATAAGAGGAACCACCTTCGAGGTTCACACTTGAGGGGTTGCACGACAGAGCTGTATCAGGAATGGTGAAAGAAGAACCACCCTCGTTGACCACGACCGAATAGCTACACTACAGAGTTGTCATCAGGAGTGCGTTGTGAGGTCTCATCCTCGGCACCCGATAGTAGCTCTACAGAGTCGAGCAACTAAAGGGGCGTGATGTGATGTGAGGTGTCAGGCTCTGGTCATCGATCACGTTGATCGAGTCGTTGAAGATGAAGCAGGGGAAACAAGGGCAAGGTGGGGGTCACTAATGGATCTCAAACAACCTATACTAAGCAGTTTAGGATAAGCACGTAAGGTACAATGAGCTAGTTACAAAAGCAGGCTATGCATCAGAATAGGAGCAAACAATAACAGTAGCAAAATCTAATGCAAGCATGAGAGTATAGAATGGGCGATATCGGGATGATCAAAGGGGGGGCTTGCCTGGTTGCTCAGACAAGGAGGGAAGTTGGTGCGTAGTCGATCACATGGACATCAGCAGCGGTCTCAGGGTCTACCGGAGAGAAGAGGGGGAAGAAACAGTAAATACACACAAACATATGCATAATATGACAGTAAGCGATGCTAGAGGTGTTCTAACGTAGTGCTACACGATACCGGTGAAGTGGGATAACATCCGGGAAAGTTTTCCCAGTTCCGGACGTCTGTCAGTTAGATGAACCGAAGGGGAAAAGTTCAACGTTTGCTATGCTAGGGACGTGTGGCAGGTGAACGGACCGCGGGTTCAGATTCGTCTCGTGGTTTTGAGCAACTTTCATGTACAAAGCATTTTCATCCAAGTTACGGATTAATTTATATTAATTTTCAAAGATTAAACCATTTCTAAAAATAACAGGATTTATTTTAATTCGAAAATATATCAAGTGTAATTGCTATGGGTACACAGAGAGTGTACCCAGAGATGTGTAAGTGGGGCTTACAGAGGGCCCCACTGCTGAGTCGGCAGCTGACCTAGTCAACCTTATCCAAAAGAACAGTGTTGCGGGTCCCACATGTAAGTGATTGAGGGTTAAACTAATTTAACTAACACATTTTATTAAGCAAAAGGCTGGGCCCGCGTGTCATAGACTAACAGGCTAAGAAACAGTTAATTATTGTTAAGTTAATTAAGGAAACTTTAATTAAGGTGAATAACCATTTAATTAATTGATTGATTATTAACAATTTAGTTTTTTACATTTTTTAACTTTCGTTCACAGGGGCTGGGCCCCGACTGTCATTGGCACCAGCCGTGGCCGCGTTTGTGCTCGCGCACAGGTACACGGCGAGCGCCGGCGGGCAGAGAGGCCATGCGTCGTCGGTTGGACGAGCGGGAGGCGTCGCGACTGCAGCGAGCAGCGGCGCAGGGTGGGCGCAATGGTGCGGGCAGCGGGGGTTGCGGGAGGGAGGCAGGAGTAGCCAGGGCGCGAGCGTAGGCCCCGGGCGCGGCCATGGAGGGGTTGTAGGTGCGGGCGTGCGCGGTTAGAGAGCAGGTGAATGCGGCGAACGACGTCCTACGACGGGACATAGAGGAGAGGAGGGAAGGCGCTTACCCTCGATGCAGGGGTACGCCGGCGAGGCTCGAGAAGGCCGATTAAGGAAGAGATGAGGAGGCGAGTTGACACGGAGCGGCTCCGGCGAGCGGCGTCCGTCACGAGGTCAGGGAGAGGAGGCCCTTCCAGATCCAGGAACGGGGAGGAGGATGGGGCCGCGAGGAGGACGACTACGGGACAGCGCTCGGCAGTGTCGGCGAGGTGGCGCCGGGGCAGTTCGCCCGATCCCAATCTAGATCGGATCGGGGGGAGGGGAGAGAGATCGAGGGGGAGTGGGGGGTCTGTAGATATTTTTGGGGGCGTGGGTGGTTATAGCCTGGGGCTGGTGAGGGAGTCCTGGATTAAGGGGTCCTCGGACAGCTGGACTATATACTTTGGCCGGGCTGTTGGACTATGAAGATACAAGATTGATGACTTCGTCCCATGTCCGGATGGAACTCTCCTTTGCATGGAAGGCAAGCTTTGCAATTCAGATATGTAGATTTCCTTCTCTGTAACCGACTCTTTGTAACCCTAGCCCCCTCCGGTGTCTATATAAACCGGAGGGTTTAGTCCGTAGGACAACAACAATCATAATCATAGGCTAGCTTCTAGGGTTTAGCCTCTACGATCTCGTGGTAGATCAACTCTTGTAATACTCATATCATCAAGATCAAACAAGCAGGAAGTAGGGTATTACCTCCATCGAGAGGGCCCGAACCTGGGAAAAACATCGTGTCCCCTGTCTCCTGTTACCATTAGCCTTAGACGCATAGTTCGGGACCCCCTACACGAGATCCGCTGGTTTTGACAGTGACATTGGTGCTTTCATTGAGAGTTCCACTGTGTCGTCGCGGTAAGGCTTGAGGGCTCCTTCAATCATCTTCAACGACACGGTCCAGGAGGAGGATTTCCTTCCCGGACAGATCTTTGTATTCGGTGGCTTTGTACTGTGGGCCAACTCGCTTGGCCACATGGAGCAGATCGATAGCTACGCCCCTAGCCATCGAGTCAGGTTTGGAAGCTTAAACTGTACTGCCGACACCCGCGGAGACCTAATCTTCGACGGATTCGAGCCCATGTCAGGTACGCCGGACAGCCGTGACGAGCATGACTTAGATCTTCCATCAGACAGTATTTGGGAGATCACACCTGCGGCGGCCCTGGGAATCAATCCGGAGCATATCACGCCTTCGGAGGACGGGTGGATGGACCCCACCACAGAGGTCGTATATTTATCGGCGTTGGAGCCGAAAACTGATCCCACCCCTTGTGAGGATGGTGTCATCGGACCTCCGGACTCGTCTCCGGCTACAGGATCCGAACCGTGTATGTCCATTCCTATCGAATCTGAGTGGGCACCGGTCATGGAGTTCACCTCCGCGGATATTTTTTAGCACTCGCCCTTGGGTGATGTGCTAAACTCATTAAGGTCTCTTTCCCTGTTAGAAGATTCCTGCCCGAACTATGCTCGAGTGGGAAGCAGAATATATTCGTTCCCCACGCACCACCCACTTCATAGCCACTGTCGTTGACTTAACCGACACGCTCAATTTCGACTCCAAAGAAGTCGACGGTATTTACAATGATGCAGGAGAAGAACAAGAACCACCGCCCACTAGGCGCTAGACTGCACCTCATCATATGATATATATATATATATGGTGGACACACCAAAAGAAGGCGATGGTGATGATGCAACGAAGGATAATCCCCTCGATAAGCCACCAAAGCGGCGCCGCAGGCGCCGCTCTAAATCCCGCCACAGTAAAAGCAGCGAGAATGGCGCAAGAAAGAAAAATACCCCGCTCAACTCCAAAGGAAACGACGACCCCATGGACCCAGCAATGGAGCAGGATGAGCCAAGGGACGGTGAACATAGTCCGGAGCCAACGTCATATGCTGCTAATCCCGAGGGTAAAATTCACCAACCTGTCTCCGGAGAGGAGAACAGTCCAGACGATGATGCACTCATCATCCCAGAAAAACACCTGGAACAACAGAACCTCCACAGAAGGCTTATTGCCACCACAAGGAGCCTAAAGAAGCAGAAGCAAAGGCTTGAAGCCGCATGGGATACGCTCAACCGCAGGTGGAACAAAGTGCTCGACACTGAAGAGAAATACGATGCCGATCGCCACACAAAGAGCTATCCAAAGCGCAAGCTGCTGTCCGAATTCGACGACGAGGCCATAGAGCCCATTCAGCCAAAAACGACCGATCAGCCGGACCGACCACCCCGTGGCTGTGACAGGACGGCTAATGATGCCGCACGCAAGTCAGCACATGATTTACGTGATCTCCTGGACAAAAAGTCTGGTATGGCCAGGTCCATCTATGGATCTAGGAAGCGCGCTTCAGCACAGGATCAGAGCCACCAAAATGATCACATTGATCGAATACCAGCTAGGAATCAGCACCGAACACAACAACTGTCGACAGCATGCCACGACACGTCCAAATACAGGGGTGCCATGCACCCCCCTGTGCTTCACCGATGAGGTGCTGGACCATGAATTTCCGGAAGGATTTAAACTCGTGAATATAGAGGCATACGACAGAACGACAGACCCTGGGGTCTGGATTGAGGACTTTATCCTTCACATCCACATGGCTCACGGAGATGATCTCTACGCCATTAAATACCTACCCCTCAAGTTGAAAGGACCAGCTCGGCACTGGTTGAAAAGCCTTCCTGAAAACTCAATTGGAAGTTGGGAAGTACTTGAGGATGCTTTTAGGGCCAATTTTCAAGGGACCTATGTCCGACCTCTGGATGCAGACGACTTAAGTCACATAATTCAACAGCCCGGAGAGTCAGCCCGAAAACTTTGAACATATTTCTTACTAAGAAGAATCAAATCGTCGACTGCCCGGATGCTGAAGCCTTAGCGGCCTTCAAGCACAGTATCCGGGACGAATGGCTCGCAGACACCTCGGCCAGGAAAACCCGAGGACAATGGCAGCCTTAACAAGCCTCATGACCCGCTTTTGCGTGAGCGAGGACAGTTGGCTGGCCCGTAGCGGCACCAGCGACCCAGGCACATCCAAAGTCAGAGATGGCAACGGGAAGCCACGATGCAATAAAAACAAGCATCGAAACAATGAAGACAGCCCAGATAACACGACGGCCAACGCCGGATTCAGGGGCTCTCGACCCGCTCAATGGAAGAAGCCATTTAAAGGCAGCAGAGATGGACCGTCCAGCCTAAATAAGATTCTAGACAAATTATGTCAGATTCATGGCACCCCCGAAAAACCTGCCAATCACACCCACAGAGAGTATTGCATTTTCAAGTAGGCCGGAAAACTAAATGCCGAACACAAGGGGAGGGAGACGCCAAGTGAAGACGAGGATGAGCCTCGCCAGCCGAACACTGGGGGATAGAAAAAATTCCCACCCGAAGTCAAAACAGTAAATATGATTTACGCAACTCACATTCCAAAGAGAACGCGCAAACGCGCACTCCGAGAAATATACGCTGTGGAGCCCGTCGCCCCCAAATTCAACCCCTAGTCGGCCTACCCAATCACCTTCAATCGCAGGGACCATCCTACTTGTATCCGGCACGGAGGTTCGGCTGCCTTGGTGTTCGACCCAATAACTGATGGATACCATCTCACTCGAGTCCTCATGGACGGCGGCAGTAGTCTACACCTGATATATCAGGACACTGTCCGCAAAATGGGGATAGACCCATCAAGAATCAGCCAAAGCAATACTACCTTTAAAGGAGTGATACCAGGCATCGAGGCCCGCTGCACGGGCTCTCTAGTTCTAGAGGTTGTATTCGGTTCAGAACCGAAGAATTAATCTTCGACATCGCTCCATTTTGAAGTGGCTATCACGCTCTACTCGAAAGAACGACCTTTGCTCGTTTTAATGCAGTGCCGCACTACGCCTATCTTAAACTTAAGATGCCCGGTCCATGTGGTGTCATCACAGTTAGCGGAAATATAGAGCGTTCCTTACGTGCGGAAGAATACGTGGCGGCTCTAGCAGCCGAACACTGAGCCGCCCCTCCAACCAGAATAAATGGTTGGTCGTTAAGACCATAGACACGGTTAGACGAGTCCGGCGCTCCACCAGATGTAACAGCCAAGATAAACCTGAGCTAGGGATACCCCCATAAGTGGTGCTAGGGGTTGCTCGCAAAAAAAAGCACATAGTTTGGCTCGACCCTATTAATGAAATAACATATTGCATTTTCATTAACCAACTCCTCGCACCAAGTCTTTCACTTGGCTTCTTCCCTTTTTACACACGATCATCGTGCTACACCCTTCCAGGATACGGCACAACAGAGATAAAGGCGCAGACGTGCAGTAGGGCCCTGCTCAAAGGTTTCTCTTTAGATTAAGACCCTGCGTAAACCTTTTTTAATATCTCTTGTTGCTCCTTCCCCTCCGGACTTTTAACACAACCAGGAGGGATACTGGCGTTCTTGACACTTCGTCACACCAGACTAACGCAGGTACCTGGAAACACAGGGCTCATTATTGAGGGCGTTGCTCAGCCCAGTATATGTTGTAAAGCCCAAATACCTTAGGGAGTGTTCGGCATCGCGAGTTTGGCCTTATATGCATCAGCTCCGAATCATGTCTTTGGTCAAATGTTGGGTTTGCCCAGCTCCCGTGTTTTGCTACCTTACGTTCCGCTCTATCGGCTAAGGCGGCACC
The DNA here is from genome assembly GCA_900231445.1 of Triticum turgidum subsp. durum. Lineage (NCBI taxonomy): Eukaryota > Viridiplantae > Streptophyta > Magnoliopsida > Poales > Poaceae > Triticum > Triticum turgidum. Next base: position 557,937,392 of record LT934112.1, on the reverse strand, counting down.
GGGAGAACTACTGCGATTGTGTCCTGGTTCATCTGGATAAGCACCTCAGTAGAGAAAGTCGAAAACTGACTGTCATGATACAGCGCGAGACTGGTCAACCACTCGATGACTCAGCGAAATCTTCGCAATTCCTCTGCATTAACAAAGGACCGGTTTCCCGGTCATGTACATACGCGCACCATATTCGGATGAACGCGGAAGTACTAGGGGCTATATAGTAGCCCCACCATCAAACTCCTATGGCTAAGTGAAAGTGCTAAAGCTATATAGTCCGATTGCCTGGTTCGCCGCGCTATCACCTCCTTAGCGGACCAAGACGTTGGATCAAGTGTGACTACGCGTTTTCCGAACACCCCCGCATTATATGTGTGGGGGCTGAAGCCGACGACTGCAAACTTTCAGGTTCTATACGTACATAAACGGCCGCACAGGAGGCACTATAATACTTTCGGGCAAAATTATAAACACAGCCTTTATAATCAAAATAGCATTGTTTTTACAATTGAGATACATGTCACTCGAACATGGCACTCTTCAAGCACTGAGCCTCTATTAAAAGGGCGCCTTCTAAGACTTCTTCAAAATAGTGCTCGGTCGGGTCCTGGCCTCCCGCCGGACCCTAGGTTGCAATTGCGGTGGTTTCCATCCCTGCCTAGTATGTTTTAACACGGGCAAGAGCCATCCTCCCACCCTCTATGCACGCCGACCTCTTCACAGCATCGATGCGCGACGCAACACCAAGTAATTGTTGCACTAATCCAAAATAGCTGTCCGGCCTTGGCCCCCGTGGCCAAAGATGATCCACGGAAGACCTCATAGCAAGCCCGGACAACCAATGGAGCTCGGTCCATGCGGCCATCCTTTCATTCAATGGCAGCGGACGCGTCGGGGCACTGAACAGCGACCAGAATAACCTTTCTACCTTATGGTCTTTCTGATCTTTGTAAAATTTGGTCGCGTCAGCAGCACACTTTGCCAGGTCCGCATACGCGTCTGTAGCGCTCCACAACTGATCCAGAGGGGCATACTTCGGATCTTCGAACTTCATCCGAAACAAATAGGGCTTCCCAGCCGTGATATCTCCGGCCTCACGAAGCTCCTCCCTTATCCCTCTTATTTCAGAGCGGGTTTCCTTGGCTGCCTCCAGGGCCTTCTTCAGGTCAGCCGCTTTTGTTTGGTTTTCCTTTTCAAGGAGCTCATGGCGGTCGGCGACATCTTTTAGCTCAATAGCCATTTGGGCTATCCTTTCTTCGCTCTGGCGATGAGCAGCCTGCTCGGCTCTTAACTCTTCGACCGTCTTTAGAGCAGCCGCATCACTTATTCGGGCCTGCTCCTTGGCTCGGGCAAGCTCCGCTAGAAGGGTCTCTACGGCAGCAGCTCCATCTGCAGTCACAGCATATTATAGATACTAGCATCATGCTCCTCTTAAACATTTGCTGACAAGTTAAACATACATACCCTGGGCCTCGTGAAGCCGCTTGTTAACAAGCGCAATGTCGGCATCGGCCACGTCAAGCTGTCGCTTTAGTTCGGCAAAATCAGTAGTCTGGTCAACCGCCGGACCCTCAGCCGCCTGCACATAAAAGCAACACGATTATTACCAGAGATTATGATCCTCTGTTTGTCACCTTTGGATGGCAACCAGAGTCTCAAGAGCTACTATCTATACAGAGCACACCTAGCATGTGCGGTACCGTCAAAAATACATATATTATTTTTTTGCGTACCTCAAAGCCTCTCAGCTGACTCGTAAAAGCTTCATTTAAACCGCTTTTGGCGGACAAAATCCTCTCAACCACCGTACCCATTAAGGCATGATGTGTCTCTGAGATGGCCGCTCACTCCAGAAGACCCATCAGTGTGTCCGGCTGTGTGCCGGATAATCCGGGACTCTTCCTGAAGCTCTCTTTGGGAGTCGGGTATTCCAGACTTTGGGCAGCCGAAGTGTAAACTTCCGGCCTTCGCGGATCAGGAAAAATCCTCCGTGGCGACACCTCGGGGTCATCCGCTCCATGTGGCGGGTAGGATGGAGGAGGTGTTTCACTCTCCATCATCTCTGGAGGAAGATCCCCCGAATACGAACTCTGTGGAGAAGGGCTACGAGCCGGACTGCAATAAATATGTCCCGATTATTACTCTCAGAGACAAAACAGGATATACTTACCAAAGTACCTTTTTTCACTTACAGCTTGGTTGAGGGATGGCCCCCTTGCGGGCGTTGTGCGGTAAGGACGCCCTCTGGGGCAGGGCCCCCTGGCAAGGTTTTCTTCCCTCGTTTGAAAACCTCCGTCTCCAAGTCTTCAGAGGCGGCCCTTTTCTTACCATGAGGAGAGGGGATTTTGGATTCACCTCCCCGATTATCCTCCTTCGTGGAGGCACTTATTCCCCCGATTTGGATGTGTAAAGTATGAAGCCCATCGGTGGTTTCCCTATTCCTCCCCTCATCTTCTCCTGATGGCACATGATACGGTGCGTGCTCAAGCATCTGATCAATAGAGGATCCGGCGAGCCTTCGAGGAGAGGGGTCGAACACCTAATCCTCTCTGCTTTCCTTATCCAGTCCTGGCGGAGAGCAATTTTTCAGAATGCTGTTATAACATACATAAAGGACGATGTGTTCGGTAGCGGAGTTACTTACTTGGGTATCCGGACGGTTAAAGTTGAGATCCACATCCTCGTTGGTATCCGGACACTCTATTCATGATCCAAAGAAAGACCCATACATCTCTTTGAGCTTCATGCTGAAGAATTGTTGAACGGTTCGTGGTCCTTCCGGGTTGAACTCCCACATACGGAGAGGTCGACATTGGCAGGGCAGGACCCGACGAACCAGGATTACTTGCATTATCCTGACAAGACTGACATCCTTCTTAAGAAGGTCTCGGATGCGGCTTTGCAGTATCAGCATGTCATTAACTGGCCCCCAGTCCAGCCCCTTGTTGACCCATGACGCCAGCTGCGGTGGAGGGCCCGAGCGGAACGCTGGAGCGGCCGCCCGCTTTGTACCTCGGGGAGCTGTGATGTAAAACCACTCCCATTGCCATAAGTCGAAAGTTTCTGTGAAGGAACGCTTTGGCCATGGGGCATCGGCGCCTTTGCTTATTATAGCGCCTCTGCACTCCGCGTGACACCCGTCGATCACCCTCGGCCTCACATTGAAAGTCTTGAGCCATAGGCCGAAGTGGGGGGTGATGCGGAGGAAGGCTTCACACGCGACGATAAACGACGAGATGTGAAGGATGGAGTCCGGAGCTAGATCGTGAAAATCTAGCCCGTAATAGAACATGAGACCTCTCACGAAGGGATCAAGACTAAAACCTAGCCCTCGGAGGAAGTGGGAAATAAATACGACACTCTCGTTGGGTTCGAGAGTGAGGATGACCTGCCCTTGAGCAGGTAGCCTGTGCGGGATTTCTGCGGTGAGATACCTGGCCTCCCTAAGCTTCTTGATGTCCTCTTCTGTGACGGAGGAGGCCATCCACCGGCCTTCAAGGTTGGATCCGGACATGGTTGAAGGTTCGAAGTGTCTAGCTTGAGCCTTGGGTGTTGGAACTCGAGGTGCGGGAGGGGGAGGATCGAGCGTGGGAAGAAAAGGACAAGCCTTGGCCCCTTATAAAGAGGACGAATATCAAGCGTCCCCCGCGTGACCGTTTGGGACTTGCCTAAAATCGAGGAGTCATATTAAACAAACACGGTTGGGTTACCCACATCTGTATTGATGAGAATCCCGTGATAAGGGGAACATGATCTCTGCTTCGACAAGACGTGCCAATAAAGCCGCCTCACAGCACGTGTAGTGGCTGGTGGTGAAAAACGGTTCGAATAATGACCGGGTCATGGCGTGACGTCATGCTATGAAAAGTTGTCAGTAGATTAGATTTGTGGAATATTGTGCTCTCTACGGTGGTATGTGGAATTTGTTTTGCAGAGCCGGACACGATTCTTGTGTTCCAAATCTTCTATGGAGTATTCGGAGAAGGAACCCGCCTTGCAATGCCGAAGACAATCTGCACGCCAGACTCACCGTCATTGAAGCCTGGTTTAGGGGCTACTGAGGGAGTCCTGGATTAAGGGGTCCTCGAACAGCCGGACTATATACTTTGGCCGGACTGTTGGACTATGAAGATACAAGATTGAAGACTTCGTCCCGTGTCCGGATGGAACTCTCCTTTGTGTGGAAGTCAAGCTTGGCAATTCGGATATGTAGATTTCCTTCTCTGTAACCGACTATGTGTAACCCTAGCCCCCTCCGATGTCTATATAAACTGGAGGGTTTAGTCCGTAGGACAACAACAATCATAATCACAGGCTAGCTTCTAGGGTTTAGCCTCTAGGATCTCGTGGTAGATCAACTCTTGTAATACTCATATCATCAAGATCAATCAAGCAGGAAGAAGGGTATTACCTCCATCGAGAGGGCCCAAACCTGGGTAAAACATCGTGTCCCCTGTCTCCTGTTACCATTAGCCTTAGAGGCACAGTTCGGGACCCCCTACCCGAGATCCGCCGGTTTTGACACCGACAGCTGGGCTGGTTGGGGTGGGATGGGCCGAGACCCATGGGGAGCCAGGGGGTTTGGCCTTCTTCTTATTTTTGTTTTGTTAAAAAAATATTTCTGTTTTCTTTTATTTTAAGGCACTTAAACAATTTGCAAAAAGATGATTTCTCCACCAGTATTTTCTATGAATTATTTGTCACAGTCTAAACACTTTAGTTTTACATTTTGAAAACTTTAAATTTTGACTTTGTTTTAAAACTGAATTTGAACCGGTTCAAACCAACGCGAGTTGAACAACAGTAATCATGGTGACGTTTCATCATCAACAGGAGATCACTGTAGCTTAATTATCCGGGCGTTACAGTTGCGGGTTCCTAGGGCATGGCAAACACGGTGACATGCTCTGTTTCGAGCCCGCGTGGCTGTGGCCATGACGGCGGCGTGCAGAGGCGGCGGCGCGTGCGGGTGTGAGTGACGTGATGGCTACGGCGTGTGAGAACGGGAGCAGAGAGGGGGAAACGAGGGAGAGGCTCACTGCGGTTACAGCAGTGCAGACGGCGAGCTCGGGGGAGATCCGAAGTGAACGGAGCAGCGGAGGCGGTCTCGTCGTCGGGGGGTTGAAGACGAGCTCGGTGAGGTTGTTCAGAGGCGTCCAGCGGCGCGTGACTAGGTGGAGAGGGCGAGGTCGTCGAGGCGAAGCTCGTGGGCACATCGAGGAGGCGAGGGGAGCATGGTGGCCGCGGCAACGTCGATCGGCGGCGACGGTAGCACTCGGTGGGGAGAACAGAGGAGGGGGAGAGCGTTCGAGGAAGAGAGAGAGGGGTGCAGGGCGTCCAGGCGTCGCGCTGGCGTCATCTAGGCGCGACGAGGGGAAGCCAGGCAGGCTGGGAGGGAGGAGGTGGGCTGGGCCAGGTGGCTGGGCTAGCCGACTGGGCCGTAGGTAAGACCTGGGAAGTGGGATGCCAGGTATAGTGCCCTCTCTCTCTGTTTTCTATTTTGTTCTGTTTTTTATTTGTTTGCCTCTGTTTGGCTTTATTTAAAATACCAAAACACATTCAAAAATCATGAAACTGCTCAGGGCCACTAGTTGGAATATATCCAACAGTAAACATTTCAGTTTATGATTATTTGGACATTTAAAATATTTTATAGCATTGAAATGCCCAAATGCAAATAGAATGTGATTTAGTTCAATGACCTTCTGTTGACCTAGAAAAGTGTGCACCATTTTTGCCAGAGGTTCTAGACCAGAGCAAAGATGATAAACATTTTAGAAGGGCATTTCAGGCTCATTGAAAAAGTATTTTAGTAACCCTAGTTGATTTAGATGGTGCTGGGGGTTTCTGTCATCCCCATTTCAACTTTCTGTGAAAAGTAAACATGATGCAACACCAGAGGCTAGCAGTAGACAGACCGGAACTAGGGATGTGACACTCGGCCTGGGCAACCGCCTTGTTTTCGCCCAGCCCGGAGATTCTGCGAAGTAGGGCAATCACGAGTGCTTGCATTGCCACCACATGTCTCCCTGCTTAATCATGCACAACACGAGGTTTCATGCCTTATTGGCATCAGGAACGATAGTTTGTGCCTTCCAATACCCAATTCAGCTAGTTCGTACTTTGTAGTTGCCTGATGCATGTAAGATCAGCCAAGGTTACCATGCAATCGCACATCAAAAGTGTGAGTAACTTTAGTGCAACTAAATATTGCAATGGCATGCCCAATTAGCAATCAATAATGGTAAGGGGAAGAAGTAACCCATACCAGAATGCACAACAACTCTTGCTGGATTGAGACCTGGACTTCTTGCAGTGGGAGTGAGTCATCTCGGTGATATTCTTATTGAAGGCCTCGCTAAGGCATACCGTTGGTGCTAATTCTGTTTTCTCAACATCTAAACATGGCATGATAATATAACAGCAAGAGAACAAGACCGCACCTTCATGTTTGGTGGAAACATCACTGCCCTGCCCTGCCACTAGCAAAGTCGTAACGACATGTACACATAAATTAATTGAGCTAGATCCAACCCCTTTTGAGGCAGCTCCGATGGCACTCGATCTCACAAATTAGGATACCTACTACCTCGTTTACGAACATGTAGCAGGTCTTTACCATTTGTATCATCATCGCCATTCAGGATTGGAGAATCAACAGTAGTCTGAAATGCCCCCGAGC
>LT934112.1:557886313-557930628 GCA_900231445.1 Triticum turgidum subsp. durum | reverse complement strand
CCGGGCAGCCGCGGGGGCACCTGCCCGGATCTAGGTTGGTGGCGGCGGTGTGGTGGTGGGCGGTGGCTGCGGAGCTGTAGGGTCGCCGGAGAGGGCTGATGGTGTCGCTGTCGACGGTGACGTGCATGGTGGCTCTAGATCCAGCCCGTACTTGCGGCCGGCCGGCCCCGCGTGGAAGGGCCAGTGGGCGGCTGGAGGCCCTCTGCTGGCAATCTGGTGCATGCGTTCGTCTTCACGGCAATGATTGCAGATCGGGATGGCGCGATTGCGAGTGAAAACTTTGTTGACCTCGGTCATGGCAGACGATGGCGGCGCCTTTGGCGTCGTCCCCTTGCCCAAGGCATCGTCTGTTGCAATCGTCGTTACCTTGGTTCGGCTGCTCCGGGGGAAACCCTAGATTTGGGATTCCTAGATCGGACAATGACGGGGTCTTCAGGGCCATCGTTTTGGAGCTCATGATGGCTAGAGGGGACAAGAGGAGATGCGATGGTGTTTCTACTGCGGCAATGACGACGAGCTCAGCAGCCTGGCGCAACGGAGGCTCGGTGACGGACGCATGTTTTTTTAACACACTACAGAAGCAAGCGCTCATATATACGTGCAGAATGCACACCCTACCCCTATGAGCACCTTCGAAAGACTGAGCCGGCATATCATCTCGAGATTTATGAAGTAACCATAGGCACCTCGTCGTCGACGTGAACGTCTCCTCCCACTGAAAGCGCATCGCCGGAAATCCTGAAATAAATTCAGAAATAATGCGAGCACCAGGACTAGAACCCTATTGAGCTGGGATACCACAGTCTGGACATGTGCAGGTGGTGACACTGTCTGGGGCACATCATCAAGTTGGTAGGTGTAGCGATTATGGTTGGGAAGAAGGTGGCTTTGGCTTGACCAACGTACTTGTATTGTCGGATCTATTAAAAAATTCAGGTTAGAAAATTGCAGTCCATGTAGCTAGGCACAAAGAGAACTAAATGCATCTCCAACGCCGACCAGTAAATTCGTTCCCGCAACCGTTCGCAAACATTGCGGACATTGATGCGGGAACCGGCCATCCAACACTATCCGCTAATATTTCAAGTCGGGTTTAACAAATCGGATGAAATCTGTTTGTATTAACTTAGAAAAAATAGCATTACGAATTACTAGCTTCAGCCAACTCATACATGTCCTTCCGCCAACTAGTGTCCATTCAAAAATAAGCTTAGTGTACTAATCGTAGTAACATAGTGTTTTATCGGGAATATATACTAGTGTGCATGCACTATTTGGGGAGAACGAGTGGTCGCGGCTCAGACCGCTCGATGCGAACGGATCGTGCGGCCCGCGAGTTCAGGTGATATCTGGTCGGAAGCACACAGCCCAGCGCTAGACGACAAGGAAGCACAAGCCATAGCGCTAGAAAAATCGCCGCTCATCTCGATCCTCTTCTCATCTCTGCTGGCTCCGAGCACTTTTCCTCTACATTCCTTCCTCCTCCTTCCCTGACCAGCCGGCCGCCGCCCCGTGCAGGTTCAAGATGCAGCCATGGCGTCTGAGCACCCACGACCCGTGCACGTTCAAGCCACAGCCATGGCGTCCGAGCACACGCGACCCGTCCTCCTACCGACCGCCGCCATCGGCCTCCAAAGCGTCGCCGCACGTGACCCGGACGGATCCGATGAGCTCCGCCACGCCGAATCTGAGGAGCTCCGTGCCGGATCCGCCCGTCCACGGAGTCCCTGCGGTCTCCCCCTTCCTCCCATCCCTTTCCCTTTTCCTGGTGCAGTAGCAGCTGACGACAGGCGAAGGCGAGGTTGCAGCCAGCGACGACGGAGTCGAGAGGCAGCAGTCGGTGACGTCAAGCGCATTTCTGGGTACCGATGTGAAGCGCATCTCTATTTTTTCATTTTTATTTTTTAGTTGCACACGCTCACACATCAGTCGGCTGCATCTGCAGGATAGTTGCACACTCTAGACCATTTAGTTGGCAGGAGACATTGTACAGTGAGGCAGTCACAGATCTAGTTGTGCCAACCCCAGACAATATTTTGCCAATTCAAAGTACAAACTGCCTAGCAAACCTGATACAGTGCCAACTCAAGATCTCAGCATAACATCTAGCAAAGTACCAACAGACAAAGGCTCAGTGCCAACTCCAGGAGCCATTGTGGCAACTCAAGTAGTCATTGTGCCAACTCTAGCATCTAATGGGCCAGCTGCAGGTCCAAATGTGCCAACTCCAATAATCACCGTGCCAACTCCAGCATCTAGTGAGCCAACTGCAGGTCCAATTGTGACAACTCTGGCAGCCACTGTGCCACCCCCAGCAGCTATTGAGCCAACTGCAGGTTCAAATGTGCCAACTGGAGCAACTTCTGAGCCAACTGCAGGTCTACTTGTGCCAACTGCAAGACATTTTGTTGCCAACTAACAGTGGTATTGGGCAACCTATCCAACCTCCTTTGCCAGTAAATCAAAAAGGCACAAAGTTTGATCATCAAAACAAACTAAACCCATGAGGAAGTCTACAGGAATCTATGCTTTTTTTTGAAGATGACAAAGCCATGAGTAAACAAGGTCTAGAGGGGAGGTGAAGGGGATGTTAAAGAGGAAGAAATTCAATGGAACCTCACTTTTTTCTCATCCTGGTTGTTGTGGTTGCACAGTTGTGTATGCAGATGGCTCACTTGCTGGTGGAGTTGGCACAACGACGGATACAGTTGGTTCATTTGGACCTGCAGCTGGCTCACTTGGTGCTACAATTGCCACAATAGTGACTGGGTTTGCTGGTTTGTTGCATGGGATGCTGACATACTTACCATGTTTTTGCACATCTTTTTGTTGCACATAATTTTTGCACACAGTGTGGCTATATTTTGGCTGCTGAAACTGATTTAGTTGCATGAAAGCAGCTTCAATTTGCCTATGTTTTGTTTGCACACAACTGTTGTGGATATATTTTCTGTCTGCCTTTTTTGCACACAGTGTGCCCATAGTTGGCTGCTGGAATTGCTGTAGTTGCACGAAAGCAGATAACTGGTTGCACAGATTGTGTGCTAACCCCCCCTACACAAATCATGGGTTTTTGTTGTCTACTAAAGATCCGTGCAAGAATATCAGAAGAAGGGCACTGAACATGCAATTGGAAGTTGAAGAAAATCAGTTGAAGAGGATTCTCACCTTGTGTTGCCTCCTACAGGTATGTTTTCCTCCTCTCCTTTTTTTTGGGTTTTTTGATCTTCTTCTTGCTCCCAAGATCTCTTTCCTCTCTTCTCTTATGTTCTTAGTTCTTTGGAGCCGCCATGGCTTTTCCCTGGCGATGGAGATTTTCACCCTGGTGGAATCTTCCCTTTCGTGGGGAAGAAGATGTCGTGGGGCAGATAGATGGATCAGAGGCAATTATAGATGGGGGGAGAGGGGTGTGGTCGCGCTGCACGTGATTCCCACAGCCAGCTGGCATGCGCGGGACCGTGTGGTTGCTAGCGACGGTTTCGTGGGACGCGACTGGCCACTTTCCTTTTAAGGACGAAGGGGGACCAGGTGGTTTCCTTTTTGGTCGGCCGTTCCCTATCCATTCCAGGCGGCCGGGCGCCCACTAGACGCGTCCGTGTTTTATTAGCAAGCTTCCACATTCAATGTACTCCCTCCTTCCATCTATATAGGGTATAATGCGTTTTTCAAGACCGCCTTTGACTATTGATTATATTAATAGTATATGAGATGTATATTGTGAAAATTATATAATTGGAAGCTCCTTTCACATACGAATTTGATGGTATGCTTTGTGTAACTTGCATGTCATATATTATTGCTCTAATATTTGGTCAAAGTTAGCCTCAGAAAACGCATTAGGCCCTATATAGATGGAAGGAGGGAGTATGTGATTTAGCTAGCTTCCGCCTGGGATGCTTTCACATACGAACTTGATGGTATGCTTTGTGTAACTTGCATGTCATATATTATTGCTCTAATATTTGATCAAAGTTAGCCTCAGAAAATGCATTAGCCCTATATAGATGGAAGGAGGGAGTATGTGATTTAGCTAGCTTCCGCCTGGAATTGGATTCTTTTGCCCCATTTTACATGGAGTTTGATGATTTGCCCCATCCTTGTCTCAATGGCAAGTGGCCCCGGCCCCACCCGCCAATCTCGGAGGGTGAGGGGGGGAGCGCAAAAGATCTAATTTCTCAGCTTCCGCGAACCAAGGTGTACTAAACATGGTGCTTTAGCTAGTCTACGCCAAATCTAGTAGGTAGTTTGATTTCTTCCGCCAAATCTTGTGGCATTTTGAAAAACAAATTAAAGAAGAAAATATAAACAAAGTGATTAGTCGAATCAAACTTTAAACATGCTACCCACCAAACTGTCATCTGGATGGAGAGGAAAGAGGGGTACATGATGAGTTTTGGTTCGTCGCGTGGATGTCTGGACTCCCGCAAAGCTCCTTTTATTTGTCTCCGATTTGCAGGAAAACGGATGTGCGGACTGGTCTGTGGACCGATGTAGGACAGTATTGAATGGCGAACTGTGTTCGGATAGTTGAGTCCGGACGCTTGCGAAAGATTTAAGAGTCCGCTTTGGAGATGCCCTAGCGCAACACAATAGGCAAATCGCCTTTGGCATGAATAATATCGTTACGTAGGTGCCAGGCTCTCAAAAACAAATCCTCATGACATGTTTTTCTTTTCTGAGATAGATCAAGACACGTTATCTCTCATATCATAAAGGTTTTTTTTTGGTTATTAAGAAGAATAAACTCAATCCTACATTACTATGAATGTTGTGAGATCCATTCAAATTTTGAGTCGTAGATTATACAAGCACTTTCCACTTGAAATAGGGGAATTTGAACTAGGCACAATTTCTATGGCACTCACTTTTCTCGTAACGTCATGGAGTAATTCACTTCTTCTATCTTTATTTTGGTGTGTTGAAGTCTTATAACCTGACCCCACATACGTCACGACACAACCACACGTTACCCATAAATAGCTTGCCCGATCCATGTAAAGCTTGGAAGTGTCGTCCCGTAGCAAAGACGAAAGAGTATGTCGAAGGAGGTGAAGAGGAGGATGTCCTTGAGTGCCAACAATGGCACTCCCGGTTAAGAATGGGATGTATCAGTAATTTGGAGTTGACACTCCCATGAACATACCGTGCGATAGTAGCGAGAGTTATCAATAAGCGTAGCTATGAAATTTGCATGCGCACATTTGCTTGTGCTACTTGATAACAAGCATGTTGAGAGCAAAAATCAATTGCTACTGGTAGCTATCCATGTACCGCTTTATCTCTGTGGTCACCATATGACATGTGATTGCCATGGTCAAACCTCATAGAAGTATCTACCAGTCTGCAGGGACATTCAGCCAGCTGTGCAGAATTGGAATTTTCTTAAGCATGAATTAAAGCTGCTAGAAATGAAGATAAAGAGAACATATGCAGCAGAGTTCAAGTCTTGGCTAGCTCTGATCTTCTGAATCAATGGTTTTGGCTAGCAGTTTGGATACAAGCCCTGATTTTCTTTTTGTTAGCTTTACTCCCTTTTTTCCTCTCCCTTTGTAACATACAGTACTGTTTATAGTAATGAAAATTTACCGTTGGACTATTTTTCTACAGTGTTTGCCTAAAAAAAATACTCTCTCCATCCAAAATTACTCCTACGGATGATCTCTGATTGGACCAGTCAAACACAGTTAGCCAAAGACTAAATAATGGGTACTCTTGAGAGAGCTTAGAGTTTCACTTTCAGTTTGTTTTTCAGTCTCCAACAAGTTGATTGAAAAGACAATTAGACGATTTTTCTAATTTCTTCGAAAAAGAATCATCTTCTTGAGTTACCACGGTCGATTCATGTGTAATTGCATGCCGAGTATGCCGGTTGTTCCTACTTTCGTTGGTTCGTCGATTTTGCTCGTGATTGATTGACCACGGCATGTCTAGTTCACTTGCTACAGTGGAGGAGGCGTCATGCGAGTAGGCGCCGCGGCTGATCTTCTACAACACGGCCAGGGACGACGGCGGCGTGGACGAGTTCGACGAGGCGACGTGGAAATACTTCTCGTTCAAGGAGCAGAGCCTCGCGGCACTGCGCCGAAGGCTGGGGGAGGAGACCCGGGTCCTGGACCTCCCTCCCGGCAACAGCCAGATGGAGTTCGTCCTCGTCCCGGCGTCCTCTCCTGCAGGTAAACAATGGGGTCGCTCTGCTTCTTTTGTTCTCAGTTTCCTGCTCTGGTTCAGCTTCTGAACATTTTGTTCTGAACTTCTGAACATTTTGTTCTTCAGTGCGTATAACTGAAACCTGTGAAGCAATTTTAGTTACGTTTTTGTTCTTCTTTGTTTGCAGTGGCAGACGGTATTGTTTAGGATGATTGTGGCCCGGGACCTACTGTATGTATGTAGGAAAAGATGGAGAGAACTTCCGTCGGTGCGGCGATAGGCATTTTGCGGTGTATCTTCATTGGTACTGTGTGTACAAGAACAAACTTGTTTCTACTGTAAAAATTCAGACAACTAGGATGGGGTCTTATCCTTTTGTTCTGTAGTCCTAGAGAATGACATGGAGTTGGCCTGAACATAAATGGTAGATGGACAGAATGGGGGGAGGTCGACGTTGAAATCTTTGGTGATCAATCTCTTGGATTCCAGCAGTCGAACTAATATTGGAGCGGCTTCTTACAGAATTGGTGATATTGTGCATTGTTCTCTCATCAGTGATTCAGTATCATGCATGTATGTCAGTTGATTTCTAGTTATGTACACTGACAGTGCGTATCCAATGCTGATGTGGCTCACGCTGGCTCTGGTATGGTTGGAATTTTAGTTATTTTATTTATACTCTGTCTTGGTTTTTAGCCAAAAGCATTCCAATTTTTGTCATAAATTTAAGTGAATAATCTACTTGGAAATTTCACATCCTGAACAAGTTAAATAAAACATTCCAAAATTCAGAGAGGAGACAATATTTTAAAATAAAGTTGTTATAGCTTGCCTACCAACATACTGGCAAGATACAACTGAGGAAGCCTGGAGCGGTTAAGTCCAAATAGTTGTACGTCTATAAATTTTTTTCACAAACTTGTGGCTTCTTCACAAACATGAAGGTGCATAAGTAATAATCAAAACCTCGAGCATGGCTAACACACCTCATTAAAACACAAGAACAATGGTGAGTAAGATGACGAGCCACAAGCAAGAAGATAAATGCGATGTTTCGGTATCAAGAGAGGTTGGGTAGCAATAGGAAGGGCTGGGAATTAAACTTATTGAATAGTAGATCAAGAAAGATATAGCTACTTGAGTCCACGGGGTTAGTCTCTATAATGTAGGCCAAATAGGATTGCCAATTTTTTTTGGTATTCGACATCCATTCTACACACAGAGAGATCGAGTCACATGAAGATTCTTGACGATCAAACTCTTAGATTTCAACAATCAAACTAATATTAGATCGTTATCTTGTAGTGGTGGTGATATTTGTTGTGTATATGATGTTCTCCTAACAGTGATTCAACATCATGTGCCTATGTTTCTTGGCTTCAAGTTATTTACACGGGCACTACGTAACCAATGCTGACCTAACTCAAGCTTGCTCTAATTTGGATGGAAATTTAGTTGTCCTATTCTATACTCCGTGTTGAGTTTTTGGGCAAAACACTTCAGGTTTGGTGGTTAAAGCAAGTGAATGATTTATCGGAAATTCCACATCATGAGAAAAGTCAAATGAAACATATGTTGAGCAAAGAACAAATGCGCGCGCACACACACACACACACGCACACCTAAAACCACATTTGTTTTCCAAAAGAGGACTCTTTGGATTATCCCCACCTTTTGATATGCATATTCCGCCAGGCCTGTCATTCACACCATGCACATGCATCATCTCATCACCGCTTCCATTAAGTCGCCTGCAACAAGAACAGAATGCTATTCTTGATATGAACCTGAGTCATCACCCCAAGCTTGTGGTACATATAATAGTTGAATACTTGCAACAAATTACACTTGCATGCATTGGTATTGTGTGGGGACCCTGACTCATAAGTCATGATCACCGAATGCACGTGTTCAGTGATACCAGAGATCAATGCTCACTGAACACACAGAAGCTGAATGACAAGAGTCTTACATCCATACCTGCCATATTATACGAGTAGGACCATTATGGTCACATCTTGAGTATGCCATCGCAGCGGAAAACCTTCGTTGACATCTTGGACCCATGCCATCTGCCTCAACCCTACAGGCATTCTGACTGAAAAAGCGTCCTAGCTCGCATGTTTGTCACCAAAGATCTTCTTCGTCAAATACCTGTCCTTCCAAGCCTGGCCAAGTAAATAGTCAGGGACAAGCCAGTGAGTACGTTTGAATGTACTCACAAGCAACCCAAGAGTGATAACAAAATAATTTTTGCAAGGTTCTACCGCTAAATTGGCATTTTTGCGGAAAGCTAGTTTTTCTCATGCAAGTATGATCAACATTTATCAAGGACATGAATGCGTCTGCAACAAGCATTAGGAGGTTACAAACATCAACATCGAGAAAGAGTTATGAAAAACGCATGCTCAACTCATCGCGACTTCCTCACGAATCATATCAACAATATTATCAAACCGTGTTGTTTGCCAGAAACATATGGACATAGTCTAAGCAGCACCATCCAACTGTCCTTGACCATGGACACGGCTATTCGAATAGTTTTACAATCTGCAGAGGTTGCACACTTTACCCACAAGATCCGGGAAGCTTTCGTGTCATCCACGTCCCGCAGTACCTTAAGTACTCGGGGGAAGCACCCGATCACTATCTTTCCCTAGGTGACACTAACATAGGCTCCACTCGTTGGTACACGGCCTTTGTGTATAAGCATCAAGATCTTGGGACTCTACCCTTTCATTATCACACATACACGCAAGGACGAACGGTGTGTCCGGTGCCCTGTGAAAACAATCATGGCCGCCTATCCAAGCACAACCCCATCCCGAGAGTGACCTCATGTCGCCCCCCGTCACTAGTAATGTGGGCACCATGCTAGTATTGGCCTAGGTAGTCAATAATGCCCCGTCCCATAAGGGGTAGAGTGGTTGCATATGTTTGGTTGGGACGGTCGACAAATCTTAAATCTAATCCGTCTCTGTAAACAATAATTATTCACTTGCTTCGGCACACCACTTCTCCACCAAGTAGTGACCTAGTTCATCATCATTTCCCAGGGGCATTAGTGGACCCACTGGGGCTATTTGCAAGTATGTCAAACCACACTTGTTTCTATTCATGCATAACCCTGACCCATTTTTGCATAGCCAACTACTATAGCATGTTTCCACAACCCACCAACACAACTAAAGGATAGAGTCATGAATAATGCAAGTGTCAACGGGGTATGCAACGAAGGCAGCCTAGCAAGGTTGCCATGCATTCAACAATAACGGAGAGAAATGCTATTATGATTAAAAAGGGTTCATCATGGTCAAAGGGCTGCTTGCCTGGTTCATCAGAGTCTTGAAATCTTCTGGTCCTTCTCCAAGTACTCCGTCTACTTTGTCAACTAACACCGGAAACAATCACAATAAGCAACACAAGAAGGCAAAAATAAAAGTGCTCTAAAAATAGGATTTTGACCTTTCTAGGACATTTCTGGTTATATGAAAAATAACCAGATTTGTTTTATTGGGATCGGATCAGTCGATATTTCTGAGCATTTCAATATGATGGAATCAAGGGATTTGTAGATTTGCAGGAAGTGTACAGAAATATTATTTTGAAAAAATAGAAAAGGCACCCATTTAACTGTTGGGGAACGTAGCAGAAATTCAAAATTTTCCTACGTGTCACCAAGATCTATCTATGGAGAAACCAGCAAGGAGGGAAAGGAGAGTGCATCTACATACCCTTGTAGATCGCTAAGCGGAAGCGTTCAAGAGAACGGGGTTGAAGGAGTCGTACTCGTCGTGATCCAAATCACTGGAGATCCTAGTGCCGAACGGACGGCACCTCCGCGTTCAACACACGTACAGCCCGGTGACGTCTCACATGCCTTGATCCAGCAAGGACAGAGGGAGAGGTTGAGGAAGAGTCCATCCAGCAGCAGCACAACGGCGTGGTGGTGGTGGAGGAGCGTAGCAATCCTGCAGGGCTTCGCCAAGCACCGCGGGAGAGGAGGAGTAAGAGAGGTAGGGCTGCGCCAAAAGGGAGAGGTTCTCGTGTGTTGAGCAGCCCCCACACCTCAAGTATTTATAGGGGAAGGGGAGGGGGCTGCGCCCCCTCTAGGGTTCCCTCCCCAGGGGTGGCGGCAGCCCCCAGATCCCATCTGGGTGGCGGCCAGAAGGGGAGAGGGGGGAGGCGCACCTAGGGTGGGCCTTAGGGTTTACCCCCCTTCCCCACTTCCCTGCGCCTTGGGCCCTGTGGGGGGGCGCACCAGCCCACCTGGGGCTGGTCCCCTCCCACACTTGGCCCATGCAGCCCTCCGGGGTTGGTGGCCCCACTTGGTGGACCCCCGGGACCCTCCCGGTGGTCCCGGTACGTTACCGATAAAACCCGAAACTTTTCCGGTGACCAAAATAGGACTTCCCATATATAAATCCTTACCTCCGGACCATTCCGGAACTCCTCATGACGTCCGGGTTCTCATCTGGGACACCGAACAACATTCGGTAACCACATACAAACTTCCTTTATAACCCTAGCATCATCGAACCTTAAGTGTGTAGACCCTACGAGTTCGGGAACCATGCAGACATGACCGAGACGTTCTCCGGTCAATAACCAACAGCAGGATCTGGATACCCATGTTGGCTCCCACATGTTCCACGATGATCTCATCGGATGAACCACGATGTTAAGGACTCAATCGATCCCGTATACAATTCCCTTTGTCTAGCGGTATTGTACTTGCCCGAGATTCAATCGTCGGTATCACGATACCTTGTTCAATCTCGTTACCGGCAAGTCTCTTTACTCGTTCCATAACACATCATCCCGTGATCAACCTCTTGGTCACATTGTGCACATTATGATGATGTCCTACCGAGTGGGCCCAGAGATACCTCTCCGTTTACATGGGGTGACAAATCCCAGTCTTGATTTGTGCCAACCCAACAGACACTTTCGGAGATACCTGTAGTGCACCTTTATAGCCACCCAGTTATGTTGTGACGTTTGGTACACCCAAAGCATTCTTATGGTATCCGGGAGTTGCACAATCTCATGGTCTAAGGAAATGATACTTGACATTAGAAAAGCTTTAGCATACGAACTACGATCTTTGTGCTAGGCTTAGGATTGGGTCTTGTCCATCACATCATTCTCCTAATGATGTGATCCCGTTATCAATGACATCCAATGTCCATGGTCAGGAAACCGTAACCATCTATTGATCAACAAGCTAGTCAACTAGAGGCTTACTAGGGACATGGTGTTGTCTATGTACCCAGACATGTATCTCAGTTTCATGTCAATACAATTATAGCATGGATAATAAACGATTATCATGAACAAGGAAATATAATAATAACTAATTTATTATTTCCTCTAGGGCATATTTCCAACAGTCTCCCACTTGCACTAGAGTCAATAATCTAGTTCACATCGCCATGTGATTAACGCTGACAGGTCAAATCGCCATGTGACCAACATCCAAAGAGTTTACTAGTGTCTAAACTAGTTCACATCACCATGTGATTAAGTCTCAATGTGTTCTGGGGTTTGATCATGTTTTGCTTGTGAGAGAGGTTTTAGTCAACGGGTATGTAACATTCAGATCCGTATGTACTTCGCAATTCTCTATGTCATATTGTAAATGCTGCTTCCACGCTCCACTTGAAGCTATTCCAAATGGTTGCTCCACTATACGTATCCGGTTTGCTACTCAGAGTCACTCGGATAGGTGTTAAAGCTTGCATCGATGTAACCCTTTACGCCGAACTCTTTATCACCTCCATAATCGAGAAACATTTCCTTATTTACTCCAAGGACAATTTTGACCGCTGTCCAATGATCCATTCCTGGATCATTCTTGTACCCCTTGACTGACTCATGGCTAGGCACACTTCCGGTGCGGTACACATCATAGCATACTATAGATCCTACGTCTGAAGCATAGGGGACGACCTTCGTCCTTCCTCTCTCTTCTGCCGTGGTCGAGCTTTAACTCTTAACTTCATACCTTACAACTCAGGCAAGAACTCCTTTGACTGATCCATCTTGAACACCTTCAAGATCATGTCAAGGTATGTGCTCATTTGAAAGTACCATTTAGCGGTTTTTTTGATCTATCCTCATAGATCTTGATGCTCAATGTTCAAGTAGCTTAATCCAGGTTCTCCATTGAAAAACACTTTTCAAATAACCCCATATGCTTTCCAGAAATTCTACATCATTTCTGATCAACAATATGTCAACAACATATACTCATCAGAAATTCTATAGCGCTCCCACTCACTTCTTTGGAAATACAAGTTTCTCATAAACTTTGTATAAACCCAAAATCTTTGATCATCTCATCAAAGCGTACATTCCAACTCCGAGATGCTTACTCCAGTCCTTAGAAGGATTGCTGGAGTTTTGCATATTTGTTAGCGTTCTTCAGGATTGTCAAAACCTTTTGGTTGTATCACATACAACCTTTCCTCAAGAAAACTGTCGAGGAAACAATGTTTTTTGACATCCTATCTGCAAGATTTCATAAATCATGCAGTAATTGCTAATATAATCCTAGCAGATTCTTAGCATCGCTACGAGTGAGAAAGTCTCATCGTAGTCAACTCCTTGAACTTGTCGGAAAACATCTTAACTACAAGTCGAGCTTTCTTAATGGTGATACTTACCATCATTGTCTGTCTTCTTCTAAAATCCATCTGTACCCAATAGCTTTACGACCATCAAGTAGTTCTTCCAAAGTCATGGATCCTTTCTCAGATTTTATGACCTCGAGCCATTCGTCGGAATCCGGGCCCACCATCGCTTCTCCATAGCTCGTAGGTTCATTGTTGTCTAGCAACATGACCTCTAAGACAGGATTGCGTACCACTCTGAAGTAGTACGCATCCTTGTCACCCTACGAGGTACGGTAGTGACTTGATCCGAAACTTCATGATCACTATCATAAGCTTCTACTTCAATTGGTGTAGGCGTCACGGGAACAACTTCCTGTGCCCTGCTAAACACTAGTTGAAGTGATAACCTCATCAAGTTTCCACCATCCTCCCACTCAATTCTCGAGACAAACCTTTTATCGAGAAAGGACCCGATTCAAGAAACAATCCCTATTGCTTTCGGATCTGAATTAGGAGGTATACCCAACTGTTTTGGGTGTCCTATGAAGATGCATTTTATCCGCTTTGGGTTCGAGCTTATCAACCTGAAACTTTTTCATATAAGCGTCGCAGCCCCAAGCTTTTAAGAAACGACAACATATGTTTCTCCAAACCATAGTTCGGTGTCGTCTCAACGGAATTACGTGGTGCCCTATTAAAGTGAGTGCGGTTGTCTCTAATGCCTAACCCATGAACGATAGTGGTAATTCGATAAGAGACATCATGGTACGCACCATATCCAATAGGGTGCAACTATGATGTTCGGACACACCATCACACTATGGTGTTCCAGGAGGTATTAATTGTGAAACAATTTCCTCAATGTCTTAATTGCGTGCCAAAGC
The DNA here is from genome assembly GCA_900231445.1 of Triticum turgidum subsp. durum. Classification (NCBI taxonomy): domain Eukaryota; kingdom Viridiplantae; phylum Streptophyta; class Magnoliopsida; order Poales; family Poaceae; genus Triticum; species Triticum turgidum. The sequence continues at coordinate 557,916,980 of LT934112.1, read as the reverse complement.
TCGTAACACAGATACTCATATCTATGATCATATCATAGACATTTTATCCTCTTGTCACAATGATCTTCAACTTCACTCTGAAATTACTTGAACCATTCAATAATTCAGACTTGTGTTTCATCAAGTAAATATACAACATCTACTTGAATCATCTGTGAAGTAAGAACATAACGATATTCACTACATGCCTCAGCACTCATTGGACTGCACACATCAAAATGTGTTACTTCCAACAAGTTGCTATCTTGTTCCATTTTACTGAAAAACGAGGCTTTTTAGTCATCTTGCCTATGTGGTATGATTTGCATATCTCAAGTGATTCAAAATCAAGTGAGTCCAAACGATCCATCTGCATGGAGTTTCTTCATGCGTATACACCAATAGACATGGTTTGCATGTCTCAAACTTCTCAAAAAACGAGTGAGTCCAAAGATCCATCAACATGGAGCTTCTTCATGCGTTTTACACCAATATGACTTACATGGCAGTGCCACAAGTAAGTGGTACTATCATTACTATCTTATATCTTTTGGCATGAAAATGTGTATCACTACGATCGAGATTCAATAAACCATTCCTTTAGGTGCAAGACCATTGAAGGTATTATTCAAATAAGTAGAGTAACCATTATTCTCCTTAAATGAATAACCGTATTGCGATAGACATAGTCCAATCATGTCTATGCTCAACGCAAACACCAAATGAAAATTATTCAGGTTTAATACTAATCTTGATGGTAGAGGGAGCGTGCGATGTTTGATCACATCAAACTTGGAAACACTTCCAACACATATCGTCAGCTCACCTTTAGCTAGTCTCCGTTTATTCCGTAGCTCTTTTATTTTGAGTTACTAACACTTAGCAACTGAACCGGTATCTTAATACCCTGGTGCTACTAGGAGTACTAGTAAAGTACACATTAACATAATGTATATCCAATATACTACTATCGACCTTGCCAGCCTTCTCATCTACCAAGTATCTAGGGTAATTCTGCTCCAGTGGTTGTTCCCCTGTTACAGAAGCACTTAGTCTCGGGTTTGGGTTCAACCTTGGGTTTCTTCACTAGAGCAGCAGCTGATTTGCCGTTTCATGAAGTATCCCTTCTTGCCCTTGCCCTTGTTGAAACTAGTGGTTTCACCAACCATCAACAATTGATGCTCCTTCTTGATTTCTACTTTCACGGTGTCAAACATCGCGAATACCTCAAGGATCATCATATCTATCCCTGATATGTTATAGTTCATCACGAAGCTCTAGCAGCTTGGTGGCAATGACTTTGGAGAAACATCACTATCTCATCTGGAAGATCAACTCCCACTCGATTCAAGTGATTGTTGCACTTCAGACAATCTGAGCACAAGCTCAATGATTGAGCTTTTCTCCCTTAGTTTGCAGGTTAAGAAAATCGTCAGAGGTCTTATACCTCTTGACGTGGGCACGAGCCTGAAATCCCAATTTCAGCCCTCGAAACATCTCATATGTTCCGCGACGTTTCGAAAAACGTCTTTGGTGCCTCAACTCTAAACCGTTTAACTGAACTATCACGTAGTTATGAAAACGTGTATGTCCAATGTTCGCAACATCCACAGACGACGTTTGGGGTTGAGCACACTGAGCGGTGCATTGAGGACATAAGCTTTCTTCTGTCCGCATAATCGCTACTGTCAACTTTCAACTATATTTTTCTCTAGAAACATATCTAAACAGTGGAACTAAAGCGCGAGCTTTTGACATAATTTGCAAAGATCTTTTGACTATGTTCAGGATAATTAAGTTCATCTCATGAACTCCCACTCAGATAGACATCCCTCTAGTCATCTAAGTGATTACATGATCCGAGTCAACTAGGTCGTGTCTGATCATCACGTGAGACGGACTAGTCATCATTGGTGAACATCTTCATGTTGATCGTATCTTCCATACGACTCATGCTCGACCTTTCGGTCTCTTGTGTTCCGAGGCCATGTCTGTACATGCTAGGCTCGTCAAGTTAACCTAAGTGTTTCGCGTGTGTAAATCTGGCTTACACCCGTTGTATGTGAACGTAAGAATCTATCACACCCGATCATCACGTGGTGCTTCGAAACGACGAACTTTCGTAACGGTGCACAGTTAGGGGGAACACTTTCTTGAAATTTTAATGAGGGATCATCTTATTTACTACCGTCGTTCTAAGCAAATAAGATGTATAAACATGATAAACATCACATGCAATCAAATAGTGACATGATATGGCATATCATATTGCTCCTTTTGATCTCCATCTTCGGGGCTCCATGATCATCGTCGTCACCCGCATGACACCATGATCTCCATCATCGTGTCTCCATGAAGTTGTCTCGCCAACTTATTACTTCTACTACTATGGCTACCGGTTAGCAATAAAGTAAAGTAATTACATGGCGTTGTTCAATGACACGCAGGTCATACAATAAATAAAGACAACTCCTATGGCTCCTGTCGGTTGTCATACTCATCGACATGCAAGTCGTGATTCCTATTACAAGAACATGATCAATCGACAAGTTAGACGTCCTCTAATTGTTGTTTGCATGTTTTACGTGGCTGCTATGGGTTTTTAGCAAGAACGTTTCTTACCTACGCAAAACCACAACGTGATATGCCAATTGCTATTTACCCTTCATAAGGACCCTTTTCATCAAATCTGTTCTGACTAAAGTGGGAGATACTAGCACCCGCTAGCCACCTTATGCACCAAGTGCATGTCAGTCGGTGGAACCTGTCTTACGTAAGTGTACGTGTAAGGTCGGTCCGGGCCGCTTCATCCCACAATACCGTTGAAACAAGATTGTACTAGTAACGGTAAGCATATTGAACAAAATCAACGCCCACAACTACTCTGTGTTCTACTCGTACAAAGAATCTACGCAATAGACCTAGCTCTGATACCACTGTTGGGGAACGTAGCAGAAATTCAAAATTTTCCTACGTGTCACCAAGATCTATCTATGGAGAAACCAGCAACGAGGGGAAGGAGAGTGCATCTACATACCCTTGTAGATCGCTAAGCGGAAGCGTTTAAGAGAACGGGGTTGAAGGAGTCGTACTCGTCGTGATCCAAATCACCGGAGATCCTAGTGCCGAACGGACGGCACCTCCGCATTCAACACACGTACAGCCGGTGACGTCTCCCATGCCTTGATCCAGCAAGGACAGAGGGAGAGGTTGAGGAAGACTCCATCCAGCAGCAGCACAACGGCGTGGTGGTGGTGGCGGAGCGTGGCCTGCAGGGCTTCACCAAGCGTCGCGGGAGAGGAATAAGAGAGGTAGGGTTGCGCCAAGAGGGAGAGGTTCTCGTGTGTTGGGCAGCCCCCACACCTCAAGTATTTATAAGGGAAGGGGAGGGGGTTGCGCCCCCTCTAGGGTTCCCTCCCCAGGGGTGCCGGCAGCCCCCAGATCCCATCTGGGTGGCGGCCAGAAGGGGAGAGGGGGGAGGCGCACCTAGGGTGGGCCTTAGGGTTTGCCCCCTTTCCCCACTTCCCTGCGCCTTGGGCCCTGTGGGGGGGCGCACCAGCCCACCTGGGGCTGGTCCCCTCCCACACTTGGCCCATGCAGCCCTCCGGGGTTGGTGGCCCCACTTGGTGGACCCCCAGGACCCTCCCGGTGGTCCCGGTACGTTCCCGATAAAACCTGAAACTTTTCCGGTGACCAAAACAGGACTTCCCATATATAAATCTTTACCTCTGGACCATTCCGGAACTCCTCGTGACGTCCGGGATGTCATCCGGGACTCCGAACAACATTCAGTAACCACATAAAAACTTCCTTTATAACCCTAGCGTCATCGAACCTTAAGTGTGTAGACCCTACGGGTTCGGGAACCATGCAGACATGACCGAGACGTTCTCCGGTCAATAACCAACAGCGGGATCTGGATACCCATGTTGGCTCCCACATGTTCCACGATGATCTCATCGGATGAACCACGATGTCAAGGACTCAATTGATCCCGTATACAATTCCCTTTGTCTAGCGGTATTGTACTTGCCCGAGATTCGATCGTCGGTATCCCGATACCTTGTTCAATCTCGTTACCGGCAAGTCTCTTTACTTGTTCCGTAACACATCATCCCATGATCAACCCCTTGGTCACATTGTGTACATTATGATGATGTCCTACCGAGTGGGCCCAGAGATACCTCTCCATTTACACGGAGTGACAAATCCCAGTCTTGATTCATGCCAACCCAACAGACACTTTCGGAGATACCTGTAGTTCACCTTTATAGCCACCCAGTTACGTTGTGACGTTTGGTACACCCAAAGCATTCTTACAGTATCCGGGAGTTGCACAATCTCATGGTCTAAGGAAATGATACTTGACATTAGAAAAGCTTTAGCATACGAACTACGATCTTTGTGCTAGGCTTAGGATTGGGTCTTGTCCATCACATCATTCTCCTAATGATGTGATCCCGTTGTCAAGGACATCCAATGTCCATGGCCAGGAAACCGTAACCATCTATTGATCAATGAGCTAGTCAACTAGAGGCTTACTAGGGACATGGTGTTGTCTATGTACCCACACATGTATCTAAGTTTCCTGTCAATACAATTATAGCATGGATAATAAACGATTATCATGAACAAGTAAATATAATAATAACTAATTTATTATTGCCTCTAGGGCATATTTCCAACATTAACAAGGAATAATTTTAGAAGCAGCTAGGAGTTGGTTTCACTTGATTTGGTGTTCAAATGATTTTCTATGAATTTGTAAAGTTGGCATTAGATAGAGAAATGGACCAATATTTCATGGGGCATTGAAAGTATTGGTAAAAATGTTCAAAAACTAAGTTATGAACATATAAGTATCTAGGAATGTGAATCATGGCATTTGGATCAAAAATGGCCTCTCTGTGATTTTCTAAAGTTTATCACAGAAGAATAATGGGATTTGATAATTATTTGTGAAGAAAAAGTTTCTAGAAAAATGTGCAAATTACACCATGTGATAGAGAATGAATTTATGAGCTAGTAGAAATTTGAATCATCAAGTTTGGAGATAATTTGAATTGTTTGTGGATTTCTGAAGTTCATTGAAAAAGAAAAAGACAAAGGATTTACCGAAATGGGCCGGATCTGGGCGGCGGCAGCGCGCACTGGGCGAAGTTTAGAAATAGGGCGCCACTGGGCCGGCCCAGCGGCTCGGCCACACGCGCGCAAGGGCCACGTCAGAGGCAGTTTTACTAGAATACACCTCCACGCGGGGGAGGCGGTTACAACCGAAGCCGTCTCCACTTGCCACTGTGGCCTGGAGGCTGGGCCACTGACGAGCGGAGCCCGCCTGCAGGTCCATCTCCAACCTCCCGCATGGGCGTGACTGGAGACAGAGGGAGCGAGGCCGAACGACGCCGGCGCTCATCCCGGCGACTCCGGCCGTCCCCGGCAACATCCGGCATACTGACGGACTCGGGAGGCCGAGCCGCACCCATCCATGGGCCTCACGCAGGGTGGGGAGGACCGAGACATTGGTGGCCTTGATGCTGGCGGACGGGGCTTTGGGGAAAGATGGCTACGGCGCCATGGGGCACCAGAGCAGGAGAAAAAAGAGGGGGAGAGCTCTGACGGTCATCTGCGGTTCTACTGGTGGCCAAAGGAAGGGCAGGGAGGCCATGGTTTGCCGGAGCCGAGTTGAGGCCGACGGCGACCATGGCGGCGATCGAGAGGCAAGGAGAGCACGAGGGGGAAAGACATCTTGTCCGGGAGGTTGCTGGGGGGGAGCTAGAGCGGGGAGAGTCCAGAGTGGTGCTCGGGTGGCCTTATATGGGTGTGGCTGCGGTGCACCGTGGGCAGCATCCACGGACGCGCTCGGGCGAGCTTGCAGAGGGGAGAGGAGAGAGGTACAGGAGGGGGGCTGACATCTTGGCGTGCTGCGGACGTCGAGGCGGCCTCGACGGACATGCTTGCTCTGCCTAATGCCGCCTGGTTGCCTTGGGAGGGCCGAGCTACAGTGCCCTGGCGCACTGTAGCGCGCTCCAGAGCGCGACTTCGGCTGGCATGGGCGTGTCTTTTGCGTCCTGGCCGTGTCCAACAACCCTAGGGGGTAGTAAACTATAGGAAAGGGGGCATTGGATGCCTTAGTAAGCCACTGGATGAGAGGGGAGGTGGAGAGAGAGGTGAACAGTGGCTGTCTAGAGGGGTAAAGTGAGGGTTTTCACCCCTCAATCATTGATCCATGACCTTGCAAGAATTACTGGAGGTGGAAGAGGTCTAGGAGGGGTTGTGGTAAAAAGTTGAACTCATGGAGATTAGTGGAAGAGGTCAAAGTGGTGTCTTTAGAAAAATGGCAGAAGGTGTTTGTTGCTGGTTTGGGCAAGAAGATGAACTCCTATTGTCATGAGGCTTGACAGGGTCAAATGGCAAGAGAAAATAAGATGTTCGACCAAGATTGAGTTCATTTAGGCAAAGTTGCCAATTCAACATTTGTAAACCCTAGGAATCAACAGAAATGAGTTTTCCAAGATCTAGTCTTGCAAAGCTATTCTCCTAGATGCACCACTTGGTGTAGTATCATCATTTAGGGTTTAGAGCCTTCCCACAAAGGTTGAGAGCAAAAGAAGAAAGTTGACAATGTAAAGTTGTTCAAACTTGATTCTGGATAGAGAGGGTTGTGGGGCACTTTTGTGAACCAAAACTATTTGTATTGGGACGAAAACTTGTAAGATCATCACTTTAGGCATGTGTGACTTGCTAGAATTTTATTGGAATTTTTAGAGAATATTTCCTTTTAAATATTTCAAAAGCTTGAAATATCCAGAAATGGTTTTTGAGGGGTTTAACCAATATTTTGAACATGACCATGTGTTGAAACTCTTATATATGGAAAATATATGTCCACTTAGTTTCCCTAAATTTTCACAAATATTATTAAAGCATAAAAATAATTTTAACCTATTAAAGACCATTTCTTGCCTAAAGAAAAATCCTTTGAATAAAATAGTAAAATAACTTTTAAAATTATATTTTTGTGGTTTATGGGAATCCTATACCTAATAGGAATCAAACATACTCTTTGAAAGTTTTTTCATACCCCAAATCTAGTACTTGTAGTGCAAACCTCGATTCAGGGTTTTTTGGAAAACTAAATTTAGAAAATACTTTTTGGCCAAATTATTTTTGTAAGAAAATTCTATAATGTACTATACACATGACATGATCATTGGAACAAGAGTTGGATCAAGGAGATGAATTATAGGAGTTGGAGGATTTATTTGATTTCTAGAGCACTTGCAAACAGCAGACAGAAATCAATCAAAGCAAAGCCCAAAACAGCCAAAAGTTTTTGTCAACCCACACTTTATCATGCTTTATTAACTTAAGTGTTGTGGCATGAAAATCAGGGTGTGACAGACCTACCCCCCCCCCCCCTTACAAGAATCTCGTCCCCGAGATTCCCAAACTAGGCGCGGAAAGGAGTATGGAAACTTGGGTCTGGGTAGTCTTCGCGTCCTCATACTGCCTCTACTTCCGAGTGGTGCTCCATTGAACCTTGGAGCACTTGATGTTGTGGCTTCGTGTATAAAGTTCCACTTGATCCAGGTTGCTAATGGGTTTCTCACGTAGGTCAGGTTGGGCTGGAGGTCGATGGCTCGGTGATCGACGTCCTTGTTAGTGACTGGGCTAGTCAGGAAGTCGGAAACACTTCCGGAGTTGTGTCATGTGGAAAACATTGCGCACAGTGGGTAAATCAAGTGGTGACTCCAGCTGGTAGGTGTCTACTCTTCGTCTTGCAGCAATCTCGGAGGGGGGCCGGTAAATCTTGGTGTGAGCTTCCTTTTGACCTGGAAATGCTTGGTTCCTTCTAGAGGAGTGGTTTGCACATACGCACGGTCTTCGATGAGAAAGTTCACTTCTTGACGATGGTGGTTGGTTTAGTTCTTCCTCCTTGACATGCCGGTCTTCAGATGTTTCCTAACCAGCTGAACGGTTCTTCTTCCGCCTTCGGGTAGGCAAGTAGTTCACCAAATAAAGATGGCAACCAACTTGTCCAAGTACTCCATGAAGACTTGTTCATGGGGTACATAAAGTGGGATGGGGCACTGATGGTGGTCACGGTTGAGTTTTGGCCAAGGTCTTCTCGATCTAGAGCCAAAGCCTGTGGTAATGATCCAGCCATGTTGTGGCTTGGTAGGGCTTAAGGGTTTCAAGGATTCTAGTGTCCGAGTGAACGTTTATCATCCCATTCTTGAGCAAAGTTTCTGAGATGCCAACAGTTCTATCTAGTCGTTCAAACAAATCACCTTATACCACCAAAGGCATCATCTTGTATGTGTCAATTCCAACCATCACTCATGTTATTCGCATCCTCATGGCTCCCGAGAGGAGGTCTAACAAATCCACATATGTCAACTATCTCCAACTCATATCTATGCAAAAAAAATCCATGGGTAGAGCATACAGCTGCTAAGCTTGAATTAGACATGACAATCTGACCGCTCAACCTATTCTTCCAAGGTCGAAGATTGTGGATTTCTATCCTAAGGAAACACGTCGTATGCCACTCCAAGATCTTGTTTCCTTCCTATGAATCAACTCCAAAAACCCATTAACTTCCATCAATCACTACATAATCCATTAATTCTACAAATCCAATGTCTATGATGTTCCACATGATCTACTAATGTCCTATAATCCCCGAATACTTGAATATGCTATCTGTATTATAGTAAGTCCACCAATTCCCATTATCAGGGTCAAGTAAAATCCAAGGTCAGGCGTATATGGATCCCTAAATATACTCTGACAATTAACCCAATCTCCTTGTATTGTCCACCGAGAAATATGGTATCATGTTCGAGATCATTAGTCTAAATCTAACTTACTCCGAACCATGCAGACTTACTCAGCATCTAGACTCCACTAGGATCACGTATTTTAATCCAAATTTACTCCGGGGTGATGAAAGCTATGATACTCTATCCACATGATCCCACCAAGTTCATCTACCAATATGAAAGCCTCATAATCCCCCAAAGTGTCTCGGATAAATCCTCAAGGTCACTGACATAAACTCATCAAGTCATTTGTCTTGTATTCCTATATCCTCAATTTGGTCTCCCTATGGCATCACCAGTTCTTGTCCTATGTTAGGATGATAATGTGCTTGCTCACTTCTTCCACTAGTTCCATAATGAACCCAATGTTGAGCAAGGTTATGGAGGCTTAACTGGTTCTCTTGCAATTCTGTGGGTTAAGCACATGGTTAAGGATTCGAACTGGGGTATATTGCGAAGTCTCAAAAGGTCTAGGGATGGGCTTCTAATCTTGAGGAGTAAACATATCTCTATGGGGTTGCACTTGGTCGAGGAGGCTGTAGCAAAAGTCTTCAGTTCTAGTTGGTTGTCGAAGTAGAATCCTTGGTGTATCTTGTCTTGCTGGTCTTCAGTTGAGGAGGAAAAGTAGCATAGAGGATGGGATTGCCTAAAGGGGGTTCTATAGCACAGGTGCAAACAAACAAGTGCCAAAAGAGCCAAGCACAAGCATCAAGATAAGGAAGGTGTTATTGTCGCATACTTGTTGCCTAGGACAAAAAGGGCGACTGATATCAAAACACAAACAAATAAAAACAAGCAACACTCAATCATGGTTCAATTCAAACCATCTTACGTCCTCGATTGCGCATAGGGGGTACACGACTCATCCTACCCTAGGGGTTCTCAGACTCAATAGTCGTGCTTGCTTCGTGCCTCATGTAGTCTTCTGGGGTTTTCCTCAGGTGTTGCTATGTTTCTTGTAGTTGTTCGATAAAACGATCTGGGTTGAGCCTGAAGACTCTTTAATAACTTCCCGCATGTTGAAGTAATGGGGTGAAGGTGGCTCCTCGTAGCTGGCATTGACTTGGTATTCTATTGTCTTCTTAATCATGACGATCCCTTTTGCATTTTAAGGCGTCAAGGGTTCCGGGTAAGCAATCATTTATGCAGTGATATTAACAAAGCATATTAGAGGTCCAACCTATCGGTTACGTTGATGACAACATTGACACCAAGAGCGAGGGATGAAGAGAACCATTTTCCTTCTCACTATAGTGAGGCGGACCAAATGGCGAGGTTCTCATCCACCGGTGGTTGCCGATACAACAATGTTAAAGACATGGTTTCTCTATTAATGATGTATATCACGATCTTGCATATCCTATGCCCTGCTCATCGTAGGCCGAGGTTACATCATCTTGGGGCAATGTCAAAGGTGTCACCATCCTCTGGGGCTTCATGTCCTCATTCCTTGAGACGATCTCTATTATTAGTATTGTCTTGTCGTGGTGTCGCCAAACTTGTGTTCTGAAGATGTGGGTGATCGTCTGGCAAGGTTTACTCCTTCTAGGCTATCCACGAGGATTTCAAGGAATCTAGTGTCCTGGGGCATAAGGATTCTAGCTACCATTTAAAATTTGAAGTGGGAGAGATTAATAAGGAAAGTATATCTTAGTTTTTGAAAAACTCATAAGGGAAGAGAAGCATAGATAGTTTTGAAAATTAACAATATTTCTAAAAATAGTTTTACCTTAACTAATGACCATGCTAAAGGCTTCCTACAGTCATGATGGCTCTGATACCAGCTCTGTGGGGACCCCGACTCATAAGTCGTGATCACCGAATGCACATGTTCAGTGATCCCAAAGATCAATGCTCACTAAACACACAGAAGCTAAATAACAAGAGTCTTACATCCATACATGTCGTACTATACGAGTAGGACCATTATGGTCAAATCTTGAGTATGCCATCGCAACGGAAAACCTTCGTTGATATCTTGGACCCATGCCATCTGCCTCAACCCTATAGGCATTCGGACTGGTAAAGCGTCCTAGCTTGCATGTTCGTCACCAAAGAACTTATTCATCAAATACCTATCCTTCCAAGCCTGGCCAAATAAATAGCCACGGACAAGCTAGTGAGTAAGTTTGAATGTACTCGCAAGCAACTCGAGAGTGGTAACAGAATAATTTTTGCAAGGTTCTACCGCTAAATTGGCATTTTTGCGGAAAGCTAGTTTTTCTCATGCAAGTATGATCAACATTTATCAAGGACATGAATGTGTCTGCAACAAGTATCAGGAGGTTACAGACATCAACATCGAGAAAGAGTTATGAAAAACTCATGCTCAACTCATCGCGACTTCCTCACGAATCATATCAACAATATTACCAAACCGTGTTGTTTGTCAGAAACACATGGACATAGTCTAAGTAGCACCACCCAACTGTCCTTGACCGTGGACACGGCTATTCAAATAGTTTTACACCCTACAGAGGTTACACACTTTACCCACAAGATCCGAGAAGCTTTCATATCATCCACGTCCCGCAGTAGCTTTAGTACTCGGGGGAAGCACCCGATCACTATCTTTCCCTAGGTGACAGTAACATAGGGTCCACTCGTCGGTACACGGCCTTTGTGTATAAGCATCAAGATCTTGGGACTCTGCCCTTTCATTATCACACATACACGCATGGACCAACGGTGTGTCCGGTGCCCTATATATGAAAACAGCCATGGCCGCCTATCCAAGCACGACCCCATCCCGAGAGTGACCTCATGTCACCCCCGTCACTAGTAATGTGGGCATGATGCTAGTATCGACCTAGGTAATCAATAATGCCCCGTCCCATAAGGGGTAGAGTGGCTGCGCATGTTTGGTTGGGACGGTCGACAAATCTTAAATCTAATCCATCTCTGTAAACAACACTTATTCACTTGCTTCGGTACACCACTTCTCCACCAAGTAGTGACCTAGTTCATCATCATTTCCCAGGGGCATTAGTGCCACCCACTGGGGCTATTTGCAAGTATGGCAAACCACACTTGTTTCTATTCATGCATAACCCTGACCCATTTTTGCATAGCCAACTACTATAGCATGTTTCCACAACCCACCAACACAACTCTGAACAAGGATAGAGTCATGAATAATGCAAGTGTCAACGGGGTATGCAACGAAGGCAGCCTAGCAAGGTTGCCATGCATTCAACAATAATAGAGAGAAATGCTATTATGATTGAAAAGTGTCATCATGGTCAAAGGGTTGCTTGCCTGGTTCATTACAGTCTTGAAATCTTCTAGTCCTTCTCCAAGTACTCTGTCTACTTCGTCAACTAACACCAGAAACAATCACAATAAGCAACACAACAAGGCAAAACTAAAAGTGCTCTAAAAATAGGATTTTGACTTTTCTAGGACATCTCTGGTTATATGAAAAATAACCAGATTTGTTTTATTGGGATTGGATCAGTGGATATTTTTGAGCATTTCAATATGATGGAATCAAAGGATTTGTGGATTTGCAGGAAGTGTACAGAAATATTATTTTGAAAAATTAGAAAAGGCACCCATTTAACAAGGAATGATTTTAGAAGCAGCTAGGAGTTGGTTTCACTTGATTTGGTGTTCAAATGATTTTCTATGAATTTGTAAAGTTGGCATTATATGGATAAATGGACCAATATTTCATGGGGCATTGAAAGTATTAGTAAAAATGTTCAGAAACTAAGTTATGAACATATAAGTATCTAGGAATTTGAATCGTGGCATTTGGATCAAAAATGGCCTCTCTGTGATTTTTCTAAAGTTTATCACAGAAATGGAATAATGGGATTTGATAATTATTTGTGAAGAAAAATTTTCTGGAAAAATGTGAAAATTACACCATGTGATAGAGAATGAATTTATGAGCTAGTAGAAATTTGAATCATCAAGTTTGGAGTTAATTTGAATTGTTTGTGGATTTTTGAAGTTCACTAAAAAGGAAAAGGATAAAGGATTTACCGAAATGGGCCGGATCTGAGCGGCGGCAGCGTGCACTGGGCGAGGTTTACCAGCAGGGCGCCACTGGGCCGGCCTAGCGGCTCGACCGCACGCGCGCAAGGTCCACGCCGAAGGAGGTTTTACTGGAATACGCCTCCGCGTAGGGGAGGCGGTTACCATCGAAGCCGTCTCCACTTGCCAGTGTGGCCTGGAGGCTGGGCCACTGTCGAGCGGGGCCCGCCTGCAGGTCCATCTCCAACCTCCCGCGCGGGCATGACGGGAGACAGAGGGAGCGAGGCCGAATGGCGCCGGCGTTCTTCCCGGCGGCGTCCGGCATACCGACGGACTCGGGAGGCCGAGCTGGCCCCATCCATGGGCCTCACGCTGGCTGGGGAGGACCGAGACAATGGTGGCCTTGACGCTGGCAGACGGGGCTTTGGGGGAAGATGGCTGCGGCGCCATGGGGCACCAGAGCAGGAGAAAAAAGAGGGGGAGAGCTATGTCGGTCATCTGCGGTTCTACTGGTGGCCAAATGAGGGGCGGGGAGGCCCTGGTTTGCCGGAGCCGAGTGGAGGACGACCGCGACCATGGCGACTTTTGCGTCCTGGCCGTGTCAAACAACTCTAGGAGGTAGTAAACTATAGCAAAGGGGGCACTGGATGCCTTAGTAAGCCACTGGATGAGAGGGGAGGTAGAGAGAGAGAGGTGAACAATGGCTGTCCAGAGGGGTAAAGTGAGGGTTTTCACTCCTCAATCATTGATTCATGACCTTGAAAGAATTACTGGAGGTAGAAGAGGTCTAGGAGGGGTTGTGGTAGGAAGTTGAACTCATGGAGATTAGTGGAAGAGGTCAAAGTGGTGTCTTTAGAAAAATGGCAGAAGGTGTTTGTTGCTGGTTTGGGGAATAAGATGAACTCCTCTTGTCATGAGGCTTGACAGGGTCAAATGGCATGAGAAAATAAGAGGTTCCACCAAGATTGAGTTCATTTGGGCAAAGTTGCCAATGCAACTATTGTAAACCCTAGAAATCAACAGAAATGAGTTTTCCAAGATCTAGTCATGCAAAGCTATTCTCTTTGATGCACCACTTGGTGTAGTGTCGTCATTTAGGGTCTAGAGCCTGCCCACAAAGGTTGAGAGCAAAAGAAGAAAGTTGACAATGTAAAGTTGTTCAAACTTGATTCTGGACACAGAGGGTTTTGGGGCACTTTTGTGAACCAAACCTATTTATATTGGTATGAAACCTTGCAAGGTCATCACTTTAAGCATGTGTGACTTGATAGAGTTTTATTGGAATTTTTAGAGAATATTTCCTTTGTAAATATTTCAAAAGCTTGAAATATCCAAAAAGGGTTTTTGAGGGGTTTGACCAATATTTTGAACATGACCATGTGTTGAAACTCTTATATATGGAAAATATATGTCCACTAAGTTTCCCTAAATTTTCACAAATATTTTTAAAGCATAAAAATAATTTTAACCTATTAAAGACCATTTCTGGCCTAAAGAAAAAATCCTTTAAATAAAATAGTAAAATAACTTTTAAAATTATATTTTTGTGGTTTATGGGAGTCCTATACCTAATAGGAGTCAAACATACTCTTTGAAAGATTTTTCATACCCCAAATCAAGAACTTGTAGTGCAAACCTCAATTCAGGGGTTTTTGGAAAATTAAATTTATAAAATACCTTTTGGCCAAATTATTTTTGTAAGAAAATTCTAAAATATACTATACACATGGCATGATCATTGGAACAAGATTTGGAGCAAGGAGATGAAGTATAGGAGTTGGAGGATTTATTTGATTTGTAGAGCACTTGCAAAGAGCAGACATAAATCAATCAAAGCAAAGCCTAAAACACTCAAAAGTTTTTGTCAACCCACATTTTATCATGCTTTATTAACTTAAGTGTTATGGCATGAAAATCATAAAAGTTTTTCTTTATCGAGATAGAATCTAAGACACGTCATCTCTCATATCATAGAAGTTGTTATTAAGAAGAACAAACTCAGTCCTACATTACTATGAATGTTGTGAGAGCCATTCAAATTTTGAGTCGAAGTTATATAAGCACTTTCCACTTGAAATAGGGGAATTTGAACTGGGCACAATTTTTATGGTGTTAGAATAAATCCGTGGCCACCGTCGATCATCCAAGAACAAAGCAATCATACGAGCACGACACCGAGATTTGTTAACGAGGATCACCGATATGGCTACATCTCCAGGGCCTGACTATGGGCACTCCTCCCCGTGACACAACTACAATACCGCACCCGGTCGCCCTGGACGCCGGCACATGCCGCCGACTTTCCATGCGTTTCTGTGCTATTATGTTGGCATAGGTTACATCGTGTGTCTACCTCCGCTATATATGAGAGGCCTAGGATACAAGTGTCATATTAGGACACGACTCCATATCCTATCTAAAGACAATACAACTACAAGTCCAACTGTAACCTACCTTGTACACTATATTTGACACAACTCTAACAACTCCACCTTGGCGAATATTCTCCACCAACTTGAATTCATCAATGCGTCAAACTTTCATGTACATTGGACTTGAGCTTATCCCATGAGTACCACTGCTACTCCAAAGACTCCATATGACTCCACCTGCAACTTGTAGTCCCTTCTTTTCTTGACCACAGTCAACGCTCGAGCCAAATTAAGTTTCACATTACTCTAGTTTGCGCTCCCAACTTCCAGAGTATCCGTCCAATGCCATCACACACTGATCATTGCCCCTCGTGAAAGTGAACAACTCACATATTGGGTGTCACACAAAAGAGTTACCTAAACTCAACATCACCGCTCCTTTCTTGATCGCTTGTCTGAAACTTAAAAGAATTTCACCGTTGCTAGTTGCCATCCCGAGTCAAATTCGCAGTTGTCTCACAACATGTATGACCACCATAGCCCTGGCCCGTCTCCATGCCTCGTGCTAACCGCACGCCTCGCTGCTATTACCGCGTCAAGCCTTCGCTGTCCCAGTTGAGTCTCAAGGGTCTTGAACCCACTCCACTCAACCCCACTACAGAGTACCACCGATCATCATCGACCGATGGCGAGTTACACGCTTCCATCAGACCACTGGGCTCCAGTCCGAATTACGTGTCCCTCGCTTTTCCCGCTGAATAGGCTTCGACTCTCTCTGCACTTACGCCGTAGCCCCTCAATCAGCACCGAGTGAAGTCTTCCAGTCTCCAGCTCCACCTTCAACATGACTCCATGGTAGATGATCAGTCCACACACGCGCCCCGCCGACTTCAAGCTCTCATGCGCACCGTCTTGAATCAATCCCGCACCATAGTCTTGTCGAAGCACACAAGCCCTCGGGGCCTGCGCCACGTGTTTCCACGCCCAGAAGTCGGTCACCATCAGCATCACGCTCCTACGTCATCAGCACCAATTCCACCACCGTCTTTTGTACCAACTGACATCCAAGTCGATCCATCAAACTGTCTAGTCCGACCCAGCCGAACTTGTCCGGCTACAACCATGCTCCACCCTGCATCATGACTGCCCTGTTATCCGTGCATGTCTTGGATGCCATGTGTATGCATGATCTGGTACAACACAATATCCTCCACTTCACAAAATCTTCGAGCTATCCAAGCAATCTAGACAGAAAAACTTCCATGCAAACCTGACCCGAAGAATTCTTTGCACGTTATTTTTCTTTCACAATTTGCTAGTGCATGTCCGTGTACCCAAAGATCACCTATCTGCCCATGACACACACGCACACTTGTATCATGCAAAACCTGGACATCGTGCCTCTTCTTTTGTTTTCAAACAAATCTCCAGTCCACTGAAACAACGTGCGTACAGCAGCCCCTGCATCGGTCCAACTTCCCGTGCGTGCACACCAGCCTCCGGAATATCCTATGTGA
Organism: Triticum turgidum subsp. durum; assembly: GCA_900231445.1. Lineage (NCBI taxonomy): Eukaryota > Viridiplantae > Streptophyta > Magnoliopsida > Poales > Poaceae > Triticum > Triticum turgidum. Next base: position 557,900,306 of record LT934112.1, on the reverse strand, counting down.
CGCACGTTGTGGCAAACTGTCGAGGAAACGCACAGGGTTCAGGCGCTAGCGACGAAATCTGGGCCGACCGTTAGCGGTTAGCCTGAGTAGGGGTGGGTGGTTTCTCCCGGTTTGGGGAACCTTCTAGAAGGTTCTCCGAATCGGGTTTTTTCGTGTTGTTTTTCTGGCTGGTTTTCTTATAGGTTTTTTCTTTTTCGTTTATTTTCTCTTCTGTTTCTTTTTTTAATTTTCGTTATGGTTTTATCTTTCCTGTTTCTTTCTTCTTTTTCCATTTCTTTCCTTTTTCTGTTTCTTTCTTCAAAAATTCAGAAATTTTAAAAATGTATAGAATTCAAAATTGTTCGCAAATTTGAAAATATGTTCAGCATTTTCAAAAAAATGTTCGTGTTTTCAATAAAATGTTCAAAAAATTGAAAATATATTCTTCTTTTCAGAAAATGTTCGCTTTTAAAATATAGTTTGGGATTTTAGAAAAATGTTCCAGTTATTCTAAATTCCAAAAACTGTTCACAAATTCTAAAAATTGTTCAAGTTTTCATTTTTTTTAGGAGTTTCAAAAAATGTTCCAGTTTTGAGAATTGTTCCTGTTTTCAATAAATGTTTGGGTTTTCGACATTGTCCATGTTTTAAAACAATCAAGAGTTTCAAAAAATGTTCACATTTTCAAAATTTGTTTCGGAGTTTAAAAAATGTTTGTCTTATCAAATTTTGTTTGCTTTTTTTATTTGTTCGGGAGTTATAATGTTCATGTTGTCAATAAATATCTGTGTTTTAAAAATTGATCGTGTTTTCTAGAAAAACTGAAGAGTTTCATAAAATGTTTCCATTTTCCAATTTTGTTCCGGAGTTTGAAAAAAGTTCATGTTTTCTAATTTTGTCCGTGTTTATTTATTTTCTTCGGGAGTTTAAAATGTTTCCGTTTTTAAAAAATGTTTGTGTTTTCAAAATTGTTCGTGTTTTAAAAAAACTCAAGAGTTTCATAACATGGTCCCATTTTCCAAATCTGTTCCGGAGTTTAAAAAAATGTTCGTGTTTTCAATAATTGTTCGCATTTTTATATTTCGTTCGGGAGTTTAAAATGTTCCTGTTTTCAAAAAATGTTTGTGCTTTCAAAATTGTTCGTGTTTATAAAAACACTCAGGAATTTTGGAAAATGTTCCCATTTTCAAAATTTGTTCAGGAGTATAAAAAAATGTTTGTGTATACAAAAATTGTTCTCATTTTAATATTTTGTTCGGCAGTTTGAAATGTTCCCGTTTAAAAAAATGTTAAACTTTTCCATTTTTTCTCGGAACTTCAAAAATACCCAATTTCAATTTTTTTCGTAAATCCTCAATATGTTCGTACTTTTGAATTTGTTCAAAGTTTTAAAAAATATTCCTGTTTTGCAAACTTCGTTGAAAGTTTTGAAAATATGTCCCGTTGAAAAATGTCGATGTTTTCAAGAATAATCAAGATTTTTGAAAAAATATTTTATGTTTTAGAAAACTGTTTGAGTTCCTATTTCTGAAATACTATATACTATGTTTTAGAAAATCACATGCACGTTTGCGGAGAAAAGGTTGCATTTGAACTTTATTTAAAAATCGGATCTGTTGTTGGCTTTCCTTCTTAAAGATTTGCGCTTCAATTTTAGTCAGTAACTAATGTTGGGTCGGGTGGCAATGGACTATCAAGTGTAGTAGGAGGTCTACGGTTTGAACCCACTCCATCATGTATAATTTTTTGTGAATTATTCGTCCGCTACCCGCTACAATATCCACACGCCCCGCTACATGCTACAGTATGGCACTTCCCGATGGGCCGACCCAGTCGGGCGGTCCCCTGTGCGATGCCCTGACTGTGTGCCGCAACAAGCGGCACATAGGAGCTCTCCCAGCCTCCGCCTCGGTCACCCAATCCCATGGCTGCACAAGGGCCTAGCCCACCAAGCATGCACCACCAGTGGGGCCAAGCTGCCACGTCCTAAGCTGATGCCCACGAGTCGTCTTGACCTGGTGTTTTTACCCTCGAGTTTAGGGTTTATGTCTCTGGCGGTGACTCCATCTCCACCTAGAGTTTCTCTGATCTATCGCCGGCCGCTCCTCCGTGCAACCCGTCCCTCGCAGGGAAGCGGGGGGAGTGGACGGTCTGTCTTTGGCCCGGCTAGCTGCGAACGGAACAAACCCTAGATGGCGGCCGCGGGAGGTTCGTCTTCTGCGGGGTGGTCTGGGAAGAAGCTGGAGGAGATGCTGCAACATCTGGATCTCAAGGATGATGAGTTAGATGATGTGATAGTGGGGGAGAAGGAATCTAGGAAGTATGAAGCAGACGCCAGATGGTTGGCGATCGGGAAGGTAAACACGTCCCGGATTTTCAGCGCATCGGCGATGTTCGAGACCATGAAATCAATCTGGGGATTAGCACATGTGCCCAAGTATAGGGAGGCCAGCGAAAATCTGTACATCTTTCAAATGTTCTGCCTAGGTGATTGGAAGAGAGTTGTTCATGGAGGACCGTGGCTGTTCAGGGGGATGGGCATGCTAATTGAAGATTACGACGACAAGCAAGAACCAGAATCTATTGTTTTTGATGGTTTGTATATATGGGCGTAGATCCACAATATACCAGAGCTCTACCGTAAGACCGAGGTGGTTGATCAACTCGCCCGCCGGATCGGCAGGGTCAAGGAGACACAACTCTCACCGAGGCTGTTCTATGAAGGTGACTATGTAAGGATTCGTGCTAGGGTTCTGGTGGATAAGCCCCTCACAAGAGTGATCCCGCTCAACGTTGTGGGCGAGGGTAGGAAACTCCTCCCTGACAAGTATGAGAAGATACCTTATTTTTGCCAAATTTGTGGGCTCATGGGTCATAATCACGAGGAGTGCGGAGATGGAGTCTGGGAAGAGAAAGATAAGCAATGGGGAAGCTGGATGTTGGCACGGAGACGAGAGAATGCCCAGGAGCAGCCAGGAGGAGGCAGAACTTCGTGAGGAGGTCGGTTTGGAGGACGAGGCAGAGGCAGGTCAGGCAGGGGCGCCCCACTGCCCCGCCAAGCTTCACCAGTTCGCAAACGTTCATCCCAGGAGGCGGGGCTGGAAACTAACACGGAAGCGGAGGACGACGAGGTTACTAATCCACTAAAACCACCCGGAACAGGGGGACATGAGATCGAGGGAGGACTTGGAGCCCGAAGAAACCTGAACTTTGCCATGCCGGGCAAGACCCAGGTTCAGAATCAGCAAGCTGGAACAGAGGGATCTGGCGCAGGTTTAGCGTCGGACGGCACAAGTCAGGCTCTAGTGTCTCCCAGAGGTGCCAAAAAAGCAAAGAAAGCAGTTTCACCATTGAAGAAGAACATGAACACACCGACGTTATTGGCGGGCTCCGACGGGGAGCACCGCCAGGCCCAATGAAAATACTAAGTTGGAACTGCCGCGGGATACGAGATCCCGCGACAGTTCGAGAGCTTCGCTACCTTGTGGAGATGAGCTCGCCATCTATTTTGTGTCTAGTAGAAACTCAGTTACAGAAAAGTCGTGTTGAAGGTCTTCGTTCTTCTTTAGGGTTTGATTTTTGTTTTGGAGTCGGAAGTAGCGGTTGCAGTGGCGGCCTTTGTATTTTTTGGAAAAATTCCTTGGATGTGGCAATAAAAAACTTTTCGGAGTATCATGTAGACACCTGGGTCACCGAACCGGGCAAGGAGCAATGGAGGTTAACATGTTTTTATGGTGAAGCTACCAGGAGCCTTCGGTACAAGACCTGGAATACCATGAAACGATTAAGGGGTGAGAGCACCCTTCCATGGATGTGCATAGGAGATTTTAATGAGATCTTGAGGCCTGAGGAGCAACATGGCCCTAACGAACGTGATAGTGCACAGATTGAAGCTTTCAGAGAAGCTGTTGACGTATGCGGCTTAGAGGATCTGGGATAGCGTGGACTGGATTGGGCATGGGAGAAGAAAGTTGCAGGCGGACAATTTTGCCGTGTACGCTTGGACAGAGCGTTGGCCTCGTCTTGCTGGTCTGCCCTTTTCCCTTTTGCTTATCTAGAGCATCTCACCGCAGCAAAATCGGATCACTGCCCGATCCTCCTACAGACTGAATTGATAGACACAAGCACACGGGCAAAGCAAAAACAGTTCTGCTATGAATGTATGTGGGAGCGTGATACACGGTTCGGCGCTGTGCTAGCTGAAGCTTGGAACTCGACGTGGAAAGCCCAATCGGTCACTGAACTATCGGACAAACTGGCCTCGGTTGCTGGCACGCTACAGAGTTGGGGACGAACCACCTTTGGTGCTGTCCGATCTGAACTTCGCCGGTTATGTAAGCAACTAGAGGAGCTGCGCTCGCTCCCGAACCGCATGGGCCCGTCGGCGGAGGAGGAATGGGTGGAAAAATGCATGATCGAGTTATGTTTAAGGGAAGAGATCATGTGGCGCCAGAGAGCGCGAATTCAGTGGCTTGCGGAGGGAGATAGTAACACCAAATTTTTTCACCGCAAAGCTAGTGCCTGCACAACAAGGAATCGCATAGCTGAGCTACAACAGTCCGATGGATCTATCTGCCAGGAGGAGCATGAGATGGCGGGGATGGCTACATCCTTCTACAGGAATCTCTACGCTTCAGAAAATACAGTGGGAATTGAGGAGGTCCTCTCTCATATACCATCCAGGGTAGACGCAACCATGAACGCTTCCCTCAATGCACAGTATAGCAACGCCGAGGTGAAAGCGGCTTTGCTTCAGATGTTCCCGACAAAGGCCCCAGGGCCTGATGGCTTCCCTGGACACTTTTTTCAGCGTCACCGGGAGTTGTGCGGTGACGAGGTTACTGCTATGGTGCTTCGCGTTCTTGATGGAGAGGATTCCCCGGAGGAGATCAACAAAATTTTCATTGTTTTAATTCCCAAGATTGCTAGTCCAAAAAATTTAGCACAGTTTCGACCAATAAGCCTCTGTAATGTGATCTACAAGATTGCATCCAAGGCGTTGGCTAATCGGCTCAAGCTCATTCTCCCCGATATCATCTCCGAAGAACAATCAGCATTCGTACCAGGGCGTCTCATTACGGACAACTTCATATCTGCATACGAGTGTCTCCATTATATGAAAACAAGGAAGCTGAAGGGAAACAGATTTTGTGCATTAAAACTTGATATGATGAAAGCGTACGATAGGCTTGAGTGGAGTTATCTGGAAAGAGTAATGCTCAAACTGGGAATCATCCCCCGCTTTACACAAGCAGTGATGAGGTGTGTCATATCTGTTTCTTTTTCAGTCATCTTTAATGGAGAAAAGCAAGAGGAGTTCAGACCATCCTGAGGGCTCAGGCAAGGTTGCCCTATATCTCCATATTTGTTTCTGCTAGCTGCTGAAGGGCTCTCATGTCTTCTGAAATCCACATTGCCAGATGAGGTTATTGATGGAATCAAAGTGGCACCAGGCGCCCCTCAGGTAAATCATCTATTATTTGCCGATGGTAGTCTTCTTTTCTTTAATGCAACACCCAAGATGGCAAACAGAGTTACAGCCTACTCCAAAGATATTGTGCGGCTTCAGGGCAGCGTATCAACAAGGATAAATCTTCCATATTCTTCAGCAAGGGCTGCTCGGAAACCTTGAGACAAGAGATCAACCAAGCTCTTGAAGTCCAGAATGAGAAATTGTCCGACAAATATCTGGGCCTCCCTGCCGATGTAGGTAGAGCCAAGGAAGGATCCTTCAAGTATCTCAAAGACAGAATTTGGCAGCAAGTGCAAGGCTGGATGGAGAAGGCCCTTTCTGTTGGAGGTAAGGAGGTGCTTATCAAGTCCGTTGCTCAAGCAATTCCTACATATTCTATGGCTTGTTTCAAGCTACCCCGTGGCTTGTGCCATCACATCAATGGCATCTTGAGGAAATTCTGGTGGGGAGCAAAAAATGGTGAAAGAAAGACTACTTGGGTCTCCTGGGAAGTTATGACACAGCCAAAGTTCATGGGGGCTATGGGTTTTCGTGACATTCAGCTTTTCAATCTTGCCTTGCTTGCGCGACAGGCATGGCGTCTACTACAGGAGCCAAATTCCCTAAGTGCCCGGATTCTTAAGGCTGTGTATTATCCTACCTCTTCGATCCTTGAAGCAGAGCTGGGCAAGAATCCTTCGCAAGTCTGGCGATCTCTAGTGGAGGGCAGAGACACATTAAAACTTGGGCTTGTAAAACGAATTGGATCTGGTGAGGACACCAACATCTGGTTAGATAATTGGATTCCTCGAGATTTCAAATTAAGACCGGTTTGCTCAAAATCGCCGAACCCACCGCAGATGGTCTCGGAGCTTATCAATCCCATTACCTCATCATGGGAAAGTGACGTACTAGAAGAGCACTTTTACCCGATGGACAAGGAAGCAATCCTAGACATCCCTCTCAGCTCTCGGGTACGCCACGATTTCTGGTCATGGCACTATGAGCGCAAGGGCATATTCACAGTCAGGTCTGCGTACAAGTTGCTCACCTCTACCAAGTAGCAACGTACAGACTGGCTAGAACATAATGAAGGTCACTCCCATGTAGAAACAGATTGTCGGTCGTGGTCCAAACTCTAGGGAGCAGCAGTACCTTTGAAAGTTCGTGTCTTTGCTTGGAGATTGGCCAAGTGCTCCATCCCTACAGGAGAGGTACGTAAGCACAGAAGCATGGCTGATTCGACAGAGTGCTCCATTTGTCATGCGGCAGTGGATACATGGCGTCATTCTCTCTTTGATTGCCGCATGGCCCGATGTGTCTGGGCCCTCACTGATGAGGATCTTACAGAGACCATCATCTCTAACGGGATGGAAGATGCAAAACTCTAGATGCTTTGGCTTGTTGACACCTTACCCACAGCGGACCTAGCACGAGTTTTGGTTACAATGTGGGCTATATGGTGGGCGAGACGCCGGGCTATACATGACGACCAGTTCCAGAGTCCTCTGAGCACTCACATATTTGTTAACAAATTCTTAGCAGAACTTGAGATGATCCCAGCGACGAAACCGCGCACCGAGGACCTGCATGTAAACTCCAGGGACCTGCATGCGAGCGCCGGGGACTTGCATGTAACGAATGGAAGACGTGCGGACCGGCCACAGTTACGTTGGCTACCACCTGAGCATCATGATGTCAAGATGAATGTGGATGCAGGCTTCTCCAAGGTTGGCGACGTGCTGCGTTAGCAGTAATTTGCAGGGATAAGGGGGGCAACTATTTGGGTGCTTCGGCCATCATCTATGAAGGACGCCTTGATCCAGCAACACTCGAAGCACAGGCATGCAGCGAGGCCCTCTCGCTTGCATCGGATCTGCAGGTTCAATCCGTGTGTGTGGCATCTGACTGTCTGGAGGTAGTGAAGAGCATACACGATGAAGCTCCATGCCGCTATTACCCCATCCTGCAAGATATTAAACACCAGATGACGCGCTTTCAGAATATCTCGTTTCTTCACGAAAGTAGGAAGTATAATGTGGAGGCCCATGCCTTAGCAAAGGCAACCGCTTCTCTTAGTCCCGGACGCCATGTGTGGCTTAGTGTTTTGCCTGATATCATCTGTATCCCCCTGTGTTTGAACGTTTAATAAAGGATGCAATTGCTAAAAAAACGAGTCCTCTTGACCTCTTGTGACCGAACTCTCATCGACTCTTACTGCCGCACGATTCGCCGAGAGCCACCTCTAATCTGCTGCCACTGAGATCGCCAGATCAAGCAAATCGAAGAGACCATCAGCTGATCTAATTCCACACCAACAGCTTACGCATGAACGGTTCCTCCGACTGCTAAACGAATGGAGCATCTCGCCGCACATCGATTTTTCCGGTCGTTGCACGACCACCGATTTGATGAATTCTTTCGCTCCGCTCCTTCCTCTAGACCGACCTTCCACGACCTTCGAACAACCTAGCTCATGATATCACTTGTTAAAATAAATCCGAGGCCACCGTCGATCATCTGAGGACCAAGCAATCGCACGAGCATGACACCGAGATTTGTTAACGAGGTTCACCGATATGGCTACATCACCGGGGTCTGACTATGGGCGCTCCTCCCCGTGACACCGCTACAATACCGCACCCGGTCGCTTGGACGCCTGCACATGCCGCCGGCCCCTGCGTTCCTGTGCTATTATGTTGGCATAGGTTACATCGTGTGTCTACCCCCGCTATTATATGAGAGGCCTAGGATACAGGTGTCCTACTAGGACACGACTCCATATCTTATCTAAACACAATACAACTACAAGTCCAACTGTAACATACCTTATATACTATATTCGACACAACTCTAACATATGGCACTCACTTTTTTTCTTGTAAAGTCAAGGAGTAATTCACTTCTTCTAGCTTTATTTTGGTGTGTTGAAGTCTTATAACCTGACCCCACATACGACACGGCACAACCACACGTTACCCATAAATAGCTTGCCCCATCCATCCATGTAAAGATTGAAGTGTTGTCCCGTAGCAAAGACCAAAGAGTATGTCGAAGTATGTCGAAGTAGGCGGAGAGGAGGATGTCCTTGAGTGCCAACAATAGCACCCTCGGTTAAGAATGGGATGCATCAGTAATATGGAGTTGACACTCCCAGGAACATACCGTGCGGTAGTAGCGAGACTTATGAATAAGCGTAGCTATAAAATTTGCATGCCCACATTTGCTTGTGCTACTTGCTAGTAACCATGTTGAGAGCAAATATCAATTGCTACTGGGAGCTATCCTTGTACCGCTTTATCTCTGTTGTCACGATATGACATGTGATTGCCGTGGTCAAACCTCGTAGAAGTAACTACGTACCACTCTTGAGAAGCCAGCTGCCCAGAATTGGAAATTTACTCTTAAGCATGAATTAAAGCTGCTAGAAATGAAGTTAAAGAGAAAATATGCAGCAGGGTTCAAGTCTTGCTAGCTCAGATCTTCTTAATCAATGGCATTGGCTAGCAGTTGGATACACGCCCTGATTTTCTTTTTGTTAGCTTTACTCCCTTTTTTACTCTCCCTTTGTAACATACTGTTTACAGTAATGTGAATTTACTGTTGAACTATTGTTTTACAGTGTTTGCCTAAAAACAACTCACTCCATCCAAAAGTACTTGTCGTATAAATGGATAAAAATGGATATATCTAGAACAAAAAAATGTCTAGATACATCTATTTCTCCGATAAGTATTTCCGGACGGAAAGAGTAACTACCGGTCACTTTCGTCATGTCTGGGTTGAACTGATATCTTTTTTCTTTTTGCGGGGGGTTGAACTGATATCTTTTTTTTTTGCGGGGGGTTGAACAGAGTGCCTTTGTGCCAGGCAGGATGATCACAGATAATGCTCTTGTGGCCTTTGAATGTTTACATTACATCAAACAGGAGAAGGATCCTACTAAGAGTTTTTGTGCATACAAGCTGGATTTATCAAAAGCTTACGATTGAGTGGATTGGGTTTTCTTGGAGCAGGTGATGCAAAAGCGGGGTTTCACTCAGCGATGGATTGACTGGATTATGACTTGTGTCACATCAGTGAGATATTGTGTTAAATTAAACGGGACCCTCTTGGATTCATTTGCACCGTCGCGTGGGCTACGGCAAGGCGACCCTCTATCTCCATTCCTATTTTTGTTTATTGCGGATGGGTTATCAGCGATCTTAAAGAGTAAGGTTGCAGCTGGCAGTATAACACCATTGAGAGTTTGCAGAAGGGCTCCGGGTATATCACATTTGTTATTTGCTGATGATACCTTGCTATTCTTTGAGGCTACTAGTGAACAAGCAGAGAATGTGAAGGCAGCATTGACCATGTATGAGAGAGCAACGGGGCAAAGTTTGAACTTTAATAAATGTTCATTATTTTTTGGTGCTGCTTGTCCAGGGGTGGTACAGGAGCAAGTTTGAGATGTTCTGAATGTCACTTCGACGGTGTTTGAAGAAAAATATTTGGGTCTCCCAACCCCCGAGGGGCGCATGTCCAAGGGGAAGTTTCAGAATCTTCAAACTAGTTTAACCAAGCGTCTTATTCAGTGGGGTGATGGCCTCTTGGCGCAACCAGGAAGAGAGGTCTTGATCAAAGCAGTAGCACAAGCATTGCCAACATACATCATGGGGGTTTTCAAGCTACCTTTTTTGGTGTGTGATGATTTGACACGAATGGTACGGAATTTCTATTGGGGTTCTAGTAATGGAAAGAGGAGAGTCCACTGGAGAGGATGGGATCACCTGTTACAGCCTAAGAACAAAGGGGGGGCTGGTTTCCGGGACTTCCGTATGTTCAACCAAGCTTTGCTGGCCCGGCAGGCGTGGCGTTTGTTGACGAAACCTGAAAGCTTGTGCGCGCAAGTTCTAAAGGCAAGATATTACCCCAGTGACAGTTTGGAGGACACAGTATTTTTAGGCAATGCTTCCTCTTCATGGCTGGCGATATCTCATGGTCTTGATCTTTTGAAGAAAGGTTTGATATGGAGAGTTGGGAATGGGCGCAATATTAGGGTGTGGAGAGATAACTGGATCCCGAGACCATTCTCTTACAAACCAATATCGCAACGTGGCCGATGTTGTATCCGATTTGTGGCTGGTTTACTGAATGAGAACGGATCCTGGAACTTGGAGGTGCTGCAACGTTTCTTTGTACCAGCGGATGTGGAGGAAATTTTAAAAATTAGAGCGTCTCCTAGGCTTGGGGAGGACGTTATTGCATGGGGTCCAAAGAAACATGGCAGGTTTACGGTCAAGTCGGCGTATAATCTAGCGTTCGAGGAGGCTAACAGGGCTACTGCTGTGGCATCTAGTACGTCACCAAACGGTAATCGTTCATGTTGGCAATATATATGGAAGTGCAACGTTACCCCTACAATTCGAAACTTTGCATGGAGATTGTCAATAGATTCACTGCCCACTTGGAAAAATAAACACAGGATTGGTCTGGAGCTGAGTAGTACATGCCCTGTCTGTGGCATGGAGGAAGAAGATAATTTCCACCCTTTTATAAGGTGTCAGCTGGGGTGGGACTTATATGAGCAGATGTCCACCATATGGCAGATCCCATACATGTTATCGTTTCAAAACTTGGGAAAGGAATGGCTCCTCAACGCACTTGGCCAACTGGGTGATACTCACTGATGCATGATATTGCTAATTTTCTGGAGATGCTGGTACATACGCAATGAGGTTACACATGCCAAACCGGCCCCTCCCATGGCAGTGTTAGTACGTTTCCTTCAAAAGTACCTGGATGAACTGATTGGGGTTCGGGTTGGTGACTGCTGGGATCTAGCAAAAGGGAAAGAAAGCATAATCATTGGTGGTGTGGAGCAATGTCTGAAGAAGGTGGTACAAGATACACCGTGGAAGCCCCCCAAGAGGGGTTGGGTAAAATTAAATACAGATGGCTCCTTTGCTGAATCAGGTGGTGCGGGAGCCGGAATGATCCTGCGGGATAACGCTGGAGCGATAATTTTCTCATCATGCAGAACCTTGTTCTCTTGTAGAGATGCATTGGAGGCAGAGCTATGTGCATGCATGGAAGGTCTCTCCTTTGCAATCCAGCAGTCGGAACTACCAATTGAAGTGGAGATGGATTCAAGCAATGCAGTGTCTATGATTTCTTGTGAGGAGATGGACCGCTCAGCTTATGCCCCTTTGGTGGGCGAGATCAAGTACCTGTTGACTCTTAGAAAGTTTTGTATTACTCATGTACCGCGTAGTCAAAATAAAGCTAGTGATAATCTTGCTAGTTTCGCTAGATCCGAGAGTCGGACCATTACTTGGGTAGGACCGGGCCCGGAGGAAGTGTCGAGGATTGTCCGTGATGATTGTAAGATTTTGATCAGTGAGTAATACAATTCTTTACCTGCAAAAAAAAAAGAACTGATATCACTCCTACGGATGATCTCTGATTGGACCAGTCAAACACAGTTAGCCAAAAACTAAATAATGGGTATCCTTGAGAGAGCTTAGAGTTTCACTTTCAGTTTGTTTTTCAGTCTCCAACAAGTTGATTGAAAAGACAATTAGACGATTTTTCTAATTTCTTCGAAAAAGAATCATCTTCTTGAGTTACCACGGTCGATTCATGTGTAATTGCATGCCGAATATGCCGGTTGTTCCTACTTTCGTTGGTTCGTCGATTTTGCTCGTGATTGATTGACCACGGCCTGTCTAGTTCACTTGCTACAGTGGAGGAGGCGTCATGCGAGGAGAGGTGCCCCTGTCGATGCCGGCGCCGCGGCTGATCTTCCACAACACCGCCAGGGACGACGGCGGCGTGGACGAGTTCGACGAGGGGACGTGGAAGTACTTCTCGTTCAGGAGCAGAGCCTGGCGGCGCTGCGCCGCAGGCTGGAGGAGGAGCCCCGGCCGGCGCCAGGACTTCATCGTCTGCCGCAGCCCGCGGGAGCGGCCCGGGGCTGTTCCCCGTCGTCCTGGACCTCCCTCCCGGCAACAGCCAGATGGAGTTCGTCCTCGTCCCGGCGTCCTCTTCTGCAGGTAAACAATGGCGTCTTCTTTTCTTCTCTGTTTTCTGCTCTGGTTCAGCTTCTGAACATTTTGTGATAAATTCAGTGAATAATCTACTTGCAAATTTCACATCCTGAACAAGTTGCATAAAACATATCTTAAGTGAATAACGGTTGTATTCACACATCAAACTACGATATCCCTCAAGGATACATCAATACTATCTTATGGTATCTACGATCTATCAAACCATTCATTCACACTTATAGATCCAACCTGTTAGTGGGTAAGTACGTTAGGTTTTTCATTTTTTTTCTTGTATGGCGGGCGTCTTGCAACCTCTGCTTCAACTTTTTCCCTCGAAAAGCAGGTGATCGCCGGTCTCTTCATCATTATGATGCACACAACCATCTTTATTAAAAATGTATCGTTCATTCAATGCAAATAAAGTAAAATCATGAGCGCAACCGGCTCTCTCACACACACACACACACAAACTATATATTACTTACTCGCGAGTCAAACTAATTGAATGAATCATGTGCTATTATCTAGCAACGGCTGCACCCAAAGGCCATAAGCTTCCGATCGTCCACACACTACAGTAAGATCCATGTTTTAATCCTGAAAATAACCTGCAAACGTTTGGAAAAGTTGTTCTGTTAAAAACGCAATTTGCTCCAATTTTTCACATTCCGACCCAGATATGTTCCTTAATTTTGGGGTGAATTCCAGCCAACGAGGTCCCAAACAATTTTTTATACTAGTAGGTGGAGTTAAATTATACGAGGTCACCGACGATAGCCACCCTGGTGGCAACCCGGGTGCCGACAGGGACTACCACGGTCGTCACCACCCCTGTCCCTCCTGCTCCGAGGAACCGACCTTCCCCGGTAGTGCCTGCGGTGGTGACCCATCCCCCTCCAGTGCCCCTGTGCTCGGAGCGCTGTCGCATGCGGCTACTGGCTCGGTCTCCCTCGGGAGTGCCCGGCCCTCTGGCTCGCGGCGGGTGTCGCTGCCGTGACCGGCGAGCTCGACTCGCCTGTCCGGGGCCCAAGGTGCTACCTTGCGGAGGGGTGGCGGTCGCCGCCGCCATGCCTGGGGCGTTGCTGGTCGTTCCAAGCTGGGCTCGGCCCGCTCGTCGTGGCACCCCTCACCGGACTCGTCGCGCTCGCCTGCTCGGCCGGCGCTCGTGCCTCCTCGCCATCCCGAGCCCCCCTCGCGCGGTGCTCGCTGTTCCGCCCCTTCATCGCTTCGTTTGGATCGTCGCAACTCGAGTTCCGGGTCTCCTCCTCTCCTCTGCGGCGTCGTCTGGCACCCCGCAGCGCTCCCTCTCCGTCGGTGGCGGCGGTCGCTGGCTCAGGGGAAACCCTTCGTGCTGGGGTGCCCCCCCGCCCCCTGGGCCGTGCGCTGCTAGGCCCTGGGCCGGCTCCTGGCCTGCCTAGCCCTCGCCCTCTTGGGCTGGCTGAGGTGGACCCGGCCGCGACTCATGGGCATATCGGGTGCCCTAGGCCCAGTCACCCGTCGCGATGGATTTGGCCTCCAGGGGGTTTCC
>LT934112.1:557798230-557865840 GCA_900231445.1 Triticum turgidum subsp. durum | reverse complement strand
TTGTCAACGTAGCGAGGAGTTGAGTTTCCATAATACCATAACGATGCACCTTAGGGAAGGTGACTCATAGAAATATCCCCTTAAGTGGCAAAAAGAATTACCTTTGATTCAAAGATCATTGAAACTCTTTATACCAACCTAAGGCAATCACAAGCAATCGATTGGCGGGGTCGGTAGAATGGCATACTCGGACTTGGATGATGTGGATTACCTTGTTGAAGACAACGTAAAGGATGAATTTGCTTACCACCGGAAATGGAAGAGACCCACGGTAGAATGACGCATTGGCGGTGCAAGCTGGGAACAAAATGCAAATGCTGGGAATGATTCTGGTAACTGGGGAAGAACCCAACAATAGAGAGTGAATTCACTGTTTGAAGAGGTCATAGCATTGCCGAGGAAACTGAGAGTAATCCCAGTTAGAGCCGATGATAACACGTAACGCTTGTGCGTGCTCTCAAGAACTTGAGCATTTCCACAATCACCAAGATTCTACCAATATCCGTGTCAAGGATCCTGGCAACACAACTTGCTACCATGATGAATGATGATGGATGATGCAGATGCAAAGGAAGATAACACCTTCTCAGATTTCACCCTTGGCGGGGCCAAGGAAACAAAATCTGGATGATCGACCGAGAGACATTTAGCACTCCGCTTCTAATGTTCTCCTTGATGTGCTAGTGTAACCCATTCATAGATATGGTTTGCTAACTAGAACATCAAGTAAAGGTCGGACTTCGGGAGCAATAGAATCCATAAGAAACAGTTACGGAGGTAAATCCTACGAAATCCTTATGGGGAGGTGGCCAACTTCCTCAACAAGATACTACAATGATAGGTCTTCCGGCTGGGTGTGTTGGCCATGACATCCACTTTACCGGTTATCGGGGGACCAATATTATAGTTCTTGGGAAATGTTCCAACCATCATATCTGCCTGAGATTCAGATCTGGTTGGTGTCAGGATATTCCAGACTCATCGAGTCCAGGAAGAAAAATGAAAGTTTGCAACACAAATCGACGAGATGACGTTGCGAGATTCTCGGGAAATGAACTACGACAGCAAGCTCCAAAACATGAGCTAGTTCTGCTACAACATGTGAACACGTAGTCCCAGACAAGCATGCCCACATGGTAGTCTTACAATAAAACACTACCGAGTTCTGGTTGGGAGCCATCATCGAGGATACCGAAGTCTTTACGCAAGTCCATGGATTAGATCCCAAGCATAGACTTCTTTTCCTTGAGCGAGTCAATCAGTGGCTTGGTGTGCTAGGATATACATATGGAATGAAGATGATCAGTCTAACAGACCACAGAATTCTTCGCACGTGCATGACCGACATGGGATGATTCCAAGGGAGCAAAAACAAGCTTTCTCGAATTCACGACGGCAACTTACATCAAAATGTACGTGTATAAAAGGAAGTCACTCCTTTCATCAACAAATACTTCATGAGCTAGCATGAAGAAAATGCTTTCAAAAATTTCCAACACTAGCTTAATGTCCAACAAAATCATGGAGGAGATAAGGATGTTGTCAATGGGCTCAACAACAATTCATCCGGGTTTCCTTTTAAAAGGAATTCCATAGTTAAGTGAACAAGGTGATAGCATTGGTCAGACCAAAAGGATATAATGGTGTATGCTCGAGGGATCAACCACGAGTAAGACAACATTACGAATATCGTTGGTACTAATTTGATTTGACGATAGCCTACACTCAAATCAAAGGATTGATAAGACAGTAGGTCCAGCAACTGATCACAGGGACCAATCGATGAAGATATCATCTTTCTTCAACACACACAAACACAAGATATCCCTTTTGAAAAATGAACTAAGTTAGGCAAGCTTTTATCTTCCAACTCTCCAAGTTGTTGTCTAGCTTAACCAACTAGCTCCGGGATATCCAACACAGATTCTTGGAGAAAGGGTGGTTCACAAGAAACCAACTTGATCACGAGCTCAACATAACGGTCAGGTGACGACCTGGTGATACTTCCGAGAAGACATTCAGAAAATCACGAACCACCGGTATGTTACTAAGCTCGAGAACAATCTCGCTTTTGAGGGCAAGACGGTATGATCAAATGAGTGAGGACTTGAAATAATCCTAACTCATCGATCGAGTAGTGAACCAGGAGAATGGACTAGGTAGCACGATCAATCTTAGAATGATGATTCGATAACCAACATGCTAAGAATGAAATTATTGTCCTTTAACTACCAAGCAACGGGGTTGCTAGGAGTATGGAGTTCACACATCACGATTCACTTGTCGGCGCTCCGGTTGCAACAACACGGAAGCGAGAAATGAAAAGGATGGCGAGAAGTATCACTACGTCAAGAATTCACAAGGGCTGGAGCAATTCTCATGAAGATCCTGACATAAAGGGGGTGATACTCCAAGGTAGAACAGAACCAAAAGCTGGGTTGGCATTTGATCTGCGGAATACAACTACTTTGACCCAATCCTAGGTATGGATGAGGTACTGGAGTTTGTTTCTCCAAGTCATTCAGGACAGAATGGCTTGACGGACCATAAGGGTAATAGGCATCGGTAAACGAATGCATGCATACTCTTGACTATCAATTGATAGACGAAGGTCAGAATGCAACTAAGGAGGGACAACTCAAAGGAACATATGATTTTCTGAGTTGTGAATGCATAGATTAGCATGTCGAACGAGTTCAACATATTTCTTCCGGACAATCCATGCGGAAAAGTAGAACTGGCAGAGTCACAATTATGAATGGAGAACCCATCGAGAGCACTCCTGTTGTGATCTTTTGATCCAACAAACTCTTGCCGTAAGTGGTTCATGGTATTTGGAAGAAGGATATACCACGGACCTCGAGAACTGCTGTAAAGGTTACTAATAACCTAAGGGAACTAGCAATTACTATCAACATGAAGTAGGTAGGGTGAATCTCGGGTTCAAAACCCAGGGATAGAATACCTACTACTAAATGGCATCACGGGATGCTTTCGATAATGACGGCCAGAGTCATCACACTGGAACATAAATCATGGCTAGACTACTGGATGATCCCCTGAGACACCTAGGGTCATAATAGTAACTCCAACATAAGGTCAAGGCAATAGAATACCTCAACTCAACAATTAGTGTGATTGAGCTGGCATAAAGGAGCATCGAAACCAGAGGGAAAGGATTTTGCAAATGCATCAGACTATTTAGAAACCTGGAATGACTCGGACAGCATAACGACTGTAAATGCTCAGAAAAGATTTGAGACATTCACAAAAATGGTGGCATAACCACTCAGAAACACAATATCAAGGTTTCGAGATCAACAGTTAACGTACGGAAGTAGAAGAAACTGAACTCAAGCTTAAATCCAACAATCTATAAGTCTACGGATTAGTACATGTGATCCTGATAGATAGATGAGAAGACCTAGTTCCTTAACCCCGTAGGAAAGATAAGATGACTCAGATCAGAAGGGCATGAGGTATAAGGAGTAAAAAGAGCCTTACGTTCCATTCCACAATCAATTCCCTTATATAACTAAAGAATTTCTAGACTCAACTTCCACCAGTTTGGCTTGGTAATCCTACAGGCAGTCAAGCTCTGATACCAACGCTGTTAGGACCCCGACTCGATGTCACATCGATCTAGCCGGTAACACCTCATATCACTTTGCGGCCTCACGCACGGTATCCCCACGGGTGTCGCCTTACCTTTGCCCGGGACCGTTTGCGCCTTTTGGCTCACGTATATGATAGTGTCGCTAGCATCCATATGATAAAGAGCCCGGGCTGACATGACTAGTCGTAAACCCAAAGTGGCACAGACTTACAGGGACAGGCATCCATGACCCAGCTTCGAACGTGTCGGTCATCAGCAAGTGGGTCCGGGCTGTAGCACTGGGCTAGCAGGACTCCGGTAAACCGGGCTATAGCGGGCTAACAGGACTCCGGTACTCAAAGCGTGACATTTCCCCGAAGGGACAGACACAGGAACGAAGAAGGACACATGCCGGCCAGCCTAAGTGTTCCGGAGCAGTAGCAAGCTACCATGGCTCAGTGAAACACTAGGAGACATTTCCCGGTAAGAGAGGCTACTAAAGATAAACAACTAGATGGTCAGATCCCACACATACCAAGCATTTCAATAACATACACACAATATGCTCGATATGTGCAATACAACATGGCATCACAAAATGACTCTACGACTCAAGTAATTTATTCAATAGGCTCCGAGGAGCGAGATATTACAATCATGGGTCTCATGACCCAACAATCAGAGCATACAAGTCAAAACACAAGCGGAAGCTATCATGTCTGAGTACAGACATCTATAAATGAAAAAGGCTGAGAAGCCTGACTATATATCAGATCCTGCCGAGGGCACAAGATCGTAGCTGAGGTAACAAGCTAAACGTCGAAGTCCACGCGAAACTACTAGTGAGACCGAAGTCTCTCTACAAAACATAAAATAGGCAAACGTGAGTACAAATGTACCCAGCAAGACTTACATCAGATCTATCTACATATGCATCATTATCAACAAGGGGGTGGAGGGGTTTGACTGCAGCAAGCCAGCTTTGACTCGGTGGCTATCCTAAACTACGACTGCAAGCGACTCTTTTGAGGTGGCGCACACGAGTCCACATATTCACCATATCAATACACCACTATGGATCCGCTCCCGTCTCCCTACGAGAACGCCATCCATAGCACTCACGCTTATCTTGCGTATTTTAGAGTATCCACTTTCACTTGTCTATGAACTGATATAAGCAACCCAGAAGTCCTTTTCCGCGGACACGGCTTATTCGAATAGATGATGTTAACCCTGCAGGGGTGTACTTCTTCACACACGCTCTCACCACTTACCGCCGTTTACACGACATGTACTCGGCAACCTTCAAGCGGAAGCCCAACGTGGGTGTCGGCCACGGCCTACCTAAACACTCAAGTCTCTAGTCCAGGTTTATCGCCTATTCGGGTTCCATCCATGAGGAGATCCGGCCGGAGTTTCGCTCACAGCCCCAAATGATGTGTACAGGGTTCTGTGACACCAAACGGGCGCCCGGTTTACCCGGCCACGTGCCTACCGCATCACAGCCCACCCCTACGGTCAGCGCTGCGCACGGCCTCCAGCATACTACAAACACCAGAAACTACTTGCAACTCCTGGACAGAGGACAAGGGTGATCAAGAAGCCGAGAGGGTCCATTGGTTTCGGGCCCAATGCGTGGTAGTAGCTGAATCATGGATCACAAACACAGAACTCAGTTCCTGAGGACGGCTGCAATGAGACAACCCACCATGTACTCCTACATGGCCTCTCACCGCTACCTTTACCAAATCGTGTTCACACACTTAGCTCACACACAGTAGGACAGGTTCACACGCCTCTGATTCATCCCCGATGAATCAGACCTGACTCGACTCTAAGCAGTAGCAGGCATGACAACAAACATAAATGAGTAGGCACATCAGGGCTCAAACAACTCCTACTCATGCTAGTGGGTTTCATCTATTTACTGTGGCAATGACAGGTCATGCAAAGGATAAAGGGGTTCAGCTACCGCAGCAAGTAACAGTTGAATCGTTGTTGTCCTAATGCAGTAAAAGAGAGCAGGAGCGAGAGAGTGGGATTTTATCGGAATGAACAAGGGGGTTTTGCTTGCCTGGCACTTCTGAAGATAACGTTGAGTCTTCATCAGTGTCAACGATCACATCATCGGTATCACATCTATCGAGAGGGGACAAATACCGGCAACACAGAAGGGAACACAATCAATGCAATGCACAATATGATGCATGCTATGACATGGCAATATGAATGTGTTTTGGGCTAATGCACCTAAAACCAGATTAAATGAAGTTGGTTTGAATCCAAGATTCAAATTCAAACTCCATATGTGGTTATTTAAATGTCATTCACTTCATTTGTCCTAAACAGTAGTGATAAGTTGCTCTAACATGCATGAAAATGGTACAGATGGATTCCTTGAATTTTTCTGATAATTTTTCATATATAATTTATTTAATTTGGAGTTACGGTTAATTTTCTATGATTTATTGAAGTTTTAGGCATTTTCTGGAATTTTCTGAATATAATAAAATAAACTAAATTCCAGAAAATGAATATTGCGTCAGCATGACGTTGGCATGGCGTCAGCAGGTCAACGGGCGCCGTCCAGGTCAAACCTGACGTGTGGGATCCACACGTCAGTGACACAGGAGCTAATCCCGGTCAAACCCAGCGCTGACTGGGGTTTGACCAGGGGTGGGGCCCACTGTCAGTGGCTGTGGGGGTGTTTAGTGTGGTCATTAGTGCTAATTAGGCATGCCACATCGGCAGTCGCCGGAGTTTCGCCGGCGGCGACCATTCCGCACGGTGGGGGAACGCCGGACTTGCGCTAGGGGCATCGGATCGACGCGCCAAGGGCACCAGGAGGTAGCCCGCGCCCGTGCGCATCTAGGGGGACCAACGGGAGGTGCGGGGGTGGCCGGGGTTCACCGGAATGGAGCCCGAGGCGGCGGCCGGAGCTCGGGGTTTCGCGGGATCGGCGCTGCAGTGCACGGGAGGACGAATGGTTAAGTGCTTTGGGTTCCTGAGGTTGCGGTGAGCACGCGGGTGGGCTCAGGAGCGAGCTGCGGTGGCTGTGGCCACGACGGCGACATCGCCGGCGGTGTGGAGCTCTCGGCCAAGGTGGGGCTAAGGCCTAGAGGTCGAAAGAGACCAGGGGATAAGGGGGAAACGACTCGGGGGCTCACCGCGGTTGCAGTGGGCGTCGAAGTGGGCTCGGAGACGCGCTGGAGACGGCGAATTCGACGGCGATGATGGTCGGAGCCCGAAGAGGGGAACGGCGACGTGGCGGAGATGCAGGGCTTCCGGAGGCCCGTGGAGCGGTGGGGAAGAAGAGGGGGTTGTGGCGGAGCTTCTGAGCTAGTCGGGGGAGCGAGGGGTGGCCGGAGACGGCTGCTATGGCGAACGGCGGCGACGGTGGTGTTCGGCCGTGTGAGAGAGAGAGCGAGGGAGAGGAGGGGAGAGCCGGGGGAGAGTGAGAGAGAGCAGGGGGGAGGCGTGGCGTCGTCCGGGGCAACGAGCGAGGAGGGGAGGGCAGGCAGGCAGGGAGAGAGGTGGCGTGGCGCGGTGGCGCGCGCGCGCGCCGGCCACACTCCCCTCCCTCTGTCGAGGACGAAGACGATAGAGGAGGGAGGTGGGCTGGGCCGCCAGGTGGGGGAGCTGGCCGGCTACAGGTAAGTGGCCCAGGTACGGGTCTTTCTCTCTCTCTTTTATAATTCTGTTCTGTTTTATCTTTTCTATTTTCTGCAATTTGGTTTTGATTTGATTTAAAATATCAAATCATTTTATAAAATCCTGGAAACAGTTATGGGTGTTTTCTGAATTATTTCAGTGACCCCTAACAATTTTCCAACATTTATTTGAACATTTAAATTATTTATAGTATTTAAATGCCCAAAGTCAAATACAATATGGTTTAATTCAGTGACCAAATATGCCCTGCAAAAATATAAACCATTTTTGGTAGATGCTTCCACCTCAAACCAGAAATGTTGAACATTTTTAGAGGACATTTTGAGTTCAATGAAAAAGGTTTTATTTTGACCCTAGTTGAATTCATTTGGTGTTAGGGCTTAGTCAATCCCCATCTCAGGTTTAAATGAAATTTAAACATGATGTAACACTCTAATGCATGCAATAGGCATTGTCAGAACTAGGGATGTGACATGATCACAGGTATATACTATACATATATACATACTATACAGATGGTGACTAAAGTCGGGTCGGCTCGTTGAGTACCCGCGAGTGATTCACGGATTGGGGGCTGAAAGGACATTTGTCCCGACGGCCCTCTGTGTGGATCTTTGTGGTGGAGCGACAGGGCAGGTTGAGACCACGTAGGTGAGAGGTGGGCCTGGCCCTGGTTGGCGTTCACAGTTGCTTCATAATAACACGCTTAACGAGATCTTGGTATTTGATCTGAGTTTGGCCACTGGCCTATACGCAATAACCAACTATGCGGGAAAGATATGGGCACTCGACGTCGTGGTACCAGCCGAAGCCTTCTAGACGCCAGCGATTGAGCGGCGCGTGCCGGATTGGACTGGAACGCCTGCTCTTGTATTAGGGAGGTTAGGTCTGCTTCCGGCTGCCCACGCAACATGCAGGTGTGCAATGGGCGATGGGCCCAGACCCCTGCGCCATAGGAGTTAGACCGGCGTGCTGACCTCTCTGTTAGGCCTAGGTGGGGCTGCGGTGTGTTGGTCTTCCGAGGCCGGGCATGACCCAGGAAAGTGTGTCCGGCCAAAGGGGATCGAGCGTGTTGTGTTATGTGGTGCACCCCTGCAGGGAAGTATATCTATTCGAATAGTTGTGTCCCTCTGTAAAAGGACGACCTGAAGTTGTACCTTAACCTTATGACAACTAGAACCGGATACTTAATAAACACACCCAGACAAGTTCCACAGACAACCCGGTGATCGCTTTTCCATAGGGCGACGAGGGGAGGATCGCCGGGTAGGATTATGCTATGCGATGCTACTTGGAGGACTTCAATCTACTCTCTTCTACATGCTGCAAGACGAAGGCTGCCAGAAGCATAGTATTCGATAGGACTAGCTATCCCCCTATTATTCTGGCATTCTGCAGTTCAGTCCACCGATATTGCCTCTTTACACATATACCCATGCATATGTAGTGTAGATCCTTGCTTGCGAGTACTTTGGATGAGTACTCACGGTTTCTTTGCTCCCTCTTTTCCCCCGTTTTCCTCTTCTTCTCGGATGCCGCAACCAGACATTGGAGCCCAGGAGCCAGATGCCACCGTCGACGACTACTACTACACTGGAGGTGCCTACTACTACATGCAGGCTGCTAACGACGACCAGGAGTAGTTAGGAGGATCTCAGGCAGGAGGCATGCGCCTCTTTCGATCTGTATCCCAGTTTGTGCTAGCCATCTTATGGCAACTTGTTTAACTTATGTCTGTACTCAGATATTGTTGCTTCCGCTGACTCGTCTATGATCGAGCACTTGTATTCGAGCCCTTGACGCCCCTAGCTTGTAATATGATGCTTGTATGACTTACTTATGTTTTTAGAGTTGTGTTGTGATATCTTCCCGTGAGTCCCTAATCTTGATCGTACACGTTTGCATGCATGATTAGTGTACGATAGAATCGGGGGCGTCACAAGTTGGTATCAGAGCCAACTGCCTGTAGGAATCCCCCTTCCACACTCATTGGCCGAAGTCGAGTCTAGTCACTACAAAACTTTTACTAACTTGGCTGTGTGCCTTATGGGCCCACGTCACCATTGGGTGGTATTAGGATCTTTTACTCCTCGACCTTTACTCTGGGGCTTTGAACTCTCTCCTACTCGGGTTGGATGAATTTACTAACTCTAACATTAGGATCTAGTTACCACATTCACCCCAAAGTTGGATAAGCCATAGTTGTTCTGTAGGATAGAATTTTGAATAATACCCACATTGTCATTTGACTCCATTGAAACATCTTTGTTTTCAGATGGAACCCACGAGGCAGGTCGTGCGCCACATGGCGGCCATTGGTGCCTCAGGATCACCTGTTGTGCTAGCTGAGATGATGACCTATCTGGGTTATCGCTGGCACCCTAAGTACATCGTCTATGAGGAGTACCAGGACTTTAACCAGGAGTAGTACCATGCCATCGTCCACCTCTACTCTCGGGAGTATGACTCCACTACCGTGCTGCACACCGCTCATGGTGTTGGAGTGACCATCGAGATGGCAGTTCACGATGCTGCCTATGCTGCTCTGACACGTCTTCGTGGAGAGTATCGGGCGTTGGACACTTCCCCTTTCAGGCACATTGCTATCGCATCCGACATTAGTGCGGAGGGATACTACACTGCTGCCTACTCCACCGTCACCCGAGAGCCCTTCCACCATTAGAGCCTGGTTCTGCATGCTGATGGGCTGGACCGAGCTAACCAAGCTCTTCGCCATGAGTTGTACACCACTTGTCAGCACCTTTATAGGGCTCTGACGTTGTTGCACCCCTTTGTTCTATCTAGACAGCTGCCGCGTTCTGCGATCTACCCAGCTAGGACCGTGATGCCCCACGGTGTTGGTTGGCCAGAGCTGGGAGCCTACTCTCCCGCACTTGGTTCTCTTCTGCCACCTGAGCGTCGAGTTCTACACCAGAGTATCCGCGGCCCCCAGGCCATTGACGTGGACTATCCGTTGCCTCACTACCAGTTGTCAGGCTACGACTACCTCCACAGTACCTCCTGGGACTGATGTAGTCTTGCTCATTAGTATTAGATGCATTCACTGCGAGCCTGCGTGCCGCCTATGATGACTTAGTCTATGTACTGCACTATGTGTACTGAATTCTATGTACGACCCCTTTTGTAAGTTATGCCGACTACTATGTAGTATCTGTCGTGCTCCTTTCATTATGCATGTTCCATCATGAATGATTCTTGTCTATGCAAAATTTCTCAATGCTAAACTACCCCCTTGTTATATATTAACATGATGGTTAGACCAGGTGGTCGTGGTCGTGGCGGCAATGCCCCACCACCGCTTGAGTACATGGCTGGTATGGTCCAACAGCTCGAGATGAATCGCCAGTTCATGGAGAATATGATGGCTCAGTTCCCTCGCCCCAATATGAACGAGCAGCCAGCCCAAGTGACTCTGCAGGATTTCATGCGCCTCAACCCAACCGTGTACCGCAGCTCAACTCAGCTGCTGGATGCTGATGACTGGCTCCAGACATCACCTATGAGATGGAGTCTGCTGATCTAGCCCTTGCCCGCTATGTCACCTTTGCTTCCTTCTTTCTGAAGGGACCCGTAGCTCAATGGTGGGACAGCCACAGGCGTACTCTGCCAGTTGGGACAATCATTACCTGGCCAAACTTTCAAGCTGCCTTTCGTGCCCGCTTCATTTCGCATGGGATCATGGACAGGAAGAAGCGTGAGTTCCGCAACCTCACCCAGGGCAACAAAACTGTGGAAGCTTATCAGCGGGAGTTTCTGGACTTGTCCCGCTATGCTGAAGAAGACATTGCAACTGATGCACACAGACAGGAGAAGTTCTGTGACGGCCTTCAAGCTGACATCAAGCTCGCATTTCTAGTGCATGACTTTGCCGATTTCGCCACCTTGGTGAACAAGGCCATCAATGTCGAGACTGGTTTGTAGGAACACCAGAGCTCTCGTAGGCGCAACCATGACACGGGCTCATCTTCGGGCCCGCCCTTGCAGAAGAGTAAGATATGGATCCCGAACAGCATGTACCGTCCAAATGCACCTACCCCAAGGCAGACCTATGCTGCACCTCGTCTGCCTCCTCCACCATCTAGGCAGCCAAGGCTTCCAGCTCCACCACCCCGAGCTCCTGCTCCCACTCCCAATAATGGTTTGTGCTTCGGGTGTGGTCAGCCAGGACACCGTGCTAGGGAATGCAACCAGAACCAGAATCAACTGGCCCTTCCAACAGCTGGCCGTGGTAACAACCAGCCCCGCAACAACAATGCCAAGTCTTATGGTCGTGTTCATGCCAACCACGTTGATCTGAACGAAGCTCAAGACCAACCTTCTATTGTGATGGGTACACTCCTCGTAAATTCAGTACCAGCATCCATTTTATTTGATACAGGTGCATCGCATTCATTCATGTCAGAAGATTTTGCATGCTTGCGCGACATTAAATGTGAGGACATGAACACTTCTCTATTAGTGCACACCCCTGCGGGCTAATGACGGACCTCCATGATTTGCAACGACGTACCCGTTGAAATCGAAGGACTAGAATTCCTTGTCTCTCCCATCATACTGAAGTCCTGTAGCATTGATCTCATTATGGGAATGAATTGGTTAAAAGCGCATACTGCTTCTATAGTTTGCGCCACTAAGACCGTCCATCTGCTACACCCTTCTGATGAAATAATTAGCTACAATGCTCGTCTGGTTCAGAATGCCAAGGCAAGGCTTTATGCCTTGAACGCATTGAACGCTGCACCCCTCGAGGGCATTGAAAACATTCCCGTCGTTCGCGAATTCCAAGACGTCTTTCTTGAAGAACTTCCAGGGATTCCCCCTGCTAGAGCTGTCGAATTCATCATTGACTTAAAACCAGGCACCACTCCTGTAGCCAAACGACCTTACAAGATGCCGCCGCATGAACTCATTGAGCTTAAGGAGGAAATCGACAAATCTCTTCGAAGTGGTTTCATTCTCCCAAGTTGCTCTCCTTGGGGAGCACCTTCTCTCTTTGTCAAGAAGAAGGATGGGACAAATCGATTAGTGCAAGACTATCGTCCTATTAACCAAGCTACCATTCAGAACAAATATCCTCTTCCTCGGATCAATAATCTATATGATCAACTGGCTGGTTTGTCAGTGTTCTCTAAACTCGACTTGAGGTTGGGTTAGCACCAGATCCGTGTTCGTGAAGAAGATATCCCGAAGACCGCATTTGTGACTCGCTATGGTTCATACGAATTCACCGTCATGTCTTTTGGATTAACCAATGCTCCGGCCACCTTCTCTCGTCTGATGAACTATATCTTTATGGAATACCTCAACAAGTTTGTCATGATTTATCTGGATGATATCCTTGTATATTCCAAGAATGAAGAAGAACATGCTGAACATCTTCGTCTTGTTCTGGAAAAGCTTAGAGAGCATCAACTCTATGTCAAGTTCTCCAAGTGTGAATTCTGGCTCCCTGAAGTAACCTATCTTGGGCATGTCATCTCTAAGGATGGTATTGCCGTCAACCCTGAACGAGTTCAGGCTATTCTCGATTGGACTCCTCCGAAGAATGTCAAGCAAGTCAGAAGTTTTCTCGGACTCGCCAGCTATTGCCGTCGATTCGTCGAGAACTTCTCCAAGATCGCTAGACCTCTGACTAACCTACTTCATAAGGGTGTCAAGTTTGAGTGGACACAAAAGTGTCAGGAAAGTTTCCAGGCGCTCAAAGACAAGTTGACCTCTGCCCCAGTGCTTGCTCCTCGAGATACTAAGAAGGACTTCATCATTTATTGTGATGCTTCACGTCAAGGCCTAGGCGTTGTCCTAATGCAGGAGCGTAAAGTGATTGCTTATGCCTCTCGTCAATTGCGCCCTCACGAAGAGAACTATCCAGTTCATGACCTCGAGCTTGCTGCTGTTATCCATGCACTGAAACAGTGGCGACATTACCTTCTTGGTAATCGTTGCGATATCTTCACCGACCACCAAAGTCTAAAGTATCTATTTACTCAATCAGATTTGAACCTCCGTCAGCAGAGATGGATGGAGATTGTTGCAGATTTTAACTTGGGTATTTCGTATACCCCAGGCAAGGCTAATGTAATGGCTGATGCCTTGAGCCGCAAGTCTTACTGCAACCACCTCCAGGTTCACAAAGTTCAGCCCTCGCTTGTTGAATAATTCAGAAAGCTGAACCTCCATATTGTTCCTCCTGGTGCACTTGCTTCCCCTCCTCCAGAGTATCGCAAGATGAACCTCCACGTTGTTCCCGGGGTTCTCTCAATACCATAGTTGCTAGACCAGATCTTGTGGACACCATCAAATGGATACAGAAATGTGACGATGAAGTCGAGAGGATTAAACGTTATCTCGCAGAAGGAAAGCCCTCATTCTTCACTGTTGATGACGCATGCACCTTATTCTTCAAAGGTCGCCTAGTGGTACCGAGTAAGAGGGAAAACCTGAATCTGACTCCAAGGGTTATGAAAGAAGCTCATGATACACCTTTGTCTATTCATCCCGGTAGCACCAAGATGTACCAAGACATTCGTCAGAGATTCTGGTGGTCTAATATGAAGCAAGATATTGCTCGTTATGTTGCTGAGTGTGACGTTTGTCGTCGTATCAAAGCAGAACATCAAAGGCTTGCTGGAACTCTGCAACCTATCTCTATTCCTGAATGGAAATGGGACCATGTTGAAATGGACTTCGTCACTGGATTTCCTAAATCGCGAAAAGGTAATGATGCTATTCTTGTCGTCATTGACCGGCTTTCTAAAGTTGCACATTTTCTGGCTGTCAAAGAAACGATCACTGCTAGTCAGCTGGCAAACCTCTACATGTCCAGAATTGTCTCGCTTCATGGTATTCCATTAGTAATCAGTTCAGACCGAGGCAGTTTATTCACTTCAAGATTCTGGGCAAGTTTCCAAGAAGCTATGGGGACTCATCTGTCTTTCAGCACTGCTTTTCATCCTCAGTCGCAAGGGCAAGTTGAACGTGTCAACCAAGTTCTCGAAGACATGCTTTGATCTTGTGTTATTTCCTTCGACACGAAATGGGAGGAATCTCTCACGTATGCTGAGTTCTCTTATAATAATAGCTATCAAGCTAGCCTGAAGATGGCCCCCTTCGAAGTGTTATATGGACGAAAGTGTCGAACCCCTCTGAACTGGTCAGAAACTGGGGAACGTCCACTCTTCGGTTCGGATATTATCCAACATGCCGAAGAACAAGTTCGCATAATTCACGAGAATCTCAAGACTGCTTAGTCACATCAGAAGAGTCAGTATGACCGTCATCATAAGGACATAGTCTATCAACCTGGTGAAAAGGCTTATCTTCGAGTCACACCAATGAAGGGTGCTCACCGCTTCGGGATCAAGGGCAAGCTAGCTCCTCACTATATTGGTCCTTTCACTATTCTGGAAAGGCGTGGAAAATTGGCATACCAACTGGAGCTTCCGCCGAACCTTTCTCAGGTTCACGATGTGTTCCACGTGTCACAGCTCCGCCGTTGCTTCAAGGACCCAATCCGAGAAGTGGATCATGAAGTGCTCGAATTGCAACAGTACCTCTCTTATAAAGAGCATCCGGTTCATATTCTCGACCAAGCTGAACGCCGCACATGTCAAAAGGCGATCAAGTTCCTCAAGGTCCAGTGGTCGCACCATTCTGAAGATGAAGCCACTTGGGAACGCGAGGATCGTTTGCGCGAAGAATACCCCGCACTGTTTCCTTCTACCTCCTAAATCTCGGGACGAGATTTCTTGTAGTGGAGGAGATTTGTAACGCCCAGATAATTATGCTATAGTGAAACTTTGCTAATGATACCAAGTCACCTCCGTTATTGCTGCTAATCTTTCGTTAGTTCAAAACCGGTCCAAAAATCAAATTCAAAATATGGCAAACAAGAAAGTTTTCAAACATCAAAACTAAAATGTTCGGGCTGTGTCAAAAATTGCATAAGTAATTATGGTGTAGAAGGCACAATTTTATATAATGCTTAAATGCCCTAAATTAAATAAAACAGAAAAGGAAAATAAATAAAACAAAACAAAACTAACAGCAAAAAAAGGGAAGAAAACCCCCCAAACCCCCTGGGCCAACTGGCCCAGCTAGCCAACCCAAACCGGCCCAGCCGGGCTAGCCCACTCCCTCGTTCCCCCTTTTCATGTTCCCCCAACCAGGGTCGAAACAGGGTGCGTCCCTGCCCAACCACCTCGCCGGCATCGACGCCGGGAGGGGATAAGATCGCCAGCGCCGCGCCTCCTGAGTTCCTCCTCCCACTCACCCCTGCTCTCCCCCTTGGTTCCTGCGCCTCCCCTTCCCTCAGATCCACCTCGCTCCTCCTCCTCCCCCACCGCATCCGAGCGCCACCGCCGCCATGGCTCCGGCCTAGCCATGGCCACCGTGCCCACCTCGCCACCCCACTGTGTCTCCAACGGCCGCCGTCGTCCGCTGCTTCGACTGGTGCAACCTGTTGGAGTTCGGAGTCACCGCAACGACCACGCCGTTGTCGTCTTCCTCTTCTGCTCCGACGAGATTCGACGCCGCTCTTCACCAACTCCGGCGACGCCCCTCTGCTGCTACTAAACCATTCATTGGCCTCCGTGTGTGCCGCTCGGTGAGCATCTGCATCTCTCTCTTCCGCCGTAGCTCGCTCCCCGCGCTGTTTCTGCCGTCGGCCAAAATGCTCCGTCGCACGCGCTCATCTCTGGCGAGGCTTCGGTGGACCAGTGGTCCCGTGCGTGTCTCCATTCGCTTGGTGAGCTCGCGTAGGTGCTGTAGGTGCCAAACAACCGGCCATTTTGCCCTCTGCAACGTCGTTCCCGAGCTCGACCGAACTCCGGCGTCTGCCATGGTTGACGCCGTCGGCGACACCGTCCGTCCCAGCCCCGGCTGAGGCCACGAATGGGCGCGCCCGAGCCCCTGCATTCAAACGCACCCAACCACGCGTAAAACCACACCCCGCGGCCCCGTCGTCGAACTCGCTCGAGCCTCGACGTCCACCCCGCTTGTCGCCGGCAACGCTGCGGCCCTCCTCCGACCAAGCCACCGCCCCCTTCCAATGCGCCATGGCGCGGGCGTTCGAATGAGCCTAACCCCGCTCCTCCCCGAGCCCCGTAGTGCGGTTCCGGCCAACTCCGGCAAGGGGCCACCGTTGTTTTGGTCGCCGGAGCCGCTCTAGTGCCGGCCGCCAACGTGGCCTACCGCTGGGGTCCAGCAGGGTCACTGCCTGGTGGCCCCAGGGGCCCGGCTGGCCCAGTTGACCCTGGTCAACTTGCTGACTGGGCTGGTCCCAGCAGCTGACCAGTGGCCCCCACCCTATAAGCTAATTAAATTAGTTAAATTAATTAATCTAGGCTAATTAGTCACTGACTAATGGGGCCCACACTTAGTTAATCATTATTAGTTTAAAACAAATCCTTTTCCAACTCTGATTCAATGACAGGTGGGTCCCACTAGACCCACAAGTCAGTTTTGACTCTAGTCAACCGCACTATTGACTGCTGACATCACACATACGTCATGCTGACATCATCCCATACTATTCTGGATAATGTTGATTTAAATTAATTAAATAAAATTCTAGAAAATGATTAAAACTTTAGAAAACCATAGATAATAAACTGTAGCTCGGATGAAAATACTTTCTACATGACAGTTGCTCAGAACGACGAGACGAATTTGAATACGCTGCCTGTTCGTCCGCCACACATCCCTAGCATAGCAAACACGCAATTTTCCCCCTCTGGTTCATTTGTCCGAAAACGTGAAACACCGGGGATACTTTCCCGGATGTTTCCCACTTTCGCCGGTATCACCTACTACCGCGTTAGGGCACACCTAACACCGCTCATTGTCATGTCATGCATCGTCATGCTTATGTGTGCATTGTATTTACTGTTTCTTCCCCCTCTTCTCTCCGGTAGACTACGAGACCGACGTTGTTGCTGCCCAGTTCAACTACGGAGTTGACGACCCCTCCTTGCCAGAGCAACCAGGCAAACCCCCCCTGATCACCAGATATCGCCTATTCTTCTCTATACTGCTTGCATTAGAGTAGTGTAGCATGTTACTATTCGGTTACTCCTATTCTGTTGCATAGCATGTCATTGTTGCTACAGTCGTTGATACCTTACCCGCAATCCTAATTGCTTAGTATAGGATGCTAGTTTATCATCATTGTCCCTACATTCTTGTCAGTCTGCCTTGCTATACTATCGGGTCGTGATCGCTCGGGAGGTGATCACGGGTATATACTATACATATATACAAACTATACAGATGGTGACTAAAGTTGGGTCGGCTCGTTGAGTACCCGTGAGTGATTCATGGATTGGGGGCTGGAAGGACATTTGTCCCGATGGCCCTCTGTGTGGATCTTTGTGGCGGAGCGACATGGCAGGTTGAGACCACCTAGGTGAGAGGTGGGCCTGGCCCTAGTCTGCGTTTGCAGTTGCTTCATAATAATATGCTTAACGAGATCTTGGTATTTGATCTGAGTCTGGCCACTGGCCTATACGCACTAACCAACTACGCGGGAAAGATATGGGCACTCGACGTCGTGGTATCAGCCGAAGCCTTCTAGACGTCAGCGACTGAGCGGCGTGCGCCGGATTGGACTGGAACGCCTGCTCTTGTATTAGGGAGGCTAGGTCTGCTTCCGGCCGCCCAAGCAATGTGCATGTGTGCAATGGGCGATGGGCCCACCCCCCTGCGCCATAGGAGTTAGACCGGCGTGCTGACCTCTTTGTTAGGCCTAGGTGGGGCTGCGACGTGT
Organism: Triticum turgidum subsp. durum; assembly: GCA_900231445.1. Lineage (NCBI taxonomy): Eukaryota > Viridiplantae > Streptophyta > Magnoliopsida > Poales > Poaceae > Triticum > Triticum turgidum. The sequence goes on along the minus strand of LT934112.1, from coordinate 557,847,790 downwards.
TGATCTTCCGAGGCCGGGCATGACCCAGGAAAGTGTGTACGGCCAAAGGGGATCAAGCGTGTTGGGTTATGTGGTGCACCCCTGCAAGGAAGTTTATCTATTCGAATAGCCGTGTCCCTTGGTAAAAGGACGACCCGGAGTTGTACCTTGGCCTCATGACAACTAGAACCGGATACTTAATAAAACACACCCAGACAAGTTCCACAGACAACTCGATGATCGCTTTTCCATAGGGCGACGAGGGGAGGATCGCCGGGTAGGATTATACTATGCGATGCTCCTTGGAGGACTTCAATCTACTCTCTTCTACATGCTGCAAGACGGAGGCTGCCAGAAGCGTAGTCTTTGATAGGACTAGTTATCCCCCTATTATTCTGGCACTCTGCAGTTCAGTCCACCGATATTGCCTCTTTACACATATACCCATGCATATGTAGTGTAGATCCTTGCTTGCGAGTACTTTGGATGAGTACTCACGGTTGCTTTGCTCCCTCTTTTCCCCCATTTTCCTCTTCTTCTCGGATGCCGCAACCAGACGTTGGAGCCCAGGAGCCAGACGCCATCGTCAACGACGACTACTACACTGGAGGTGCCTACTACTACGTGCAGGCTGCTGACGGCGACCAGGAGTAGTTAGGAGGATCCCAGGCAGGAGGCCTACGCCTCTTTCGATCTGTATCCCAGTTTGTGCTAGCCATCTTATGGAAACTTGTTTAACTTATGTCTGTACTCAGATATTGTTGTTTCCGCTGACTCGTCTATGATCGAGCACTTGTATTCGAGCCCTCGAGGCCCCTGGCTTGTAACATGATGCTTGTATGACTTATTTATGTTTTTAGAGTTGTGTTGTGATATCTTCCCGTGAGTCCTTGATCTTGATCGTACACGTTTGCGTGCATGATTAGTGTACGATTGAATCAGGGGCCTCACACTATTTCAGGAGTTAAAAATAAAAATGGGTGAAGATATTATAAACTGAACTTCAACTGATAGCTTACCTACCAACATACTGACAAGATACAATCTGGGAAGCTAGGAGCACTAAACTCCAAATAACTGTACATCTACAAAACACCGGTCAAAAAAGTGGCTAATTCACATACATGAAGGTGCATAAGTAATAACAAAAACATCAAGCACATCTAACACACTTTATTAAGCGGGACAAGGACAATGGAGGGAGAAAGAGAGCAAGCCTTGAGCACGAAGATGAATGATAACGATGTTTTCATATCGAAAGAGGTCTGTTGGGAATATGAAGAACCAGGAATTAAAGTTGCAGAGCATCGTAATATGAAACACACTAGCTATATGTAAGCTGATTGCATTTGTAATTTGGCTAAGTCAATTTTGTGAGAGAAGGAATATTTGGAGGGGGAAGAAAGTTGAAGGAAGAAGAAAGAAGGATGATGGTTGGATCTTAATCTAATGGGCCAAAAAATTGATTTACCAAAAATAATTTTTCAGGCGTCTTACATATGGCATGTCCCAATAGGAAAAGAACTAGCTAATTGAGTGCCCACCTTTGGGCTTCATATTGTAGGCCAAATAGCTTTGACAAAATCATTTTTGGTATTTGGCAGCCATTCTACGCATAGAGATACTATCGTCACATGAAGATTGTTATCAGACTCTCGAATTTGGCAACCAAATTAATATTAAAGTGCCTTCTTGCAGTGTTGGTGATATTAGTTGTGTATATATTGCTCTCTTGTCCGTAATTCGACACCATGTGCATCTATTACTTGCTTGCAAGTTCTTTAACATTGGCAGTGCATAGTCAATGGTGATATGGCACGACCTGTATTTGATATGGATGGAATTTCAGTTGTTCTATTATATATATACTATGTTGGAATTTTGGCAGAAAAATATATTCCAACCGATGTGAGTAAAGCTAGTGAATAATACACATGAACATTTCACATCCCAAGCAAGTCAAATTAAACCTATCTTGAGCGAGAAACACCTAAAACCATATTATTCCTCAAGGGAACACGTTGCATCAACCCTAGCTTGTGGTTTTTATCTATCAAACGTCTCAGTCACATCATGCAAAGGCACATGATCGCCAGATGCATCCTAGACGACAAAGCCGAATCATCCCGATTCGTTGAAAACATTTCGTTGATTATCTTCAACAGTCCAAATATCTCACATCAAGGGTATATAACCTCACAATTTATTGACGTGGAGAGAATGTTTGGGGCAAAAAAAAAGTAAACGTGTTCACTTCCTTCACAAAAAAGCCTCAGACAATTTTAAAAAAATCTGTTCCAAAGGAGTTGGCTTAGAGTGAGATGTCTTGGGAACTTAAATTATTGATAGATGAAGATATTTAAAACTAAAGCCGAGTCCGTACTTACACATCTGACATGATACAATTGGAGAAGCTAGGAGCATTAAAGTCCAACAACAATACGTCTATAAAGCACTGTTTGTAAACTTGCGCCTTCTTCATGTAAAAGTGTATAAGTAGTAACCAAAACATCGTGCACGACTACCACACCTCATTAAACCGCACAAGAAAAATGGGGAAGAAAGAGAGTGAGCCATGAGCCTGAAGCAACAACCAAAACATCGAGCATGGCTTGCACACCACATTAAACCGCACAAGAACAATGATGGACAAAGAGGGCGAGCCATGAGCATGAAACTAAATGTAACATATATTTCAGGATCGCGGGAAGTCGGCTGGGAATAGGAAGGGTTGGGAATTGAAGTTGCAGACCCTTGGTTTCAAAAAGAGCTAGGTTGCCAAGTCCACTGCATTGAAATCCATACTGTAGGTCAAAGAGCATTGCAGAATTCACATCTTTTATTTGGTGTTCTTAGGTGCTTTGTACACATAGTGAGATGTTTTCTTGCGGTGTTTGTGTGTGTGTTCTTTTTTTGTGTGTGTATACCACATGTCTATTTTGTGAGTGTATTAGTGCTCTCTTATCTGTATTCATCACCAACTGTCTCTTTTACTTGTTCTCTAGTTCTTGACTTTGGCGGTGTTCGCTCAAGCTGGCTCCTGCATGGATGAAATTTACTTGGTATGCAATATGTTATACTCAGTGTTGGGCTTTTAGCAAAAGGAAAAGGAATCATTTCAGTTTTTGCAATTAAAGCAAGTGAGTAATCCACAAGACGATTTCACATCGCAAGGAAGTCAAATTAAGCATATCTCTGGGCAAAGACCAACTGCATTCAAAACTGAAACCACATTATTCCGCAAGGGAACGCTTTGCATCAACCCTAGCTGCTTATGATATCTACAACCTATCAAATCTCTCATTCACACCTGTAACATCCACAAAACCTCCTACATACATGCACATCAACTTCTATTTACCACACGCAAATGCACGTTAAAGTTTAAAAACCAACGAAGTAATGAATCAACAAGCCATTTGGTCCCTGAATGCATCTAACTCCTCAAATACGGGCAGCCGCCTCGACCTGAACGGTGTCCAATCATTCATCACAAGGTCTAGTCTCTCCATGATCTCTTCGGTGAAACTCAAGCCAATATCAAAGGGCGATGAAATGTGTGTTGTCGGACCGAGCTCACGGAGGAGCTGCTCAGCTCGGGCAACCGCCTTGTCGTCATCCAACCCGGAGATTCTGCGAAGTAGGACATCCTCAAGCACTTGCACTGCCTCCTCATGTCTGCTCTGCTTAATGAGGCACAGCCCGAGGTTGCACGCCCTGTTGGCATCAGGTACGATAGTCTGGGCCTTTCGATAAACCAATTCAGCGGCTTCATAGTTGTTCTGCTGCATGTAAGCCCAGCCAAGGTTACCCTGTGAAATCGCACATCAAAAGTTTCAGTAACCTGAGTATAACTGAATACTGCTGCAGTGACAGACCAAGACATGCCTAATTAGCAATCAGTAAGAGTAACATGGGAGCAGCAACCCGTACCAGAATGCGTGACATCTCCTGCTGGATCGAGACCTGGAACTTCTTGCCGTGGGATCGCGCCGTCTTGGTGATCTTCCCGTTGAAGGCCTCGCCGAGGCATATCATCTTGAGCTTCTGTTTCAGCAGCTCTATCTGCTCGTCGACTTTTCCGCATTTCTGAAGATCAAAATCAGACATATCAGGTCACAATTGATGCATGAATCAATCCTTGAGCAGATTTCCCTGTGAGATGTGCAACTGAGACGTACCTTGTAGAGGTCGATGAGCAGGTTGTCGAGGGACTCCTGGGCCTGCCTGGAGCAGAGGTGCCTGAAGGATCTGATGGCCTCTATCGCCTCCTCGGCGCGGTCCTGCTGCTTCATCACCACGGCCATGTCCTTGAGCGCGCTGTCTACCCTGTCCCCGGAGTTGATCGCCTTCCAGAACCACACGATCGACGCCTCCGCGTCCTTCTCCACGAGCTGATCAATACAAGCCGTTTCACCCAAGTCAGCAACTTAACGTTTGCAGGGAAAACAAATTCTTTTTTTTTTTTGAGGAAAGGGATTTTTCTCTCGTTCAACTACTAATCATGAATTATGTATGGTGTAACTGAATTTAATTTGATGTGATTAGAACATAATCATTCACTAAGCACGCACGCGCGATGGACCACTGCCCATTTGCGGCAACACGGAGAACCTCAGCACTGTGACCGATTCGGCGAACAACGATTTCTTTCGGCCAAGAGGAGCAAAGAAGATTTGACGGCGAGAGCAAGAAGGCAAGAATCGCCCGGAGCCGACGGAAAAGTAGGGAATAGTACTGTGATCTGCTTTCATGGTGGCCGCTATCATGATTGGGCAACCGGTGCACAATCAAGGCTACTGCATACAGTATATATTCCAGTTTCCGTTTTGACCACAATAAATCCACTCTAGAGAGGCAGAATTTGCATGGGCAGGAAGGGAGCTGCGAATGATTAACCAACCTGGAGGTGCTTGGCCCGGACGTAGGGGCTGTCGCCGGCGGGCACCTTGTGGACGACGTGGAACAGATCCTTCTTCTCCCCGCTTCCGCCACCGCCGCCGCGTCTCCTCTTGGCAGGTGCGGGCGCGTCCATGCCGTCGGAGCTGACTCGGAGCGGATGCTGAGAGAGAGAGGGAGAGGAGAACAATGGGGGCGCGCGGATTGCTTGCCGGCTTGGCTGGTGGTTTGTTTCGCGGGTTGCGGGATCTGGAGGGTGGGAAGGGAGGGAGGAGGGGGGATGACGAGGCGGGCGGAGTGGATCTGGACGGGAAGGCGTCCGGGTTCGAGGGCGGGGGCTGGATGGCGACCTGGCCCCCATCCGGCGGTCGGGTGGGCACCACGCGTCCGCATCCGTAGTGACGTGCTCGCGGCGCCTAGGGAGAGCAGCGGGTGTGACGGGCGGCTCGAAGCCTTTATTGTTACTGTTTGATGGGCGTTTAGCGAGCTCAACTGCGTCCGGATTGGCTGCATCTTCTAGACGCATGTGCGATGTGTTTAGAGAACTGCTCCGCGCATTAAAATTCAGGTTTTTGATGCCGGACAGGACAGCTTCAACAGAAGCTGTAAAACAGTGCGTGTGAAAAAAAATTGGGCACGCGCTGAAAAACGCTACGGGATGCTGTAAATTTGAGGCGGTGGATTGCGCACGCTTCACAATTTACACTGTGTGTTTTTGGGCATATGATAAAACAATGTTGGGTCCGGTGCGCTTAAACTGCTACAGTTGCGCCTTAAAACTATTTTAGGGCATGAAAATTTTGGGCGCCTGTTGGAGATGCTCTTAGGCTACTCATAGTGGGGAGTACCATATACTCTCTCCGTCCAAAAAACTTGTCCCTCAAATGAATGTATCTAGCACCAAGTTTATGCTAGGTACATCCATTTAAGGGACAAGTTTTTTGACACTATCATGCATATGATACTACCTTCATAGTGTATAGTATCATATGGTAGATGATCTTAATTATTTGTGACCATGCATGACACAAAGTAGTACTACATCATTTATTATGTTATGGTATCTATCTATGTTACTCTAAGGCTGCCCATAGTGGAGAGTATCATATACTAGTGTATGATAATACTCCCTCTGTTCCTAAATATAAGTCTTTTTAGACATTTCAAATGGGCTACAACATACGGATGTATGTAGGCATATTTTAGAGTGTATATTCACTCATTTTGTTTCATATGTAGTCACTTGTTGGAATATCTAGAAAGACTTATATTTGGAAACAAAGGGAGTACATCCGTAGTGCATAGTATCATAGATTAGTATCACTAGCACATATGCCTGTGCGTTGCAACGGAAGATGAAATAGTACTCCCTCCGTCCGGAAATACTTGTCATCAAAATGAATAGAAGGGGATGTATCTAGATATATATTAGTTGTAGATACATCCCTTTTTATCCATTTTGATGACAAGTATTTTCGGATGGAGGGAGTATGCATTTGAAGCCAGTGAGAATTATATGTGCAAGCAAAACCCTGTGAGCACACGAAAAAGGAACATTTAGTTCCGCGGTTTCGCCGCGTGTGAAGGAACCAATCCGCTATTTTTCCGTTCATTGGTCAAGGGCTTTTAAGAGTTCTGTTATGTCGTTGTAGGCCAGAAAAGGCCCATGAGTTATTTAATCTACTCTTCCTTTCAATCTTTTCAATCAAGAGGATTTTAAGGTATGAAGTCTTTCAATATTCTAGAAAACATGAACAACTTTTTAAGTCCTGAACAGTTTTATGGAAATTATGTTACACCTTCAAAAAGACACGAATAAAATATGAAAGGGAACATCTTTTAAAATTCACAAACATTTTCTGAAAACATCAACTTTTTTGTAAAAATATGAACATTATTTGAATTTGTGAACATTTTTTTAAAACAGGAACATGTGTTAAAAATTCATAATTTTTGTAGAAAATGTGTATCTTTTACAAACAAACATTATTATATACGAACATAAGATTTTTAGAAAATGTGTTTCTTCTGGCAAATCTAGATTGTGGATCACGCCAATTTCAGTTATTTGACCACGGAAAATTTAGTTTTCGGACCATAGCTAATTCATTTTAATCGATCATAAAAATTTATTACGCCATGTCAATTATAATCTGTTTGTCATGTCCGACTTTTAAAGAAAAATTCCATGGCAAAGTACTTGCATTATACCAAATCTTTGTTGTTTCATACGCAAAAAAACATGTCTTGTTCTGCCTGATTTTTTTAACCATGGCAAACTAATTGTTTTCGGACCATAGCTAACCTGCCGAACGAAATCGTTCGATGGATGGCCCCTAGTACGAAACGACTCGTTCGGTCCAGGGCTCTCCAGACCGCACATGTGGGCGTCATCACCGTCCAAAAAATACTGAATCCGCCATAAACTAATACTCCCTCCGTCTGAAAATACTTGTCATGAAAATGAATAAAAAAAGGTGTATCTAGATGTATTTTAGTTTTAGATACATCCATTTTTGTCCATTTTGATGACAAGTATTTCCGGACGGAGGGTACTCCTTCAGTCCCAAATTTGTTGTCTTAGATTTGTTTAAATACGGATAATCAAGTCACATTTTAGTATTTGATACATCCGTATCTAGACAAATCTAAGACAAGAATTTTGGGACGGAGGGAGTACTATACATATACATATACACCAATATAAAAGTCCTATAATCTTGTCGAGCTATGTTCTAGCCATCGAAATTTTTCTTTCTGAGGCAACTAATATTTCTTCAGTTAAAAAAATAGTACTCCCTCTGTTCGGAAATACTTGTCATCAAAATGGATAAAAGGGGATGTATCTTGATGTATTTTAGTTCTAGATACATCTCTTTTTATCCATTTTGATGACAAGTATTTTCGGACGGAGGGAGTACTCCCTAGATACATCCATTTGAACGACAAGATTTTTTTGAACTATACGCACAATTTTTTCTCAATTTGGCAAAAATAATAATTAGATTGTGACTTTTTCAAATATGTAACACATACTTTGTGAAACAAGGGAACATTTTTAAATGGCACGAACATTTTCTTAATCTTATCAGTGTTTTCTATAATTTGTGTGAACAACTTTTTTAACACTGCATTAACATTTTTAATGCACGGTAGATTTTGTGAAATTTTGAAGGAAATTAAGTTATGTATTGTGACAGTTACGCACTGGCCCTATGGGTGTCTTGTTTTCTTCGGTTTTCCTTGTTTCTTTATATGTTTTCTTTCGTTTGTTTCCTTCTTACTATTTTTTCATTTAATCATAACATTTCTATGCCTTTCCTACACATTATACATTTTTATATACATTAGGAACATTTTTATGTAATTCTTTTTACATTTTTAAAACCATGATTTACATTTTTTTAATATAGGTTTTATGTCTATTTTTATGCACATTGTACATTATTGGTACACATATAAAACATATTTATACAATTTTAAATTTGTTCAATAGTATACCATTTATTGCAAATATGTGTTTTTGACAATTTGTTGAATACATTTAATAAATTACAAATACATAATTGAAACATTTTTTTATGATACAAAACATGAAGATTGTGCGAGAATTTCTGCTATCGTACAAACATGTTATTTTTAAATATGACAAACATATTTTTGAAAGTTGTGAACATTTTTTTGAATGATATAATTTTTTCCTATAGTTACATCGACATTTTTTAAATGCCACGTACATTTTTTTTGAAATGCGTAATTTTTTTCTCATGTGATAAAACTTTTTAAATTCTATCTAAATTTTTAAAAATTGGTCTAACAAAAAGTTTACATTGTTTTAACATTTTTCAAATTCACGGCGAAAAAAATCTTAGGCACACTATGTTCTTAAAATATACTCCTTCCGTCCGGAAGTACTTGTCATCAAAATGAATAAAAGGGGATGTATCTAGATGTAGTTTAGTTCTAGATACATCTCTTTTTGTCCATTTTGATGACAAGTATTTTCGGACGAAGGGAGTATGTATTTATATATTCTTGAAAAAAAAAGAGCGGAAAAACGAACAAAAACTGTACATGTACCTCCGTGCTTTGGTGAGGCAGGAAGAAGGAAAAATGTTGGTTAATATGATATATACAAAAATATGCTGTTTTTTTATGTATATGCTAATGCTAATCACATTTTAATACCATATCGTATTTATCAAAGTAGCAATACCATATAAACTGAAAAATTATATTTACTGAACCAAATAAACCGAATAAACCAAACAGGCAGAGTTACCGTAACGCGTTCCTGAGAGTATAAACTTGCCTTTCTCTCATTCCAGGCCAATTCGAAGAGGAGTCTAAACTCTTGAGTAGAGTCCAAGTACCCGATCAGAGTGCATCAATTGGGACGGCAGCAGAGCTGAAAGGGAAAAGTTTCGTGAATTGACGGCGGGTTCTACTGATACTCAGATTTTTTATGGGCATAACTAAGATTTCCGATGCTTCCTATGGGCATCAAATATCTTATTGTGAAATTGAACTGGAGATGGCACTCAAATACACTCCAATTTTGTTGCTCTCATCTCCAACCTTTTCCCCTAGCAACTACTCCCTCTATCAACATGCAAAAAAAAAAAAAAACTACTCCCTCTGTCTCCTAATATAAAATCGTTTTGCAAGGTGTTTAGCTTGCAAAACAATCTTATATTATGGAAAGGAGGGGCTACTAGTAAATTTTGATTGAGTGTTTCCCTACACCTACTGAAGTCGATGTGCTATTTATGGGCATGTCAAACGTCAGTGCATAAGTGGCTACGAAACATTTTTTTAGTGATACCACCTATTTTAATGTGTTGCTTTTTTTTTACCTTGCTGAAACATTCCCAACTATGAAGAATCTGCCTATCTATCATAAAAAAAAAATCACTTTCTTCATCTAAAGATGACGGCCGTGAGAGAAAATGACATTTGCAATTTGGTCACTACTATACCAAATCTTTGAGATGAGTTGACACAACATACACACCATTTAAGCATTATCTCCAAAATTGACCGGGCTCGCCAGCTCGTTAGGATTACATGGTCTGCCGCACGTAGGCATGGAGAAATAAGGGATCGAGTCACTCCCGGGCGCTCTCAGCGATTTGGATTCCAGGCCGTTGGATCGGGTGGCTTGATGCGATTTGGACCGTCCGATCTCGCCCCGGATTGATCTCAGCCGCTGGATCGAACCGATGACACTATTGCAATAAATAGTTACCTCTCGTTCCTGCCACTGCGTGTAAATTCGTTGCCCCACTGAGGTTATTTTCGTCATTTTCGCCTAGAGGTGTATAAAAGGCGATGGCTCGCATGGAGATGACCCAGCCGTCGCTCCTCTCCCGCTCGCGCCAGCCCCTCTCCTCTTCCCCCCGCCTCGCCTCTCTCCCCCCGTCCAAACCCTAGGCCTGCGCCCGCCGGCCGCCGCCGCCGTCGCTCGCCCAGGCCCTCCTCCCGCTGTGAAGGAATCGGATGAGATTCTAGGTCACGGCTCTGTCGTCTCCCTTCTCTCTCTCTCGCTCTCCCTTTTGCGCCGCCACCGCTCCTCCCTCGTTGCTCCCTCCGGCCCCAGCCGCTACCTCTCCTATGAGCCTCCCTCCTCCTCACGAGATCGTCACTGGCCCTCCCTTCTGCTCGAGTCATGGAGGAGCAGCCGCACTGGTGGACAAGATGGGCTGCACATTGGAGGGAGCAGCGAGGCGAGTTGGTCGTGGCCGGACATGTGCTCGTCGGCGCCACAACATGATAGGATGTGCGCTGGAGCCGTGGGGCAAGGTGGCGTCGGTTGAGGTGAGTTGCCTTTCCTTGTTGCGTTTTGGTTTTCCACGTCGTTCTTCATTGATCTGTAATCTTGTTTCTGTGCAGGTCCCATCAAATCCGGTCACTCCGCCGAATCTGCAGTGGTCGTCGTCGATCTACTGTCGTGGTCGTTGATTTACAGGTACATGTATATGTATGTTCATCCCTCTTCTTGGCCGCTGGCTTCTCTTCGTCTCTGACTTCCCCTTGTTTTCCTTGCAGATTCGTCCAGTGTTGTTGGCACCCCCTTAATTCTGATCCGGTTGCGTCTCCATTTATGGATTTGCATGTTAATCCCTCTTCTCCTCCTCCGTTTTGGTCCTCTTTTGTTAGAGTGCTAGGCATACAACGGCTTGTCCATGGGCTCTTTTAGGCTTGACCATGTCTTTGGCCGGCAAGGGCCTTTTGTTGTTTGTCTTGCCTCTGGTAAAGGCCAAAGGTGCTATCAGGCCTGGGTGCTATTGGTTGTTTTTTGTGCGGTGTAGATTTATGTCTTTTCTTCTTTGTATGGTCCTGGTAGGGCCTGTAATTGCTGCTTCTCTGTTGGTGGAGTGTTGGTGGTTTTGTTACTTTTGGTCTAGCTAGGTTCCAAGGAATGGGATATTTAGATTCGTCTTGTTTTGTTGATGGCTTATTATGCGGCTGCACATTGGATCTAGCTGTGTTCTTAATGAAATATGGCTTTGTTGTGTAGGAAAGAGTTAGGTCTACCAAGTTTCTTGGGGTTGCGTGATGAGTACTATTCCTAGAGATGCTTTAGTGTTTTAGTGCTTTGATGGATATTTTTGAAGAATAAATCGAACTGCTGAGGGCCCGAGCCTAAAACAGAGGAATGGAGTTCTTGGATCCATATGGTTTTGTAGAAGAGAGAACTTGAGATCTTGAGGTTATATAATAATTAGACCTGCCTAGGAGGTGCTTTACTGTTTTTTTCCTCTTTTGGTTAGTACTTTTGGATGAATAAATGGATCTTCTGAGAGATGACAACTAGAATAAATTTAGCTGTCTTGGAGTTGTAGTATATGGATCTGGTGAGAGCTGAGGGCTAAAATATATTATGTTGTCTTGGAGTTGTTTTTGCCATCTGACAATTAGGACCTGCCCAGGAGGTGCGTTGTTGTTTAAATTGTGTTCCTTTTGATTGCTATTATTTGATGAATCAACGGATCTTGTGAGGGATGAATGCTAAAACGGATTCAGTCGTCTTGAGGTTGTAATATATGGATCTGATGTGAGATGTGGGTTAAAATAGATTTATTTATCTTGGAGAGTTTTTTATTTTTCTGTTGTGGTAAATGAGATAGCACGTTGCTGCATGCTTTTAGGTTCTTGATAGTTAGTGTGGGTCATTGAATTTGTGCTCTGCCGTGAAAATGCACTGGTCTGACCCTAGCCATGGTGGCGCCCCTCTTCCCACGTTTAGGTGCTTCCTCTCTCCATGCTCTTCCATCTGTTCATCTAACTTCCTCCCCCTCCACTCCTGGTCGAGGCACACGTCGTTGATGCTCTGCTATATCAAGCAGCCCTCCACTTCAGTTTTTTTTCTTGGTGACAGATATAGTTCACTTTGTCTATAATCTTATTTTCTTTTTTTGAGTTTTTTTTCCAACTACATAGGTTAGTATTTAGTTTCCAAGGAAGGTAAGTGTTTATTTATTCAACATTTAATAACAACATGTATTACATGATGTGATGCTTGAGTGTGATTTTGTAGGCAAGACATCAACAGAAAGGTGTTTGGATGTCACCTTTAGTGCCTAAATGCTTCTAAAGTTTCCATCGGCGTTCAAAGGGGGTTTGGAGAGATCCTGACCAGCTTAACTGACAACCCCGCTTACTCCTGCAACTTAAGGATTCCAAGCATGCCACTGATCTCCACTGCCGGCAATTTATTCTGTACTGTCACTATCTCATCTCTTTTTGTTCTATATGGTCCACGTAAAAGAGGTTTTTGATGCATTGGTTATTTGTATTAGATGATTAGTACATCAGGAAATTGCACAACCTCCCCATCTTTCTAATCTAAATAATGGTAAGCACGAGTAGGCTTCTATGCCTACCGGACCCAGTGTAAGATTTTTCTCAATTGATGTAGTTATAGAGCTACAGAATGGGCTTGCATGTAAGAAACCACCAATTTTAAATTAAAGCGAACCAGGTTTCCGCTCTAGGTTATGTACTTACTCTGTTATCCACTTACCATGTTAATTCATATATCACATGCCGTGCTAGGATATAGGAGGCTTACATTGCATGCAACAGAGCAGGTCGATCAGGCAAATCATCATTCGAAGTTTGGGTCGATGATGATGTGTAATAGACTCCTCATGCTGCTCTTGTGTTGTGGTGTTCGCGGCGTCGCTCGTGGTAGTCATATACTGATACTTGGTTTAATTCTGGTTAAAAGTGTCAGGCTTTTGAAAAATTCTGGTTCCACTAGGTGATTTTACTGTTCAAGTGGTGGTGGCGCTAATTATTGTAGGGGCACAAGTGGCTGTACTTGCTAATTATTGACCGGTTGCAACTAACTATAGTACATATATGAATTTTCTGTTGATTGACTGGAAGTCAAGGTTCTGTTCGATGATTTACATGTCTCTGAATTTCATTATGTTTCCTGTGTGCTCATTTGTCCTGGAAGTTACCGTACATGCACCTCCACTCATAGCATGCCCACAGTGTGAATTAGTTGATTAGGATTTATACATTTCTTTTTACCCTTTCTATGGTAGTTCTGGTACTACGTAGTTTATCTATTCAATCGATTATCTAGCTGTAGGTTATCCTTTTCTTGTTCCCAGTTTGAGATTTTTTTTATTCAGACATTTTGGATCATGCTAAGATACTTGAGACAATTTTTTTAACTAGGAGTTCATTATAAGTTGTTTTTGTCTCTGCAGCTGTTATTTCAGTTAATGCTTGGTTGAGCCTAGAGAATAACATATTAACATGGAGAACTATTCATGTGGTGATCCCAAAAACTTCCTAATAGTTCTGTGGAGTAGGAAGGCTGGCATGAGTTTGTAGAACAATCTTGAACACTTCTCAAACTAGACTGGCCATTATAGTTTGCAGAACAAGGTAATGTCACCTCTGAAAATTAGGTGTCTCTTTGTGCTTCATTTTCAGTTATATTGGTATTGCGCATATCTGGATACTAGCTCTTAGCTCTGGTCAAGGAGTTACTCATTTGTCGGATGGCTAAATCTTGCTGTACATAAGGGTCAGTAGAAGAACTGTATTCTTACTGTGATGATCTCCATATGGCACACTCAATGGATATGTCCATCAACAGGTTTTTACAACCTAGAGAGTCGGGCGACAAAGCAGTCAGACCAAACTATCTCTATCCATATATATGTAGTCTGATGTTATGCCATAGCCGAACCATATAAGTTTCTTATACTGTTCTGCTTTCGATGTATTAGACTTCTATCCATTGTAATGACCTTATTGTCGTGGGAGATCACTATGGCTTGATTATATGGTATGAAGTTTGGGTTTGGTTTTGAGCTCAGTTGTATAAAAGTACATGCTTACAACCATAGATACATGTGATAATTCATTGAGTGATTAAGCATAGTTTTGGATTTGGCGTGCTGGACCAATTAGATGGACAGGGCAACTTCAATTGAATCATCCATTGCATAGTCGTGCAAACTTTGTTGGTGTAAGATATCATTTCCTATATCGTTAATCATGATCTTATGAACCACTCAAAATTGTGTATTGTATTTTGGGTAAATTTGCTTCTTTTGAGAAAGTTCTCTTAAGGATATGTCACAATCATGTATAGGGGGCTGGATAAGTTAGGTCCGGGGGTGCGGCAAGCCACACTTCCTATCTAGTATTTGTGGAGGGAGTTTCCTTTATGGCAAGTGACATGGCGTATTCAAATAAACCTAATTGAATACTACTCCCTCCGTCTGAAAATACTAGTCTTCAAAATGGATAAAAAGGGTTGTATCTAGAACTAAAGAACGTCTAGATGCATCCCCTTTTAATCATTTTAATGACAAGTATTTCTGGACGGAGGGAGTACGACCTATCACAATTTAAGTGTATTGCTAAGACCCCATTCAAACTCTATAAACAAGTTCTTGATGATTATGTCCAAACGATGGCACCTGGTTATTACATAATCTCATTCTATCCGTTAGAGAAAGCTGCATTTCATATGGAATAGCATAAAAAATCTAATAATCATATAGCCTATTAGTTGGAAAGCAAGAATCTACGCGGTGTAAAACAAACAGGTTAGCTCATTTTCTCCCATATTTAAAAGCTATAAACAGACACAAGAGAAAATTAGAACAACATGTCATTGTTTGGACACCTGCAGTTCTCATCCTTTCCTTTGATGATGAATGAACAGGACTTTGGAGGCATAATTTATGGGTGAATGGTTGACTCTTGTTTTTAGGGGACCGACTCTATTTTTGACCATACGTGTTGATGTGTATATCATTGTTTGATGTAAGCACTAAGAAGTACTCTCTCCGTCCGAAAATACTTGTCGGAGGAATGAATATATCTAGACGTATTTTAGTTCTAGATACATCCGTTTTTATGCATTTCTCCGACAAGTATTTCCGGACGGAGGGAGTGCATATTTCTCATGTTCAAGGAGATGAATCATATTTTCTACCAGAACACATCAAGCATAGACAAAGTTCCAATTCTTTGAGCCCTAAAGCAAGCATGAAAGGGATGAACTCATGTGTTGCATGCAGTGGGCAAAAACTTCCATGAATTCCAAACATCTTGAAAAAAAATACTAGAAGAAAAATAGTCCTGGAAGAATCTAGATACATCCCCTTTTATCCATTTTGATGACAAGTATTTCCGGACGGAGGGAGTATAATCCAAAATTACAACCATGAAGTGCAGTTCGTCAAGCTATAATCTAATTGTTTCATGAGTTTGCATGGTGTTACCTATAATCTACAATTCTGAGTTTGCCTTACTAAGCAGCTGCACACAATTTCCTGCATACACTTCGTTCACTCGTCGTTTAGTCGGCTCTTCCCATACCTCATATCAAAGCTAATTTCCCAGAAATACAGGTTGTAATAAACTAAGAGCAACTCTAGCAGACCCCGCATCCCGTCCCGGCCCGTAAAATAACCGCCAAATTGCGGGTCGGGGCCGGAAAATCCGCACGATCAGACCCTGCATCCCGCCCCGGCCCGCAAAATTTTTTGCGGGGCGCGGCAAATCTTCTCCCCCAACCTCTATCTTCACGGGCTGGGAGGCCGATCCGAGCTGAACCCCTATCTGGCGCGAGATTTGGCGGGAGGGACATTTCCGCGCGCCCTTTCCCGCTCCCCGCACCCTCCGCCACCATTGTCCCCCCTCCACAAGCTCCAGTTCCTCCTCCCCGGCCGTTCCTCGCCGCCATGGACGCCCCCGTGCTGTCCCCTGTCATCGTCGAGGTCGCGCATGCTCCTTCCCCTCGGGCAAATCTCGTCGCCGGCCATGTTGCCCCCACCGCCGTCGCCCAAGTACACGCCACGCCGGCCCGCAAGCGGCAGGGCAACGTGGTCGTGCAGGGCGGGAATCCGGCTGCCCCCGCCGCGACGGCCCGCGCTCCGGGCGCCAACGCCGCAGTGCGATCCCGGCCGGCGGAGGAGAATGCCGGCAAGACCGCGGGCGTAAAGCGGATGAAGGTTCCAGCTAAAAGGAAGCCACCTTCTTCAACCTCTCACTCCATCACCCCGCAAGGAGGTGCTCCGGCGATGCCATTCAACGGTGCCGCTCCCCCCGTGAGCGAGGTGTTCGACGAAATGGCTGCAAGGTATGCCTCTTCGGTCTAGCGATTCCCTTTCATTTTCGCCATTAGTGTCGATAGCTCGTGACTTGTTATCGTTCGCTATAGTGGTGGTTCGAACAATGCAACAACCGAGTTCGTGAACTTGTTGGACACGAACGCGGTTGACATTGATCAAGCCCCTTTCGAACCATTCGACTATAATGAAACGGACGACAGCGTGGATGATCATGGTTGTGCGGACGAATTGGAGGAGATCGAAGCGGAATCGTTTGAGGAATCACAATCAAAGAGTGGGAAGAGCCAAAGATTGAAGAACTACACGATCTTGGAAGATCAAGCTTTGATCCAAGCATGGAGTGCGGTGTCTCTTGATCCATGCACGGGTGTTTCTCAAACCGCCAAGAGATATTGGTAAAGGATCGAAGATCAATACTTCCGCATTATGAAAAAGTATCCCAATAGGACTCCACACACATTTCGGTCGCTTCAAGGGCGTTGGGAGAATATCAAGCCTATGTGCAGCCGTTGGGCAACTTGCTTGGAGCAAGTACGCAATGCACCTCCAAGTGGCACCGTGGAGTCTGATTATGTGAGTTTGTTTTTCCTTTGTTCAAGTTGTGCATCATCATAATGTATCATGGGAAATGATTGCATCACTTTGTTCACATTTTTTAGGACAAGATTCCTCAACATAGATACAAGGCCATGGAAGCTTCGGAAGGCAGATTCTTCAAATTAGAGCATTGTTGGGAGTTGCTCCAAAAGTGTGATAAGTGGAAGTTGATCGACAGAGAATCCCCACCAAAGAGAGGCTCACTTGTAACACATGGATGAAGACGAAGATGACGATGGCCCAAGAAATTTGCACAAGCCCGATGGCGACAAGAAGACTAGAGAGAAGATCAAGAGAGAGCAAGAAGCATCGAGCTTGAGGAAGAAGATTGATGCCATGGTGCAATCACACGAGTTGATGTTGTTGAAGTCGTTGGAGATCAAGAAAGAGTTGGCCGAGAAGAAGGCAAAAGAGAAGTAAGAAAAATGGCAAATGCTCAAGGAAGAGGGGCTCCGCAAAGCTGCCATTGAGGAGAGAAAATCATGCACCTCCGAAAACAAATCGATGTCATTGTTGCTCGGCGAAGAGAACAAGATCATGTCAATAAACCGCAATGACATGGACGACCTCACCAAAACATGGCATGATATGGCAAGGAGAGAGATCTTGAAGAGAAGAATGGTAGCCTCGGCCGGTCCGTGTTCCAGTTCCGGTGATGTTTTCTCTGCTTCATATGGTGGCAAATGTGGATGATTTCGGTGCGGGAGTTGGAACAAGCGACGGAGGTGGATTCGGTGGCGCCGATGAACTTCAATATGGACTCCATGGCGCCGAGTGAAGATCGATCTCCAAGATGATGCCGGACATGGGCGCAAACCTTTTGCATGCCCTCTTTTGCGTAATGAACTTCGCTTTTATTTGTGCGCAAACTGTTTATGTCATTTGAATTTGAACTTGTTTGCCAAACCCTATGTCAAATGCGAGATTTGCAGTTTTTCCGTTTGCGGGTCTTCGCGGTGGTGCCCGAGCAGAACCCGCAGAAGCCGACCCGTAAAAAAGCATATTTTGCAAATATACTTTTTTTACGGATCCGTTTGGGGGTCTGCATCTGTGCCAGCCCACGCCAGCCCGCAAAAGTGGTTTTGCGTGAACTGCAAACGAGTTTTGCGGGCCAGCGGGATGCGGGGTCTGCTAGAGTTGCTCTAATAACCATATACGCTTCTCCCAGTGAGTCGAATGAACTACAACTGTCGGAACAAATACTGTTTATGTTCTTTTTTCAGCAGCTCCCCTGAAGCTCTTCTCCAGTGCGCTAGTGCGCACACCCTGCCGGCGCATGGCGCATGGCGGGGGCACGGTGGTCGCTCCAGGGATGCTCTGCCTACCCGTATCTAGCGCCCAACTAAAACTTCAACAACCACACAAACGCCTGGTAAGCATCTAGGGAAGGTGGCGGCGGGGCGTACTCGCCGTTCTCGTGCAGATCTCGTGGTGGCCGGTGGCGTGCCGCGGTGTTCCGCCGGGGGCTGGCGCCTGCTGCCCGTGAGGCGGCGTCCCTCATGGCGGCGGGGCTGCCCCTAAACGACGCTTGGTGGTGGTCACGTGCGGCGCGCGGGTGCACCGGATCTGGGCTTCCGGTCTGCGTCCTCATCGTGGCAGCGCTTGCCATTGCTCTCGGCCATGAGGCGTGGTCCGGGACGGGCCTAGCGCTGGTGGTGCTGGCCAGGACGCACGCTGGCAGCACCCTACTTCATCTCGCGTCGTCTCATTGGCCAATGGTGGTGGTCATCTTCGTAATCAAAGATGGCCGGCCAGAGGCTTGGTGATCGGATCTCGAGATCCATCATCTAGTCCCGACTGCGAGTTGGGGAGACATGGTTGCCGGTGAAAACCGAGCCGTTGGCAGGCGATGGCGGCGTTCTACGCCGTTACCTTGATGGAGGCATTGTCGTGTAACTACTGTCGACCCGCTCGTGCTGCTCTGGGGGAAACCCTAGGATCTGGTGTTCCAGATCGGACGATGGCGGCATTGCGGTGTCGTTTCTCTCTTGGGAGCATCGTTTGTGGAGTAGTGCTGGAAGTCAGAGGCAGGAGGTGGAGCGGCTTCGTCTTGCACGGAGCTTCGGTGGAGATGTCAAGTCATGCCTGACCGACAGGTGCTACGCTTTGTCATGCCTGGTCGGCAGGTGCTACGCACGACAGATCTTTCAAAGACTTTAAGTTGTGTCGGCTGGTGGTACTTGGCAGCATGGTGCTGAGGTGTATCAGTGGCGACCGCGACGTGCACAGCTGTTTGCGCGCAGGGAGGAGGTTTCGTTGGGTGCCGGCGATGATAGCTAGACCGACCAAGGTTGATGCATCAGTACAGTTCTGAAGATGGAGCGGTGGCAGTTGGCGGCGGCAGCCACGGAGAGCACGCCGGACCGGCGAGACCCATGCCCAGCAGGCGTCCTGGATGGGTCCTCGGGTCTTAGATGTTAGGTTTGGCTGCGATGTCTGTTTGGTATTAGGCCCAAGCTATCTGCGCCCCTTCTTCAACTGGATAGGTGTAGTGACAGTTTGTTGCTTAGACGACGGCTTTAGTCTTACTATGATATTACTTTGTAAGGTCTTGTGAGAATAATTAATAAAATGGCCGTATACATCGCCCAGATGCAGAGGCCGGAAGTCATCCTCCTTTTCTAAAAAAATTGGAAGCCTCCTTGTCAAGCAGTACGTCCCCACACCCAAAGTCAGCAACAAAAATCTGCGCAAAAATAAGATGCACATCTAACATCCAAACTAGAAGAAACTCAGAATCAGCTCTGAGTCTGAAAGGAACTCATATCCATGCATCTCCTCCAGTATCGCCTCCACACCAGTGTTCTGCAGCTGCCCGCGGAAAGGTATCCGAGGTTAATACCGCGCCGTGAAAGTAGACGGTCCCGGAGGTGACAACCAAATCTTGTACCACGGGCACACCTTCGTGAACCCATGCCCCGCGCAGCCGCCGTGAGCTGTCACCTACGTTGTATATATTGGATTCGTATTTCCGTTCAGGTTGCCGGTATTGTCAGTCGCACACATCCCTCGAGTTGTACTGCCCGTCGAGATCACCGGAGCGCGCGAGCCCGTCTGTCTCAGGAGTCTAAACTCTATAGCACAGTCCTAGTACCTGAGCAGTTTCCAGCGGTTCCGACAGCAACCGAGCTGAACGGGAAAAACCTCATGCATTGGTGGGATATTCTACTGATACTCAGATTCCCGATGCTTCCTATGCCCATCAAATCTTGTTGTGGAATTGAACTGCCGATGGCACTCGATACACTCAGATTGTTGCTCTCATCTCCAACCTAGCAACTAGAGTAGTACTAGTAAATTTCAATTGCGGGTTTCTCTACACCTGCAGAAGTATGTGCTATTTATGGGCTATGCTCAACGCTTATTTAGTGATTTCATCTACTCCATCTATGAAGATAGAATTAAATCAAATCTATGAAGAATCTACCTACCTACCTATCAATTGTTTAAAGGCCAGCACTGGGCGCCGGTGCGCCGGCCGAAAGTTTCGGCCGGTCTGCCCCCAGCCGCCCGATCTGGCTGCACTAGACCGTCAGATTACAGCTCATATTTTATTTTTTTTCTTTACCTTATCCCCGTCTCCAGCACACAGAGAAAGGAACGAGCCAGTCAAGGCCGCCATGGATGCGCGACCATGAAGCCCGCGCTTGCCGCCTTGGCACCTCCCGTGCTCGTCGCCCTGGCCGCGTGTGGAGCTCGTCGCCCCAGCCATGGCGCCACGCGCTCTCGTCGCCGGTCCCCATCCTCGCCGGCGGTCCTCGTCGCCGGTCCCCACTCGCGCCACCCGTGTTCGTCCTCGTCCTCGTGCTCGCCGGCAACCCACGCTCGCCGCCGTTTCCTTGGCCGCCCGCACTCGTTCTAGGCCTCCTGTTCGGTGTCGCATCCTTTGGCGGCCGCGCTTATCGGCCATGGCAACTCCGGTGCCGGTAGTAGCAAAAAAGAATAAATGGTTGTAGCAATTCTTCATCATCGCCGCCATTGCTGCTCGCGACTCCGCCATGGATGGATGTAGCAAAATCCCACGCCGTTAGTAGCAAAATCCGAGGACGGTTGCAACAAAAAAAGCCACCGCGTAGTACGTCGCAGCTCCGCAGTGATAGATGTAGCAAATTCCGTTGTTGGTAGTAGCAAAATTTGGCGACGGTTGTCGCAAAAACCTCGGCCGTTTCCAGCAAAGTTCTTGTCGTTGGTTGCCTGATTAATTTGCTTCCCATCGCCGCCATTCACTTGGGGGGTTGCAAGTTGCAACTTTTCTGCACAACGGTTCGAGCACCTTCAACGGGGGTTTGCAGCTTTTCTGGGGGGGTCGAAGCTTTCAGCCGGTCGAAGCTGTCTACAGAAGCAGGTTGAAGCTTTTTCAAACTATGGTTGCAGCTTTTATATGAATGAATGTAGCTTTTTTCGATGCA
Organism: Triticum turgidum subsp. durum; assembly: GCA_900231445.1. Lineage (NCBI taxonomy): Eukaryota > Viridiplantae > Streptophyta > Magnoliopsida > Poales > Poaceae > Triticum > Triticum turgidum. The sequence goes on along the minus strand of LT934112.1, from coordinate 557,826,291 downwards.
TGGTGTCTGGTTGAAACTTTATATGCCGCAGGTTGAAGCTTTCGATCAAAGGGTTGTAGCTTTTTTGGTAGTCGATTGCAGCATCAATGGAGGAGCAAGAAAAAAATGCTTCCAGGCTTGCTTTGGGAGGACATGGTGCAGCGGTGGGGGAGATCGCGCTGCCGTGGTTGTAGCATCTCCAGTGGACGGTTCCAGCGTACGAAAACCGTGTGCTGCAGCTCGCAGATGGCATGTCCATGGAAGCTTCCCAAGTCCGGCTCGCCGGGGCGGAAGGAATCTGCAAGCCGGAGCAGTGGAAGAAGTGTTTATGGGCGCACATGTTGGAGACGAAGACTCACATGGGATTGGGGCTAGCCGGCAGCGGGATGTGAACGAGGCGGAAGTTGAGGAGCGGGTGAGAGAGGGAGGGGGATCGAGAGGAAGAAGACGAGCGATGAGCGAGAGAAGGGGACCGGGAGGGCTCGGGCGAGCAGATGGGCCAGCTGTCGCACGAGGCCCACACCCTGTACCTGCCGCGCGCGAGAAAAGGAAGCGACCGGCCGAGCGTTTCGGCCGGCGCACCGTCCCCAAACACTTACCTTGTTTAAAATACTCCTTGGTAGCCCGGGAATATTTAATCCATTGATTTTTTTACCTTGCCAATACAATCCCATCTATGAAGAATCTACCTACTTACTCTCTCCGTCCGGAAATACTTGTTATCAAAATGGATAAAGGGGGATGTATCTACACGTATTTTTAGACGGAGGGAGTACGTATTGTTAGAAGTATAAACGTAGAGATAAGGAGAGATAGAGATAAGCTTAGTTTAAACACATAATATCTTGCCTTATACTCCAAACCTCTACCCCTCGTGTACTTCTATATATACCCCATATGAGGGTCAGTTTAATACAACAACAATATTCATCCATCCCACAATTTTCCACATGGTATTAGAGCGGTTAGTCTGATGACGGCGATCCTAGGACTTCTCACCACTTCCGCAGCGCGCTGCCCCTGAGGAGATTAATCTCTTCTCCTCTGGGGCGCGACACCCGATCAATCAAAGAGATTGATTTTCTAGTTTAGATTAGATCAATTTCGAAATTTTCTCTAGTAGATTTTTTTAGCCACCAAATAATCCTTTTGATCCTCAAACATCCGGCGCAATCGCAGCAGCGCTAGCATCGCAGAAGCGCGATCTGATAGAGTAGTCCTCCAGCCCAACACCGTCTTCAAGCTTCAGTGGATCCGGCATCGGAAGGTGTGCAAGGGTGCACGACTGACGCACCACGTACCACGGGCGGCCGGCGACTCTAGGGCGATCCAGAGGAGCAGCACACGAAGGTCGAAGGGCCCAGGCGTCCCGGTGGAGCTGCGCCATGACATCGACTCCTACGCGAGATCGCGAGTGATGTACCCGATACAGCAGGGCAGCCATTTAACCGACACGGGCTCCAGGCCACCAACCCACGCACCAACTCTTTGGCCCTCCAAGCAAGGCTGGAGACACAAGCGCGTGCCGCCACGCTAACAGAGCACGAGCAGATGCGTCACGAAGCACCAGATGCCGGCAACTCCACGACACGGCAGATCAATCTACTTCGACTCAAGCAACTCCATGCATGATGCTATGCCGATACGGCCGGGATGACGACACAAACGCACGGGCTCTGCATCGACCATCCGCCCGCCGGACCAGCAATTCCAAATGGGATGCTTCGTTCATGTTCAGACTCCCTACCTCGACAACCCTCCATCACCACGTCCGCTCTACATCAACATGCGGGCATCATGCGAGGAGCAGCTCAGGCCGGCCGAACAAGCCGACAAATAGGAGACCGGCGCACCATCTACGCGTCCTACACGGACGCCGGACGGGAGCAACGCAGGTCAGCCATCTGCATCATCAGTCTTTACCGAGCGAACCAGCCGTGTATCGATCACGGGAGGGTAAACGCCCGCACACATCTACATGGACTCCCGAGCCGAACAACATCAAGCTGTCCGACTACGCCAGGCTACGAGCCAACATACTTCCTAGACACGGCACGGCATCGACACTTCGTCGCCACGAGAGACGCCTCCAACACGGTGCATCATCGTCGACACGCCGCTGCAACCCCATCGCCGACACTTCGTCGACAAGGTCTTCATCAATGTGGTTCTCATCAACATCTTCGTCAACACACTGCCGCCACCTTGTCCACAAGATGGACACCTAGCATCCTCTAATTTTCTGCAAGACACAACCACGACGATGGCAATGACCGAGTCACGACGACGGCATCGACCACGTCATCCAGGACGGCATGACTGCATCGACATGGCATCACTACAGTGACGACCCTACACGGTCGCACGGTTCTGGCAAAATGGATGTGTGCTCGATGGTTTTCCTCCGGTCCTGGCAAAACCAGTGGACTCATCACCGACGGCACCCTCTGACATCCGCAAGGTGCACTGTCCACGTCTGCAGCTCCGTCATAGTGCATTTTTTTTGCGCCTCCGGCTTTGTGCGGTTTCATCATCCACCACGACCACACCATCGACCACGACTACCTCGACCACGGTTACATCGACATCGACACACACGACCACGTCTACAGCAACACATCGGCGGCAACTACAGTCAACAGCGTCCGTGTCATCACCAGCATCCACGCCACTCCCGCTGTGACTGCGGGAGGGAATAGAGGAGAGACAAGGGAGGCACCAAAAGGGGACGCAGTCATCGCCCTAGGTGTCGACCCATCAGAGTCGTACTGATGATGGCGCAGCGGAGAAGACGACGGAAGCACAAGACTCCAAATTCATTCGTAATCATCCGCTTCACTCCCGCTACGACTGAGGGGGAATGTTAGAAGTATAAACATAGAGATAGAGATAAACTTAGTTTAAACACATAATATCTTGCCTTGTACTCCAAACCTCTACCCCTCGTGTACTTCTATATATACCCCATACGAGGGTCAGTTCAATACAACAACAATATTCATCCATCCTACAATTTTACACACCTATCAATTGTTTAGTTTTTTCACGTTCTTCATCTAAAGATGGAAACGGTGAGAGGAAATCCCATTAGCAATTTCTTTGCATTCCAACTTGACAACTTTATTCAACAAAAGTGCTCCTGGGATCATCAGCCAGAAGCCTAGTAAGCAGGAAATAGGGTCTAGAATCAGTCCAACTTTCGGTGACCAGCAATGTGCATGCATGTTTTGCACAAACATGGGCCGGCACATTGGCTGATCTGATTACATGTTGAACATGAAAAGAAACAAAAGATGAAGCTAGCTCTCCAATTTCTAAAAGTATCGGTGCCACAACAGATAAGCTATTGTGACGATGTTTCCAGAGATTAGCAATCTCCAGGCAGTCTGCTTCCATAACCACATGAGAGAAACCACGAAGATTAGCAAAAATCACTCCATCGTGTAATGCCAAGGTTTCCCCAAAGAACGGATCAGTAACCCCCACATGGGGTTTGCTCCATGCACCCAACAAAGCTGTGGAAGATCGTGCAACACCACCCGCTCCCACCTTGTCGGAGTTCATACTCACAACCACATTAGTGTGAATTTTGACCAGCCCTACCTCTGGAGGAGTCCATCCATGGCCTGGCAACACCGAAGCATGAGACAGTGGAATATCAAGCACGACCAGGTCCTCTTTGATGCGCTGAACTAGCACGAACGGATCCAGTTGATCATCGTGATAGGTGACTTGATTTCTTGAATGCCATATAGCCCACATGACAAAGACCATTTGAGCCCTCTCATTATCAGAGAATTGCTCATCACAGATAATATCGCGAGACCATGTATCTGGGTGCAAACGCCAAGATTTTGGATTCCGTTTTTGGTTTTTACCGGGCCAGAACGAAATGGGTGAATTTCGGTATTTCGGAAAAAATTCGGACGAAAATCTCAAACTAAAATTTGAAATTTAGAAGAAAATGAGAGAAAATTCCTCAAAAAGGTTTGAACCAATCAGAACCAAAACGTACAACAGAGTTACATTCAACTAGAGGAAAACCAAAGCAGAATCAATGGATTCCAGAATCAATAATTCGAAAACCAGTAGAAAAGGCTGGCCCTCCCAAGCACGTAGTATCTGGTTCTCTAGCACTGCCATAGAAGAAGTGGATGCGAAGTAGGAGCACGAGGAGAAGGATGTGGACAGTCGGCCGGTGGAGAAGAATGGAAGGAGAAGACGCCGACAAGCCTCCATCCACTATTCCGCTTGCGTCGGCGCAGCCACAGCCGCCGCCGCTCTGTGGAGAGATGTGGAGGACGCGAGGCTAGAATTAGGTTTGTGGGGCTTCAGTAGCGACTTTTATACCATCGGGGCACATCTGCAACCTACGATGTATCATGGGCTGGGCCAGAAATTCAATATGGGCCGAAATATTCAGCCGACTTATATTTATACCGGGCCTGGACAAAATGAGCGGATTTCAGACGAAAATTGAAAAATTCCGGATGAAATCCAAATCTCTGGCAAACGCGGCCTTCGAATACCAAAAAGTGCAAACACTTGTTCCCAGAACAACTTGGCATGAGAACAATGCATTAGGGCATGCATAAGATCCTCATCCATTGCAAGACATACATTGCATCTACCGATGACTTTGATGTGTCGGTGCCATAGTGTACTTTCATCTGGTAGTATTCTTCGGATAACTCTCCACCAGAACACACGCACCTTAAGTAGAACCTTGAGCTTCCAGAGTCGCTTCCACATCTGTTCTTCAGTCTGTGAGGTGTTTTAATCGTCCCTTTCTCTAGAGCTGAATGCTCTTTGCGAGTCACTAGAGCATGATACACAGATTTAACAGAATAGATTCCACTCCTTTCATGGACCCAAGCTAAAAAATCATCCCCACCACCCGCACAAAGTGGGATATTTAAGATTGCATCAGCATCAGGTGCAGCAAACATAGACCGGATTGGGTCCCGCCTCCATGTCCAATTTTCCATATCAATCAGCTGATCAACCATCTCGAGGGTAGTACCATCCGGAACTATCATTGGAGTCAAATTTGGAAGACTCGGGATCCACTTATCATGCCAAATAGATACAGTGCTCCCGTCTCCCACCCTCTTGAGCAGCCCCTCCTGAAGCGCCTCCCTGCCAGCCAAATCGCACGCCATATGGCAGAAGAAGCTTTCGGTCTGTTAGCCTCCATAAAATCACAGTTAGGGAAATAGTGCCCCTTCATGACTCTTGCACAAAGCGAGTTGGGGCTTGTGATGAACCTCCAACCATGCTTCCCTAGTAGCGCCAAGTTAAAGAGCTCCAGGTCTCGAAAACCCATGCCCCCCCGGGCCTTCGGCGATGCAAGTTTATCCCATGCTAACCAATGCAACGATCTTCTGTCAAGGGATCCACTCCACCAAAATTTTGCCATGCTCGAAGTTAGACTTTTGCACACCTTTTTCGTTAAAAGGAAGTAAGACATGCTGAAAGTTGGGATGACTTGACTAACTGACTTGATCAACGTCTCGCACCCAACACATGCAAGGAGCCTCTCAGCCCAACCATTCATTTTACTTCTAGATCTCTCGCCAATATGCTTGAAAGTGCCACTAGTAATCCTTCCCATCGCAGTCGGAAGTCCCAAATATCTCTCACTCAACTCCTCCACTTGAATACCAAGAACATGTTTCAGCGCCTGCCTTCTACTGCTTGGAGTGTTCGGCGAGAAGAAAACTGAGCTCTTATCTCTATTCACTGCCTGGACGGAGCACAAAGCATAAATATGCATGATCCCATTTAGCCTGACAACACTCTCCTGAGTTGCACTGATGAATATAAGGCAATCATCGGCAAATAGCAGATGGCTTACCCACGGTGCTTGATAGGATACTCTAATTCCTCTATCAACCCGGGGACCTCCATAATGATTCAACATAGAAGTGAGACCCTCTGCACAAAGGAGGAAGAGGAATGGTGACACGGGATCCCCTTGCCGTAGCCCACAAGACGGGATGAAGTACTGTAGGAGCTCGCCATTCACTTTCACTGTGAACCGGACGAAAGAAACACACTTCATCACCAGATTCACAAAATTTCCACTAAAACCAAGCTTAAGCATGATGGCCTGAAAATAGTGCCATTCAACTCTGTCATAGGCCTTCATCATATCTAGCTTGATAGCACATGTACAGTTCTTGCCCCTTTTGCGCCTTCTCATAGTGTGGATACTTTCAAAAGCAACCACCACATTATCCGTGATCAACCTGCCTGGGACAAACGCACTTTGCTCTTCGCCAATTACTGAATCCATATGCTCTTTAAGACGGTTAGCAATCATCTTAGCCCCTATTTTGTAGGGCACTTGACAAAGCGATATGGGACGGTATTGTGCTATAGATTGTGGGTTACATACCTTTGGTATTAGTGTGATCGATGTGTCATTGAAACCCAAAGGTAAGTCACCACCATTCAAGAAACCAAGAACGGCCAGCACTAGATCTCCTTGGATGAGATTGCAATGATCCTGAAAAAACCCGGCGGTAAACCCATCAACACCGGGGGCTTTAGACGGAGACATTTGAAAGAGAGCAGTTCGAACCTCCTCGGGTTCAAATGGTCTATCCAGGGCCCAATTCATATCCGCAGTAACATGTTCTGGAACATATTGCAACAAATCATTCATACCATTGTAACCTTGCGAGGAATACAAGTTTTGATAGAAAGACACCACCTCCGCATTGTCTTCATCTTCAGAGGCACAAAAAGAGCCATATGATCGTTGAAGACGGGAAATCATATTCAAACGCTCTCGCTGGGATGCTTGCGCCTGGTAATATGCCATGTTACGATTGCCTTGACGGAGCCATGGCACACGAGAGCGTTGCGTGATCCATATCTCTTCTTGCCATAGTGCTTCACGAAGTTTCAACATCGTAGCTCTCTCTTCATCCGATGGGCCCCTGCCAATAGATTGCTTCCTCAAAACCTCAAGTTTCTTCTACAACTTCTTCACATTTTTAGCAAGACACCAGAAATCTTAAGCACCCCATGACCCCAGGTAAGTTTGAAGCTTCTGTAGGGTCTCCTGAATACCTACAAGGCCCGGTCCAGCATGATTCCATCGCCATGCTTCCGCAACAAACTTGTCATACTCCACATGGGACTGCCATACATCCCCATAACGAAAAGGTTTTGGTCCCCAATTAAACTCTGTTTCCTGGGTCTCAACCAAAACAAAACAATGGTCTGATTCCACATCACTAATATGCCGAACCTGCGTCGACTCGAATCTCTACAGGAACTGCCCATTTGCTACCCCTCTGTCAAGCCTGGCTTTCACATTCAGATCGCCCCCTTGTCTATTATCCCATGTATATGGTACCCCTATGAAACCGAGATCCTGCAAGGAGCAATCTTCTAAGGCTTCCCGGAACGCACGCATTTCCCACTCCGGTCGAACAACCCTACTGAAGTGCTCCGAGGCATACATGGTTTCATTAAAATCTCCTAGGCACAGCCAAGCCTGGTGTGAAATTGTATACAACATTCTCAAACACCTCCAGCTATGGCGCCTATCTTCACTCCTAGGAGCTCCATAGAACCCCGTCATTCTCCATTTCGGAGATGTCAAATCAGCTTTCTGAACCATTAGATCAATGTGCCCAGAACCGAAACTTTGTAAAAAAACCTTCACTTCCCTTGACTAGAAGAGGCCAATTCCACCACTAAGACCGGAACTATCCACTGCAAAACAGCCAGCAAAACCCAAGCTGTGTTGCAAAATTTCTTCACTCTTTGCCCTGATCTTTGTTTCCGTTACAAAGAGCAGGTCGGGCCCTTCTCTTGCTTCACAATTTTGCGAAGCCCTCGAACTGCCTCGGGGTTCCCAAGCCCTCGGCAGTTCCAACTTAGGCATCTCATTGCGACTGGCAGGGCTGACTAGCAGCCTCTCCCGAAGTTTCAGATGATGGCGGAGTAGGCTTCTTCTTCTTTGGGTCTGGTTCTATAATATTTGCCCGTCCTCCCCTCCATCAAGTACAACTGAACCATCCTTTTCCTTCGCTTGAAAGATCATCATATTAGTAGAGGCACCACCGGTTTCCAGATTGTTCTCAGTGCTGGGCAAGGCCAACGTTTCCACCCTATGATATACTTTTTCCTGCTGCGGTCCTCCTTTCCTTTTCAGAGGGACCCTCTTCTTTGGAGAGTTAACCTCAGCAGTACCACCGGTTTTGTTATTCGTCGAGGAAGCATCTTTCTTACTTTTTGTTGAATTCTGCGGCTCTTTAGATGAACTATCGCTCGAACCCGAGTCCTTCTTATCCTCCGGTGCCCAAGGCCTGTTTTGAAAGGCAGGTCTCCGTTCTCATCATGGGTCCCCGGAGTAGGGCAAAACAGATCCGAGTGGCCTAGGCGACCACACGAGAAGCAAAACTTAGGGACATGTTCATATTGTATGTCATACCATTCCCTAGAATTTCTCATATTGTATGTTGTCCTCAAGCACGAGTTCTAGCTCATTTTGCTGCGATTTTAGATCTCCTTGCTCAAAGCTCCATTCACTAAACTGCTTTGGGAGATTGTTGCTTGGTATGTGACTCCTCCATTGGTCCAATTAATTAGTTTTTGTTCTAGTGCTTTATTCATTACAAATTTTTGCTGCATAGGTGACCCTGTTCTTGAGCTTGCATGTCAATATTACGAGGTCCCAAGTAGTTCTAATGCATGATATAGGCTCTAGGCACTTGTAGGAGTAGTTGCTATCAATCTTGTTTAGTTTTATTCACTTTTATTTTGAAGTTACTAAAATTTCAGAAATTTTTCAGAAAAAGAATTATGTCTAGGAGAATGTACCAAGGTGGTTCCTTAGTAAAGAAAGGACCTAGGATTGCAATACGTGAGCAAGACGTTGAACTACCGAGGGACGCGGAAGTACGGCCGTGTGAATGGCCATGCGATGATTTCTTAAGAGAAGCCGGTATTCATGAAGACTTTTATTCCTTGGTTGAAAATGCAGGCCTCACCGATTTTCTCCACGACCGGGTCGATCAGTATCTCTTACTCACCAATACTTTTGTGCAAAACTTTTATTATTATCCTAAGAAGTCACCGCCTTCAGTATTATTTCATTTATATGATGACTTCAGGGAAATGTCTTTACGTAATTTTTGCACGGTATGTAGGATACCCTTTGAGGGAAAATTAGATGAACCCCATCGTAAGGATGTGGATGGCTTTGTTAACATTATCACTGTAGGGGATCCAAAGAAGGGTTCCGATGCGAGAATCTCTAGCATACACTTTCCCGTTTTACGCTACTTTTTCATATTTGCTAGTAGATGCTTGATTGGTCGTGGAAATAGTGGAAACTTCAATGTTCATGATATTATTATTCTTCACCATGCCTTGTTTGGAGATAATAGTTTTAGTATGGGTGCTGTCATTGCTAAACGGCTAAGCCTGAATCGTACAAAAGGCCCCATCTTTGGAGGGATCTATGCTGCACGTCTTGCTAGACATTTTGAGATACCCATTAGGCACCAAGAGAAAGAGGAGACAAAATTGCCTCCTTACATTTTAGATTACAAGAGCATGGTAGCACATGAGTTCATTGTTGACAACAAAGAAAAGATGCTCTTGTATAACGTGAGATTTAATAAGAAACACAATGAGACTATTATTTTGTGTGCGCCTCTGCTGTTTGATTTGATTGCAGATAATTTTCTGGTCATGCCGGAAGCAGTGTACGCTCATCGAGGCCAAGCATCCACTCCAGAACCTGAGCCTGAGCCGGAACCTACACTGGACCCTTACCGAGCATCATCTTACCAGTGGGATCCGGAGGAGACGGCCAACCAGTGGTATCCTGATTACATCCCTCAGTACACCGGGGAGAGTAGCCACGACCGGCCCATGGCATTAGACCAACTTAGGCCAAAAGTCTAAGCTTGGGGGAGTACGTATTTCTCACCGACTTTACATTCATGTTTCTCGCAAAAAAAGACTTTACATTCATGTTCACATACTATCCTAGTCGTCGGTGCTCACACTCTTTCATTGTATTATCCAAGCTAGTTTATTTTTTCTTCTAGTTTTCTTCTTGTGTATTTGATAAACCTTAAGAAAAACCAAAAAATTAGTTAGTTTAATTTCCATGCCTGTAGTAGAAATTAAAATGAAAACCCAAAAAGATTTCTCGTTCTTCTTTTACTTGTTGGGAGCTTTCCCGTGTAAATAGTTTTATTTTCTTTTCTTTTTTGGGGGGTCGAGAGTAGAAGACCATATAGAAAATGTTTAGTGGCTCTCATATGCATGATTGTTTATTTAACTTAGAGCCCATATTACTTTGTCTCCACTCTTGAGTTGAATGCTTGAAGATTCCAGCTTAGTCCAATGCACGTGCACTATTATTATTATACACAATGTTCGGTCGTGCGAGTGAAAGGCAATAATGACGATATATGATGGACTGATTGAGATGAGAAAAACTGGTATGAACTTGACCTCTCTTGTTTTTTTAAATATGATGAGTTCATCGTTCCTGATTCAGCTTATTATGAAGTAAACATATTTGCAATGGCATTTAGAGATTATAGTTGCTTGTGCCATGCTTGATTAGCTATGAGTTATAATGGTTTTACCTTGCGTGCCAACATGCTATTAGAGTGATTATGATGTGGTATGATGGGATGGTATCCTCCTTTAAATAAATTGAGTGACTCGACTTGGCACATGTTCACGCATGTAGTTGAAACAAATCAACATAGCCTTCATGATATTTATGTTCATGGTGGATTATATCCTACTCATGTTTGTATTCAGTGTGAATTAATTTTAATGCATGTTCATGACTGTTGTCACTCTCTCAGTTGGTCGCTTCCCAGCGTTTTGCTAGCCTTCACCTGTACTAAGCGGGAATACTGCTTGTGCATCCAAACTCCTTAAACCCCAAAGTTATTACATATGAGTCCACCATACCTTCTTATATGTGGTATTTACCTGCCGTTCCAAGTAAATTTATATGTGCCAAACTCCAAACCTTCAAATGAAATTCTATTTTATATGCTCGAGCAACTCATGTTTTGACTAGGGCTGCCTATATCTTCCATGCTAGGTAGGTTATTCTTAAGAGGAGTGGGCTCCGCTCCTCATTCACGAGAAAGGGCCGGTAACCGGGATGCCCAGTCCCATGATCCAAAAAGATCAAAGCAAATCAAAATAATTAAACAAAACTCCCCCAGGACTGTTATTAGTTGGAGGCACTCGTTGTTTCGAGCAAGCCATGGATTGATGCTTGTTGGTGGTGGTGGAGTATAAACTTTTACCATTCTGTTTGGGAACTATCTATAATGCATGTAGTATGGAAGATACATCCATCTCATAGTTGTTGCATTGACAGTGAAAGTATGCTGCTCAAAATGTTATTCAATCTCTAGTTTAAAATCGAGCTCTGGCACCTCTACAAATCCCTGCTTCCCTCTACGAAGGGCCTATCTATTTACTTTTATGTTGAGTCATCACCTTCTTATTAAAAAGCACCCGTTGGAGAGCACACTATCATTTGCATTCATTACTATTGGTTTATATTGGGTATGACTTGACTGGATCTCTTTTACCATGAATTACAATGTTTAGTCAGTCCTTGATCTTTAAAGGTGCTCTGCATTTATGTTTTGCGGTCCCAAAAAGGGCTAGCGAGGTACCATTTTGTTATATCATGTTATGATTGTTTTGAGAAAGTGTTGTCATCCGAGTTTTATTATTATCGCTCGCTAGCTGATTATGTCATTGATATGAGTAATTGTGAGACCTATGTGTTATTGTGAGTATAGTTAGTTCAAAATATTTGCTGAAATCTGAATGCCGGCTTTGCATGTTTACACCAACAAGAGCAAACAGAGTTTGTAAAAGTTTTTCTTTATCACTTTCAGTTTATCAACTGAATTGCTTGAGGACAAGCAAATGTTTAAGCTTGGGGGAGTTGATACGTCTCCAATGTATCTACTTTTCCAAACACTTTTGTCCTTGTTTTGGACTCTAACTTGCATGATTTGAATGAAACTAACCCGGACTGACGCTATTTTCAGGAGAACTGCCATGATGTTGTTTTATGTGTAGAAAACAAAAGTTTTCGGAATGTCCTGAAAATCCTCGGAGGCAAGTTTTGGAAAATATAAAAAATATTGGCAAAAGAATCAAGACCAGGGGGCCCACACCCTGTCCACGAGGGTGGGGGTCGCGCCCACCCCCCTGGGAGCGCCCCCCGTCTTGTGGCCCCCCTGAGGCTCCGCCGACCTCAACTCCAACTCCATATATTCCGTCTCACGGAGAAAAAAATCAGAGAGGAACTTTCATCGCGTTTTATGATACGGAGCCGCCGCCAAGCCCTAATATCTCTCGAGAGGGCTGATCTGGAGTCCGTTCGGGGCTCCGGAGAGGGGGATTCGTCGCCGTCATCATCATCAACCATCCTCCATCACCAATTTCATGATGCTCACCGCCGTGCATGAGTAATTCCATCGTAGGCTTGCTGGACGGTGATGGGTTGGATGAGATTTACCATGTAATCAAGTTAGTTTTGTTAGGGTTTGATCCCTAGTATCCACTATGTTCTGAGATTGATGTTGCTATGACTTTGCTATGCTTAATGCTTGTCACTAGGGCCCGAGTGCCATGATTTCAGATCTGAACCTATTATGTTTTCATGAATATATGTGTGTTCTTGATCCTATCTTGCAAGTCTATAGTCACCTATTATGTGTTATGATCCGACAACCCCGAAGTGACAATAATCGGGATACTTCTCGGTGATGACCGTAGTTTGAGGAGTTCATGTATTCACTATGTGCTAATGCTTTGTTTTGGTTCTCTATTAAAAGGAGGCCTTAATATCCCTTAGTTTTCGTAAGGACCCCGCTGCCACGGGAGGGTAGGACAAAAGATGGCATGCAAGTTCTTTTCCATAAGCACGTATGACTATATACGGAATACATGCCTACATTACGTTGATGAATTGGAGCTAGTTCTGTGTCACCCTATGTTATAGCTATTACACAAGGAATCGCATCCGACATAATTATCCATCACTGATCCAATGCCTACGAGCTTTTCAATATTGTGCTTCGCTTATTTACTTTTCCGTTGCTATTGTTACAATTACTACAAAACCCAAAAATATTACTTTTACCCCTGTTACCTTTATTATCATACTACTTTGCTACTAAATACTTTGCTGCAGATACTAAGTTATTCAGGTGTGGTTGAATTGACAACTCAACTGCTAATACTCAATAATATTTTTTGGCTCCCCTTATGTCGAATCAATAAATTTGGGTTGAATACTTTACCCTCGAAAGCTGTTGCGACCCCCTACACTTGTGGGTTATCACCCTCCTCCCATCGCGCCTCCCTCCTTCTCCTCCCACTGCCCCTCCCTCCTCCTCCTCCGGCCGGGCCCTCCCCTCCTCCTCCAACCGCCCCTCCCCCTCCTCTCTCCTCCCTCCCTCCCTTGTCTCTGTTCTTGTAAATTGTAGGAAATTAAATGTAGATTTTAGAATGTAGACATTGTAGACTGTAGGTTTTTTAATAGAATATTTTTTTTGACTATTTTAGGTGTTTTGAATAAAATAGAAGTAATAAAATTTAGTAAGTGATAATATAACTAGTTTATTTATTATAAGTTCTTATAGAACTAGTTTATTTAGTAAGTGCTTAATAGAACTAGTTTATCTATAGTAAGTGTTTAATAGAACTAGTTTATTTAGTAAGTAGTTAATAAAACTAGTTTATTTAGTAAGTAGTTAATAAAACTAGTTATTTTGTGTTACGATTATATATAAGATATTTTCAAATGTTTTTGTTCAAATTTTCAACCATTGAAATGAAATGACCATTGATAAGTGGCCTATGTTTTGTCAGATTGTTGATTAATTTCCGTTCCGCCAAATTTCAGGCGCTCGATATGTCCTTTTTAGCAAAGGTCATGCCGGATTTTTTGGGTTTTGTCGTCGAGTTATAGTCTTTGAATTTTGAACACAGGAGATGTCTGATGACGATGGGATCCCGAAGCGGTTCCTGCTACGATGACCGGGGTGTGTGCGACACGTTTCCTCACCTGCAAAATGATAGGTTTTTCACCGTGAAGCTAGAAGAGACCTTTGATGTTTGTACGGTATGCAGTGACAAGCATTTCATCTTAATTAATATCATCACTTGTGCTTCTTTTGTTCAACGTGTAATTTATGGATTTTTTTCAATTCGATTAGTACATCCCGTGCCATGCTAGACCATATATATTGAAGAAGCTTGGTTTTGGTTTAGATGACTTTGAGAATATCGAGACGACGAGGCTCACTTAAGAGCTAAACATGGTTATGAGTTTCTGGTTAAGCTGTACAATGCGGTCAATCGCTCCCATTTCGGCTGCTCTAATTGGGAAGCTCTCTGCAAGGCATATGGATTTGAGGAGGGAATGCGAATAAGTTTTGATATTCGTCCCGAAGATTATGATGATGATGATAATATCAACATCTATGTGGATGTGGATATGCCTCCATTTTTGCCTAGATGTGAGTTTGTCAAACTAATTTGTTAAGTTTAGTAATTTATGTTGTTAATTTAAAAATATTTGGTGTTCGTCCATACTAAACTTATTTATTTATAATTGTTAGCTTATTTCTTATATTCGAGAAATACTCGGAAGGTAACAACATGTAACGCCCCGGATACAACTTTCCATATTCGTAACTCCAACTCCTGCCTTTTCCGGAGATGCGATATGATATTTCCTTCGTGGTTGGGTTTTATCTGTTGTTTTGCATTTTGTTCTTGTTATGCATCTCATCTCATGTCATCATCTACATTTCATCTGCATGTTTTTCAAAACTTGCATCCGTCCGGGTTTCCCCGGTTCTCTCCGTTGTCCGTTCTGAGCCCGACCACACTCGCACGCGCCCGCGGCACTTCCGAAATATTATTTTATAAGTGGCATAAAAATGTTCTCGGAATGGGTTGCAACTTGTCGTGCGGTCTTATTATAGTGTAGACAGAGCACCTGCCAAGTTTCGTCGCATTCGGAGCTCGTTTGATAGCCCAACCGTTAAACTCATAGTGGTACCGTTGCCGGTACCTTCGTCGGACTTTTCGGTCTCCGAAACTACCGCCGGGCCTCTCTTTCTCTCCTCTTCTCTCAGCCCAACCCCACTTCTCAGCCCACCTGCAGCCCACCTAAACCCCCCTCCGTTCCTGATCGTCGGATCGCGATCGAAGGCTCCGAAACGCTCCTAAAACCCCCCCTAATCCCACTTACTATATATAACCGGTGCATTTCTAGACCAAACCCTATCTTCTAGGGATCCTCGCCTGTCCAATCGCCGCCGCCACCAGTCAACCACCCCTCTTCCCCTTCGGGATCTCCCCTGTCCCATCCACCATTCCATCCCCATCCAGCAGCCGCCACTCCTCTCCTCCTCGATCTGCATGCCCGGCCAACTAGAGCTCCCCTCGATCCCCTCCTCCCGAGCCACCTCTCCCGTCCATCCCCATCGGAGAAGAAGCTCCCGTGCCCGAGCGCCTCCTGGAGCCAAACCTCGCGCGGGCCTCGAACCTCCTCGTCGTCCCGAGCAGGAACGCTCGTCCTCGTCTCCTCTCGACCCCGAGCCAAGTCCTCTGCATCGCGAGTTCCTCCGCCTCCTGTAACCTCCCGAGCCTCATCGGACTGCGCTCCCACCGGCGACCAGTAGGTCGTCGAGCCCATCCGGATGCCGCTGCTGCTGCCGTTCCCTGCCATGGCGCCTCGGCCTCCTCTGCTCCCGCACCTGAGGCCTCGAGCTCCTCCAGCTCGACCTGCTGCCGGCGACCTCGACTACTAGGCCGCCCATCTGCTCCCCTACGCCCTTCCCTTTTCCCTCTCCTTCTCTCTCTCGGCTCACATCTCTCTCTCCCTATAGCTGTTGCAGCAAGGAGCCGCCGTCGCCAACTTCTTGCCGGGGGCGCCGCTGCCTGGATCTGGTGTTCCCACACCTGCATCGCCTCTGCCTCGAACGCCTGCATTGACCGCGTCCCTGCGTCGTTGCTGCCTTCTGTCGAGCACGAGCTCGATCCCCTGCTTCCCTGCATCGAAGGAACCAGGCGCGTTGACTTCGCTTGGGCCGGTCTCGCCTCGGCCTGCATCCACCCCCTGCCAGCCTACTGCTCCACCGACCGGGCCTTGGCCCAGGGTGAGCAGCCCCGCCCCCTCTCCTGTGCACTTTTGGGCCGACCAGATTCAGCCCTATCCATGTTTTTTTCCGCGAAAACGATTTAGCTATTATTCCACGATCTGCAGTTTTGCAAAAAACCCCTTAATGTTCATGCATCAATAATTAATTAACCATGCATCGGATTAAAACAAATTATATATGTAAAGTGCTTAGAATTTCATCTAGTTTCATAATATGCCATTTTCATCCCATGTTAAAATGCTTAAAAAGCTGTTTGTTTAATTTTGCTCAAATGCCATGCTAAAATGATTTATTTCATAACTAAATAACCGTAGCTCGGTTTTAAATAAACTTTATATGTAAATGGGGTGGAAAATTGCCTAGTTTAACATGGTTCACTTTATTTTCCTGTTTAACAAACTTAAAATATGTTCTAGGGCAGAACATTACCAAATCTAAAATATGCAGATGAGGATTTTCTGGAATTGTTGTTTGTTGCTTCCGGCCTCATTTAAACTTGCCTAAAAGCTAGTTTACTTATGTTTCACCTCTTGCCATGTTTAAAAACATTTAATGTTGTTGGGTACCTAAACGAGAGCGAACTAAACAACTTGGATGTGGTGTTCCGTCAATATGCAACTTGTTGCATATTGAGCTCCACTTAACATGTAATGTTGTTTGTTGCACTTTGCCATGCCATGCCTCTTTAAACCGGACATACATCATACTTGATTGTGCATCATGCCATGATTATGCTTGTGCATTTACCATGTTGTTTGTTTCTTTTCGGTGTTGCTTCTTAGTTCCGGTAATGTTGCGGTTGTGAGGATTCGTTCGACTGCTCCCGTTCGTCTTCTTCATGGACTCATTCTTCTTCCTTGCGGGATTTCAGGCAAGATGACTGCTACCCTGGATCTCAATACTATCATTGCTATGCTAGTTGATTCTTTCTATCGCTATGCTGCGCTACCTATCACTTGTTCTTCAAGCCTTCCCAAATTGCCATGAACCTCTAACCTTTGACACCTTTCCTATGCAAACCGTTGTTTGGCTATGTTACCGCTTTGCTCAGCCCTCTTATAGCGTTGCTAGTTGCAGGTGAAGTTGAAGATTGCTCCATGGTGGACAGGTTTATGTTGGGATATCACAATATCTCTTATATTATTATTAATGCATCTATATATTTGGTAAAGGGTGGAAGACTCGGCCTTATGCCTGGTGTTTTGTTCCACACTTGCCGCCCTAGTTTCCGTCATACCGGTGTTATGTTCCCTGATTTTGCGTTCCTTACGCGGTCGTGATTTATGGGACCCTCTCGATAGTTCGCTTTGAATAAAACTCCTCCAGCAAGGCCCAACATGGTTTTACCATTTGCCTCACCACCATCCTATATTTCCCTTGGGAGTAATTAACCCAAGGGTCATCTTTATTACAGCCCCCCCCCCCGGGCCAATGCTGGTCTAAGTGTTGGTCCGAACTAGAGCCCTTTGTAGCGCCCCCTCAGGGAAACTTGAGGTCTGGTTTTAGTTGTACGGATTGCTCATCCGGTGTTGCCCTGAGAACGAGATATGTGCAGCTCCTATCGGGATTGTCGGCGCATCGAGCAGTCTTGCTGGTCTTGTTTTACCATTGTCGAAATGTCTTGTAAACCGGGATTCCGAGTCTGATCGGGTCTTCCTGGGAGAAGGTATATCCTTCGTTGATCGCGAGAGCTTATCATGGGCTACGTTGGGACACCCCTGCAGGGTATAATCTTTCGAAAGCCGTGCCTGCGGTTATAGGCAGATGGGAATTTGTTAATGTCCGGTTGTAGATAACTTGACACCAGATACAAATTAAAACGCATCAACCGCGTGTGTAGCCGTGATGGTCTCTTTTCGGCGGAGTCCGGGAAGTGAACATGGTTGTGTGTTATGTTTGACATAAGTAGGAGTTCAGGATCACTTCTTGATCATTGCTAGTTTCACGACCGTTCCGCTTGCTCTCTTCTCGCTCTTATTTGCGTATGTTAGCCACCATATATGCTTAGTCGCTGCTGCAACCTCACCACTTTACCCCTTCCTTTCCCATTAAGCTTTGCTAGTCTTGATACCCATGGTAATGGGATTGCTGAATCCTCGTGGCTCACAGATTACTACAATAACAGTTGCAGGTACAGGTTATGCGATGATCATGACGCGAGAGCGATGGTTACTTGTTTTGGAGTTCTTCTTCTGCTTCTTCTTCGATCAGGGGATAGGTTCCAGGTCGGCAGCCTGGGCTAGCAGGGTGGATGTCATTTGAGTTTCTGTTTGTGATTCATCCGTAGTCGGATGATGCTCTTTTGTATTGTGATGTTGTATTCGTGTGACATTGTATGCCTTTTGTATGTATCCCCATCTATTATGTAATGTTGATGTAATGATATCCACCTTGCAAAAGCGTTTCAATATGCGGGTCTATCCTTGGTGGGACCTTCGAGTTCCTTTTGGATAGGGTCGCATATTGGGCATGACAAGTTGGTAATCAGAGCTTCGACCGACCATAGGACCCCCCTTGATTGTTGGCCGTTGTTGAGTCTAGAAAGAAAACTATTTTGAGTCTTAGGATTATATATATCGGAGAGTAGGACTCTTTTTACTCCTCAGCCCCTTCGTCGCTCTGGTGAGGTCTCCTGACGTAGATGTTTTGTCTTTCCTCTCCTCAAATTTCACTAAAAAAAATTTTAGGATCACGCGGGTATCTTGGAATCGTTCCAATGGTTTTGTGACGAGAACATTGTTCTTGGTGCCTCCTGTCTATTATGTGGCTTTGACCCGGGGAGTTGAGCTCCGAGGTGTTGTCGTCACAATTTTATCGTTGCAGTTCTGGAATACCTGAGTTTTGCCGACATCGAAAATCTCTTTTATGCAGTTGTTGGTGAGATAACCTCGACGCCACTCAGTACTTGGGAGTTCGGGAGTATTGCCATAACTCGTATAACGGATGCTTTTCGAAGGTTGAGGTACACGATTTCCGAAGGTTTCTTGGTTATGTGTTGACGGATGGATACAGCTGGATGTAGGGATTGTTAGTTTGGGTGAGATATTATGCTTCCCCTGTATCCCCAACACCAGATTGCATAACCAGAAAGTTTCGGGAGTTTATAGGTCGGAATTCAAGTAGCTGTAGATTTATCTTTCCAACAGACACATGATATGATATGGGATCTATCATATGTTTGTTTCCGGCTTATTCTGCAAGCCAAATCCTTTGTTTTATTTTGAGTTGTGGTATTTGAGTTGCTTCAATGTCAAGTGTTGATTCCATACCTTTCAAGCGGTGTTCTCATATTTATATGGGAGTACTAATCATTTTGATCATCGAGATGGTCATGTCAATTCTTTTCAACCGGTGTGCTTCTCTTCAAGTGGATCCGATCATTTCAACATTTGTGAGATCAATTCTAAGTTTTCTCAACGGTATTCGTTTCATCTGTCCCAAGTTACCTTTGTTTTTCCCGCCCTCCCACCCTTTTTCTTCAAGGACCCAGATTTCTTAATCAAGTATCCATTTATTCATGTGAAGTCTCTTCACTCTTTTCAATCAATGTTTTGATCCGGTGATCCCTCGTGAAGATGCTCACGAGCTTCAAGTTCATCAATCTTCATTCTCGTATTCCTTTCCGGTGGATTTAATTCAAGCTTTGTCGATCATATCCTTTCCTTGTTTCAAATGTCTTCTCTTGCCGATGCACCTCTTTATCATTCACTTCTTCCTATTCATTTGTTCTGGATTGCTGAAGATATCTCACAAGAATCATGTTTCCTTTCTTAATCCGTTCGAGTTACTTCAAGTTTTTCTCTCATTCAAGCTATTTAATTCAACCGGTGCAATCTCTCTTCCAAGCGACCTTTTTAACGGTGTATCTTTTGAGTGGGCCCTAACCCACAGGTCTTTTCCCAGGATCTTACCTGACTCTTCTAATTATTCTGGAGCTATTCCCAAATTCTTTTCAAAGTGTGACGTAAGAATGGATCCCATCAGTCACATGTCTTTCTCCAAGATCTTTCAAATTCTGTTCGATTCAACCTTTCTATTATTCATTTCGGAGTATCTCAACAATTTATGGTGGTGTTTCTCGTCGTCATTTCTCGGATTTTGAAGACCGAAGAAGAGTTCCTCTTAAATCCTTACCCGTTCTTCCAAAGATGCGTAGTTCAAGCTTGATGCCATCCTCTCATAATTGTTTTCGATTGTGAGAATTCTTTTCAACCATCTGATGCATTTTAGGAGTCGCTTCCTTTCTTGATAATCCATATGCCATCATTTCTGAATATTACTCATTATCAACCTTCAACTCTTGTTCTCCAAATCTTACCGGTGGATCATTCAAGTATTCTCTAATAAGCTCATGATCTCTTCGTTCACTTGTATCTAAATCCCCTCAAGTATCTTCATTCTTCCCGGTGAATTGTGCCTTTGCTACTTTCATTTTCAATTCTTACGGTGGTTCGTTCAGGATTTCTCTTCCTCCGTTATGATATCAAATATTCGTTGTTTCCAAATCCCATCGGTGGTTCCATCAATACCTTCTGAAGTTTATGCTATATCTCTCTTAATTCTTTCTACAAGAATAAGTAGTATGCCAAATCCGTTGCTTGTCATCAATTTAAATTGGTGAAGGATAGGCATGACATAATTCTTATTCTTGTTTCATCCAAGTGATTAATTCCTTCTTCCGGAGATTGTTCATGATGAAGTAATTCTCGGTTCTAGTATTCATCTTTTCTTTCTGGAGTTCCAAGTTCTCTCGGTTATATCATCACGAAGCTCCATCTAAATCATCGCAAGGCTTCACCTTGTGTTTTCAACTTCTCTTTCTTTCTATCATCCTTTTATTACCGGAGTTCTTCATGGAAGATCTACATGGTGGTGCGTCAAGGATTTCTTTTCATTCTTCAATTGTTCTTCAAGATTTCTCTCGAAGCTATGATCCGCCAAGCTATACTCAAAAAAATTAAACATGGTGCTCAACACATGTTTTGTTTTGAGGAGCTCAAGTATTCTTCATCTTGCATTTCGAAGTGCAATTCTTTCTACCTTATCTTTTGAGGTGGTGTTATGTCACTCTTGACAATTTCCTTCATGTTTCATGATTCATATGTTGTCAAGAATGAGGTATTTTAAATCCATTAATCTCTTCGTTGGAGTTATCTTGTGTCAGATTTCACCTAAAGCCTTCCCTAAGGAATATTGCTAATTATGGTGCTATCAATGATCCGAGTTTTCTCCTATCCTCTCGGCGAAAGAAGTTTCTCTTATCTTCATTGATCTCAACCAATCAATTGTTTCTATTAGTGACGGGTTGTCACCTCATCATTTTGAGATGTTTGCCATAAGCCCATAATAAGCTTGTGCTTTTCGTTGTTGATTTTCCAACAACTCCGTTCTATCCTTCTTTGCAAGGATGCTTTCCAAGTTCATTTGTGGCAGAAGTTGGCATTTTCTTGTTCATTCTGTTATTCCAATGATCTATCTTCTATTATTTCTTCCGAAGGCATTGTGATGTTCCTCTTTTCACTCATCATCTCGAATTGTGAGGTTCGTGTTCTTTTCTTGCTTATCCATTTAACCGGAGTGTTGTGTTCTCATTCAAGTTCTTTCATCTTATCAAGTTTTCCTTCTTCTTTCAGTCGGAGTGCTGCCCAAATTATATCAATCTTATTCCTTCTGTATCTAGTCTTAACCGGAGTGCTTTCAATATCTATCTTATCACTAAACCTCTTGGTTCTCGTCGTATCCCTTGCTCCTCTTTTCTAACGGAGTGTTTTCAACTTTGTTCATCTTCGTTGTTTTCTTTCTTTCATTTTGCTCAACCTCTCAAGGTTCATTGGTTTCACTCGTTTGTCAAAGAAGCAACTTAGTTTTACCTCTTCTCTTCCCTTTCTGTTTTCCCTCCAGTGCCATCCTAGATCTCGGGACGAGATCCTCTCATAGTGGTGGAGTGTTGTAACACCCCGGATACAACTTTCCATATTCGTAACTCCAACTCTTGCCTTTTCCGGAGATGCGATATGATATTTCCTTCATGGTTGGGTTTTATTTGTTGTTTTGCATTTTGTTCTTGTTATGCATCTCATCTCATGTCATCATCTACATTTCATCTGCATGTTTTTCAAGACTTGCATCCGTCCGGGTTTCCCCGGTTCTCTCCGTTGTCCGTTCTAAGCCCGACCACACTCGCACGCGCCCGCGGCACCTCCAAAATATTATTTTATAAGTGGCATAAAAATGTTCTCGGAATGGGTTGCAACTTGCCATGCGGTCTTATTATAGGGTAGACAGAGCGCCTGCCAAGTTTCGTCGCATTCGGAGCTCGTTTGATAGCCCAACCGTTAAACTCATAGTGGTACCGTTGCCGGTACCTTCGTCGGACGTTTCGGTCTCCGAAACTACCGCCGGGCCTCTCTTTCTCTCCTCTTCTCTCAACCCAACCCCTCTTCTCAGCCCACCTGCAGCCCACCTAAACCCCCCTCCGTTCCTGATCGTCGGATCGCGATCGAAGGCTCCGAAGCGCTCCTAAACCCCCCCTAATCCCACTTACTATATATAACCGGTGCATTTCTAGACCAAACCCTATCTTCTAGGGATCCTCGCCTGTCCAATCGCAGCCGCTGCCAGTCAACCACCCCTGTTCCCCTTCGGGATCTCCCCTGTCCCATCCACCATTCCATCCCCATCCAGCAGCCGCCACTCCTCTCCTCCTCGATCTGCATGCCCGGCCAACTAGAGCTCCCCTCGATCCCCTCCTCCCAAGCCACCTCTCCCGTCCATCCCCATCGGAGAAGAAGCTCCCGTGCCCGAGCGCCTCCTGGAGCCAAACCTCGCGCGGGCCTCGAACCTCCTCGTCGTCCCGAGCAGGAACGCTCGTCCTCGTCTCCTCTCGACCCCGAGCCAAGTCCTCTGCATCGCGAGTTCCTCCGCCTCCTGTAACCTCCCGAGCCTCGTCGGACTGCGCTCCCGCCGGCGACCAGTAGGTCGTCGAGCCCATCCGGATGCCGCCGCCGCTGCCGTTCCCTGCCATGGCGCCTCGGCCTCCTCTGCTCCCGCACCTGAGGCCTCGAGCTCCTCCAGCTCGACCTGCTGCCGGCGACCTCGACTACTAGGCCGCCCCTCTGCTCCCCTACGCCCTTCCCTTTTTCCTCTCCTTCTCTCTCTCGGCTCACATCTCTCTCTCCCTATAGCTGTTGCAGCAAGGAGCCGCCGTCGCCAAGTTCTTGCCGGGGGCGCCGCTGCCTGGATCTGGTGTTCCCACACCTGCATCGCCTCTGCCTCGAACGCCAGCATTGACCGCGTCCCTGCGCCGTTGCTGCCTTCTGTCGAGCACGAGCTCGATCCCCTGCTTCCCTGCATCGAAGGAACCAGGCGCGTTGACTTCGCCTGGGCCGGCCTCGCCTCGGCCTGCATCCGCCCCCTGCCAGCCTACTGCTCCACCGACCGGGCCTTGGCCCAGGGTGAGCAGCCCCGCCCCCTCTCCTGTGCACTTTTGGGCCGACCAGATTCGGCCCTATCTATGTTTTTTTCCGCGGAACGATTTAGCTATTATTCCAGGATCTGCAGTTTTGCAAAAAACCCCTTAATGTTCAT
Source organism: Triticum turgidum subsp. durum (assembly GCA_900231445.1). Lineage (NCBI taxonomy): Eukaryota > Viridiplantae > Streptophyta > Magnoliopsida > Poales > Poaceae > Triticum > Triticum turgidum. The sequence goes on along the minus strand of LT934112.1, from coordinate 557,802,517 downwards.
GCATCAATAATTAATTAACCATGCATCGGATTAAAACAAATTATATATGTAAAGTGCTTAGAATTTCATATAGTTTCATAATATGCCATTTTCATCCCATGTTAAAATGCTTAAAAAGCTGTTTGTTTAATTTTGCTCAAATGCCATGCTAAAATGATTTATTTCATAACTAAATAACCGTAGCTCGGTTTTAAATAAACTTTATATGTAAATGGGGTGGAAAAATGCCTAGTTTAACATGGTTCACTTTATTTTCCTGTTTAACAAACTTAAAATATGTTCTAGGGCAGAACATTACCAATCTAAAATATGCACATGAGGATTTTCTGGAATTGTTGTTTGTTGCTTCCGGCCTCATTTAAACTTGCCTAAATAGCTAGTTTACTTATGTTTCACCTCTTGCCATGTTTAACAACATTTAATGTTGTTGGGTACCTAAACGAGAGTGAACTAAACAACTTGGATGTGGTGTTCCGTCAATATGCAACTTGTTGCATATTGAGCTCCACTTAACATGTAATGTTGTTTGTTGCACTTTGCCATGCCATGCCTCTTTAAACCGGACATGCATCATACTTGATTGTGCATCATGCCATGATTATGCTTGTGCATTTACCATGTTTTTTGTTTCTTTCCGGTGTTTCTTCTTAGTTCCGGTAATGTTGCGATTGTGAGGATTCATTCGACTGCTCCCGTTCGTCTTCTTCATGGACTCGTTCTTCTTCCTTGCGGGATTTCAGGCAAGATGACCGCTACCCTGGATCTCAATACTATCATTGCTATGCTAGTTGATTCGTTCTATCGCTATGCTGCGCTACCTATCACTTGTTCTTCAAGCCTTCCCAAATTGCCATGAACCTCTAACCTTTGACACCTTTCCTATGCAAACCGTTGTTTGGCTATGTTACCGCTTTGCTCAGCCCTCTTATAGCGTTGCTAATTGCAGGTGAAGTTGAAGATTGCTCCATGTTGGATAGGTTTATGTTGGGATATCACAATATCTCTTATATTATTATTAATGCATCTATATATTTGGTAAAGGATGGAAGACTCGGCCTTATGCCTGGTGTTTTGTTCCACTCTTGCCGCCCTAGTTTCCGTCATACTGGTGTTATGTTCCCGGATTTTGCGTTCCTTATGCGGTCGGGTGATTTATGGGACCCCCTTGACAGTTCGCTTTGAATAAAACTCCTCCAGCAAGGCCCAACATTGGTTTTACCATTTGCCTCACCACTACATATATTGCTCTTGGGAGTAATTAACCCAAGGGTCATCTTTATTACAGCCCCCCCGGGCCAATGCTTGTCTAAGTGTTGGTCCGAACTAGAGCCCTTTGCAGTGCCCCCTCAGGGAAACTTGAGGTCTGGTTTTAGTTGTACGGATTGCTCATCCGGTGTTGCCCTGAGAACGAGATATGTGCAGCTCCTATCGGGAATGTTCGGCGCATCGGACGGTCTTGCTAGTCTTGTTTTACCATGTTGAAATGTCTTGTAAACCGGGATTCCGAGTCTGATCGGGTCTTCCTGGGAGATGGTATATTCTTCGTTGATTGCGAGAGCTTATCGTGGGCTAAGTTGGGACACCCCTGCAGGGTATAATCTTTCGAAAGCCGTGCCTGCGGTTATAGGCAGATGGGAATTTGTTAATGTCCGGTTGTAGATAACTTGACACCAGATACGAATTAAAATGCATCAACCGCGTGTGTAGCCGTGATGGTCTCTTTTCGGCGGAGTCCAGAAGTGAACACGGTTGTGTGTTATGTTTGACGTAAGTAGGAGCTCAGGATCACTTCTTGATCATTGCTAGTTTCACGACCGTTCCACTTGCTCTCTTCTCGCTCTTATTTGCGTATGTTAGCCACCATATATACTTAGTCGTTGCTGCAACCTCACCACTTTACCCCTTCCTTTTCCATTAAGCTTTGCTAGTCTTGATACCCATGGTAATGGGATTGCTGAGTCCTCGTGGCTCACAGATTACTACAACAACAGTTGCAGGTATAGGTTATGTGATGATCATGACACGAGAGCGATGGTTACTTGTTTTGGAGTTCTTCTTCTGCTTCTTCTTCGATCAGGGGATAGGTTCCAGGTCGGCAGCCTGGGCTAGCAGGGTGGATGTCATTTGAGTTTCTATTTGTGATTCATCCGTAGTCGGATGATGCTCTTTTGTATTGTGATGTTGTATTCGTGTGACATTGGATGCCTTTTGTATGTATCCCCGTCTATTATGTAATGTTGATGTAATGATATCCACCTGGCAAAAGCGTTTCAATATGCGGGTCTATCCTTGGTGGGACCTTCGAGTTCCTTTTGGATAGGGTCGCATATTGGGCATGACACAACACATACTACAGCTATGACTCCAAGCTTAATTGTGAGGAGAAAGGCTATTTTTTCTCATTCATAGAAGATGTTGAGGCCTTCAAAACCAATCACTCCATCATCCCAAATTATACTAGATACGTGCCACTAGTCCATAAATTGCTTGATGGTAACTTCATTGCCAAAAACTTGATAAGATTTTGTTAATGATGGTAACTTCATTGCATACATTATTCTTAAGTAAACTACATTGATAACTATATATGTTACTATTACATTTTTGAATAGAGGCTCCCGAAGAAGGTTGTGCCTGACATGCTATTTATCGAAGGTGATATGCATATGGTTAGCTTACGACCAACTCCTTCGAAGGCTTACCATACTGCATACTCGATTTCTTCAAATGATGGAAGGCTCAAAATCAAAGAATGGAGCAAAGTGATGAATGTGCACACGCAAATAATTGGAGACAAAATGAATGTGCGCAAGCCACAAGTTGGAGATAGGTTTATGTCCATTCTCCATAATGGTGAAGGACCGGTTTATTTATTTTATGGTATTTTAGCTAGGAGAGAGGAATAGGTCCTAAGTATTAAGAACAATTAGTTAGTTTTGATTATATATGACTATGATGATGATGAGAAGCTTTTATTATGTGCTACAATGTCTTAGACTTGATGGTGATGCTGAGTACGAGTAGTGATTATGAGTACTATGATGATGATGATGAGGAGTTGTTATCATAACTAGTGACCAAGTTGTTATATGATGTCTCATGGACGAAAATGATAATTATGAGGAGTTATATGACAATGATATATTATGATGATAAGTTGTTAATGATATTATGATGATGATGATAAGTTATTATGTCATTGGGTGAAAGAACCGCAGATTAGTTACTTTGGATCCATGCACTTGAAACTAATCCAAGGTTCTTTCACCTAGTGATTTAATAACTCATTATAATGTAAAAACAATATCTAAATTGCTACCGTATGAAAAATTGTATCAAGGTGTATGAATATGACCTAAAATTCAAAAGAAATAGAATACGTAATAATAGAAGTAGCAGTTGTTTTCGAAAGCGCTACTAGTAATTAGCAGTAGAGGTTGTTTTTGAAAGCGCTACTACTAAGTAGATACAGCAGTAGCAAGTGCCGGTAGGTGCTACTGCTAAGCTTTAGCTGTAGCGCCGTATCAGTAGCGTGCTTACCCGCGCTACTGATAGGCCAAAAACCAGCGCTACTGCTAGGCTTTTCCCAAGTAGTGTTAAGCTCGGACGGTCTCGTACAGTCTTCGAAATCCGCTAGTATGACTGCATGCTTGCTCAAGTGCCACGGAGATCCATCTCGCACACGATCACGAACGCGGCTATTCTCAAACTCCGCCACAAAGGTATTCTTAGCCACCGGTCTGAAGAACAAACCTCTAGGGTTTCCCTAGGCTGGCCTCAATGCATTGGCAATGGTCTGTATGTGAAAGATTTTTGATGCAAAACCCTGCCTGTGATGCACCATTTCTGCGGGATCCCCTTGTCAAGTTCATCCACCACCAGCGGGGTGGCTTCCTCCTCGGTGAGATCCAACTTGCCTATGGCCTCCTCCATCCGAGCCCTTGCCGCCCTCGGCGACTGCGGCCCTCCTGAACTAGCACTGGGATTCGTGGACGTTGCCATCCCCGGATCAAGGATCGATGTGCCCCGCCGATGAGAGATCGACGAGCGCCGCTTTTTCCACCGAAAACCCTAATCGCCTCTCGAGGGCTCCTAGTTTTTCGAGGAACCCGTTTTGCTAAAAGAAGGCGCATCCCATTAGCAATTTGCTCACTAATATATAACGGCCGGCCCGTTAGGATTACATGGTCTGGCACATGCGGGCGTATTTGTGGAGGGCATTTCCTTTGTGGCAACTAACATCGAAGTATATATTCAAATAATCCTAATTAAATACCGAGTAATGCT
>LT934112.1:557756392-557797743 GCA_900231445.1 Triticum turgidum subsp. durum | reverse complement strand
TACCAACATGTATATATCCAACTCTAACAGTGTATTCCCTCCGTTCCTCAATATAAGCCTTTTTAGATATTCCAATATAGACTACATATGGTGATAAATGAGTGAGTCTACACTCTAAAATACGTCTATATACATTCGTATGTAGCCATATTCAAATTCTCTGAAAAGGCTTATATTTAGAAACGGAGGAAGTAGTAGATTAGGTGGGAGCAGTTTGTAGGCCCGCACATCAATGGCATGGCATAATACCGGATAACCAGTAACCTGCCGCTCCTCTCGAGTGGGAAACGAGGAACAAAATACTAAGATAGAATGACCCTGAGCAAATCGATGGAACTGAGATGGAGGAGGACAAGACTGCCAGCCAACCCTCTGGCCCGGGCTGGCTTGCCGGCCCCGGCGGCGCTGGCCAATGCTAGGTATGCCCAGAATGCGGTTCCGGCTACGGCGTGGCCATGGAGGTGGAACACCGGAGCGTCCGTGAGACGTGGTCATGCAGGAAGAGAAGCACCACAGCGGCCGCCCCTATCGACGTCTCACATGCACCGTAAGACGCGATGGAATCTGAAGTATAACCTGTTGCATGCATGCTTTGTTTCATGTTTCTGTTAGCTGAATAGAACAGACCGGTAGTGTGTACATGTTCAAGCCTAGATCTTCCTTGTTTCTGTTAGTTATTAGGGATTTGTTTGGTATGCTGCATAGAACCCAACCAGGCCCGAACAGGATGAAAATGGGCCGTTTGGTTGCGTACAAGCAGACCTGGCTTGCATCGACACGAGACTTAAAAGCACTTTAGAGCCTGGCTCGCTGGGAACGCTCGTATTGGCCGTTTCCAGCGAGTCAGGCTAACTCAGGCGCAAAAGCAAGACAATGCGTAGGGCACAGTGCAGAGGGATACAAGCGGAGATGATGGGAGAGGGAAATCGGTGGAGGCGGGATGACGCAAAATATACCCTTATTCGGTAAGCGAACGGGAACCACACGGCAGGCGAGCTGGCCTCATTCCAGAGAATAGTCCGGGTAGACGGCAGCAACACCGAACGAGAGAAGCGTCGTGCCGTGGCCGAGAGTGGTACTGATACTCAATTTTCCGATGCCTCCTATGCCCATCAGATCTTGTTGTGGAATTGACTGCCAATGGAACTCGACATACTCGATGCTGCTCTCTTGTCCAACCTTTCCTCCTAGCAACTAGTACTAGTACATTTTGATTGTCGGTTGCCCTACACTTGAAAGGTCGATGTGCTCTATTTATGGGCATGTACAAGTAAGAGAATAAGTAGCTACCGAACACTTATTGAGTGAGTTCATGTATTAAGAGAAACTCCAACGTGCCCTCACCCACCCCGCCGCCGCCCAGTTTCGGTGACTCCACACCTCCCCCACGCCGCCACTTCCCACGTAGCCGCCACCACCGCCTCGCTGCCGGGTCACCGCCCCTACTCCGATGTCGCCACGAGCATGAAGTCGGCCCCCACCCGCGGACCCGGCCAGATCCTTCGTCTGACACTGCCTTGCTAACGCTGCCAGGCCAGCCACCTAGTCCAGGGGAGGCGCGCGTCTCTTTGCCGACCAGCTTATTCATCGACGCCCGCAAGTTGTTCGACAGTTTGCTTCAAGGTACAAATGGACTCCGCCGACAAGTTCTTTTTCCACAATTTTCTGTGCAATTCCGACGATTCCTCATCTGATGATGAGGAGATGCTGGTTGTTGTGTTAGTCCATGACCACCTTAATAGGTAGCGGCCGCTGTTTTGGGGCTTGATCCTGGGGCACATTCCGGCATTCAATCGCAACCGGGAGAGCGGCCATTTGCTTCTTTGGAAGGACTACTTTAACACAACCAATCCGCTGTTCAAACATCAAAAATTCTGTCGACGTTTTCGTATGTCTAGGCATGTTTTCAACCGTATTAGAGATGGGGTGGTCGGATACGATAATTATTTCGAGTGCAATAAAGGATACCCTTGAAAAGATTGACTTCTCATCTTATCAGAATGCACTGCAGCTATCCGGATGCTTGCATACGGAGTGCCTAGTGATCTCATTGATGACCACATCTGTATGAGGGAGTCTACATGCCTAGAGTCCACGTACAGGTTTTGCAAGGCTGTGATTACTATGTTTGACCCTGAATACTTGAGAGAGCCGACTGCTGAAGATATAGCTCGCTTGTTGGCGATGAATGCCAGCAGGGGCTTCCCAGGGATACTTGGCAGCATAGATTGCATGTAGAGGGAGTGGACGAACCGCCTATCTGCTTGGCGAGGGCAGTATAGGCGCCATGTCAGGGCTTGCACTATCATACTTGAGGCAGTGGACTCACAAGATCTCTGGATCTGATACTCTTTCTTTGGCATGGCCGGATCGCACAATGATATCAACGTGCTTCAACGCTCGTCGGTGTTTGCAAGGCTTGCTGAAGGCAACAACCCACCGGTCAATGTTAACATCAACGGGCACAACTACAACAAAGGTTACTACCTAGGTGACGGTATCTATCCTCAGTGGATCACTATTGTGAATACAACCCCCAACCCTGTCGAAGAGAAGAGGAAAATGTTTTCCCAAGAGAAAGAGAGTGCAAGGAAGGATGTCGAGCGTGCCTTTGGTGTTTTGCATTCTCGATGGCGCGTCGTTCGGTATCCTGCTAGAACTTGGAGCACCAAGAAGTTGGGGGAGGTGATGACTGCTTGTGTGATCATGCACAATATGATCGTAGAGGATGAGCGCCCGGAATGTATTTTCGATCAAGGGTTTCAGTTTCAGGGTGACAATGTTGTACCTGAGCATGGAGGAGGAGCGGCAACGTTTGCACAGTTTACCCAATTTCATCATCCAATGCGTGATTGGGAAACTCGCATTCAGCTGGAAAATGATTTGGTTGAACATATGTGGGTTCATGTTGGCAACCAATAGATGTATCTTTTTTTTAAATGTATTTGAGACAATTTAATTTTTATTCGGCTTGTAAACTATGCTTAGTTTATTTGGCTGCGAAACTATGCTATTTTTGTTTGCTTATGAAACTATACAAAATGTATTTATATTTGTTGAAAAACGGCAGCCAGCCGGCCACGCCTGCAAATATAGGTCGGCACGTTGGGCGCATTGTCGACCCAAATCATAAACAGTGCAGACGTCGAGCGGGTGGCCGACCCAAACGGACAAAAAAGGACAAAATCGTCGTCCCTTTGGTCGGTGCGTTGCAGTTGCTCTAAATCTATTGCTTTTTTGCCTTCTCAGTTCAAGGCATGAGGAATCTATCTATCTAGTTTTTTTGTGTGGAGGAATTTCGAGAGATTTGTTCAAACAAAGGCATTTGCCGAACAACATGCTGATGATGAGGAAGCTAGGAGTTATATCAATCCAACTCTAAGTCATGTCAATCGTGCAATATCCTCCTCCTCCGACATCGTCGTTGTACATCTCTGTCCGCCACATAGACATTAAAGGACCTCCGTAACTAGCATCGACATGCCCGCTCTCTTTTCACGATGGCGTCATCCACCCAGGACACATCCATAGCCAGGTACACTCCTCCTCCCCTATCGACGACGTCCATGGCGGACACAATGCACCGTCAGGTGTTTGTTCAAATGCCATTGTGCTAATTTTTGAACGCCATGTCATTTTTTTAGAGTATGAAGGATGGCGGGGTACTCGAGCATGAAAATGATTTGTTATGCGATGCGTGGTTGATCGTATCCGCGGACTTCGTAGGCAGGCACAAAAGGGGGCTCTTCTGGCAGTGCATGAATGATTCATTTCATGCGTGGAAGCAAGTTCGCCCTACGACGTGCACATCATCCAACAATGCAATATGAGGTCATTACCTTATCGACGATACGTCATCCAGATTACCGTCACCAAGTTTTGTGACATGGTTGCTCGGCTGGAGGCAAGGTGATCATTGCACGTGGCAGCAGGAGAGATCGTAAGTTTTGCTTCTTCTTGCTCTACTTGTCGATTGAATCATTTATTTACTCAATGTTGCTTCACACATTGTGTAGTCCGTACGCGCTGCCATGATGTACCACACGATAGAGGGATGGCCATTTAGGTCCATACACTGTTGGATGTAGCTGAAGAGACAGTATGTGTGGGAGGACATGATCCGTTCATAAAAAACTTGTTGATCATCTAGTTAATCTCGTTGAATTTGAACTATTATTGTACTAGACTTATTTGCATCTTATGTATGGATGATTTGTGCTATTTTATATTTGAACTTCGATGAATTCCGTCAGGTTTGCATGAATTTAGTCTGGTTTATTGAAATACGGTTTTAATTGTATAAGGACAACGATGGGTGACTGGCTCCCCCATCCATGTCCACGGATTGGTCCTCCTATCCATGAATAGACGGACAAACAATTTGTGAGTCAGCGTTCAAGATGCCTTAACCTAAGGAATTATTACCCTCACAAAATCAACGGTCGATGGTTTTATACTGCTCCGACCCCTCCGTAGCAGTACAGGGTACCATAAAAATCTTCTTGTTTGAGAGTTATGGGCTAGCATAAGCGAGCTCGAGGATTCGGCTCTCCACAACGATTTTTGTTGACGAAATACAGTGGTGCTGTTTTTTTTTCTCTATTAATTAAGGAAAGTGGATTTTACTAAGTTTCGGCAGTCATGTAATCCAGCGTACATGTGCAAGAATACGGCGTGCCCCATGGCGGTTGCCCATCTATCCAGAGACAAATAGCCTCAAGCATTCTGTTCACAGCACGCGAGGCAGGGTAGAGTCACACCGCAAGCCAGCGGGCCGATTCCTGAGAGTCTAAACTCGCATTCCTCTCATTACAGTCCAACGCGAACAAGTAGACTCTAAACTCTTGAGCGGAGTCCTAGAACTAGATGCGAGTGCATCAACTACAACGGCAGCAGCGCCGAATGTCAAAAGCCTCATGCAGAGTCCAACAGTGCCAGTGATACTCTCTTTCTGATGCCTCTTATGCCCATCAAATCTTGTTGTGGAAGTGGAATTGAACTGCCGATTGCATCCGGCGTACTCAGTTTGCTGCTCTTCTCTCCAACCTTTCCCTCTAGCAACTAGTCGATGTGCTCTACTTATGGGTATGTATACGTTAGTGAATAAGTGGCTACCAAACACTTATTTAGTGATTTCACGTATTTCATATGTTGCTTTTTTAAATTGTCTGTACAATCTCAACTATGAGGAATCTATCTATCTAGTTTTTTCTTTCACTTTCTACCTCAGAAAAAACCATTTAAAACTTGGTTACTTGAGCAACAATAACCGAAATGTGCAAATTTAACCCCGCGGATGCATTCGCGTATAGGAGCCGGTCATCCCTCATTTGTCCCCAAACCCCCATTTGCAAAATTCCTATTTTCGACGTCATCCATGCAGCATGAAACACATCATACGTAGTTCATCTTATATGGATAAAACAATCTACATTTGAAAGAAAACTACCCTACTTCTACTCGTCATCTTTGGAGATGGACCGCCCGCCTTGTGGTCATTAGGGACGGAGCGAAGCTCTGGCACCCTCTCCTCATGGTCCATATACAATGGCTGCTAACGCCTCATATCGGAGAGGTGGATACGACGACGGTTGGCCACGACCTCCCGTTCGGACTGGTGTGACTCAAAGATGGCCGCGTTTTTGGCCACAAGGATGGGATCAGTGATTAACACCGTGAATGCATCATTAGCCGATTACTCCGCCTCCAATTGTTGCTCTGTTGCGAGGTGAGCCGCCTCTACCTCCGCATCCTGGGTGAGCTGGAACTCCACCTTCGCCTCCTCTATGCTAAATCTACAGGGCTCCATGCCCTCTGCCTCCTCCTCCGGCACCACCATGTCCTCCTCGTCCGGTACCTCCATATCCGCCTCCACCTCATCCTCCTCCTCTGCAAGGTGTTGGGCACCTCGTATCTCCACACCGTGCACCACCCGCGTGATCTCTGGAGTTATTTGCCCAAAACCACCACATCTCTGGAGTTATTTGCCCAAAACCACCACATTTGGGGCTAGGGTGTAACAACTTGGCACCGCTTTTGAACCAAGGCACAAAAAACCACCAAACTTGCGCCTAATGCGCAATGCGGAGCACTACAGCTCGCATTTGGTCGCGAAAACAGCAAAACTGACTGATGGGTCCCACCTGTCGGGCTGAGGTAGTATGGTTGTGTGGACAATATGCTGAGTTGGACGACAATCCCACTTGCCAATGACTCAAGTGTTTATTTATTTATTACTTTTTTCTTTTTATTTCTTCCTCTTTTCTTTGGGCATTTAGCTGGACAGGTTGTGAGCGCTGGACAATGGACATCACCAGCGCAGCCACTAGAGAGGACGTGCACAAGGGCAACGCCTGACCAGGCTGCCGTGCCGAGAGACATGTTGTGTATGCGGGCCGCGTCCTGGAAGGGGCGACCCGTCGGAGGTGGATGCGGACATAGCTGCTGCGGGATCTCGTCGGAGGTCAGCGTGCGGCTGTTGAACCTCGCACGTGGCCATGGGGAGGCACACAAGAGCCACAGTGCGCTCGTGCGACGCGGACAACATTGGCGGCCGGCGGTGAGGTGGGGCCACGCAAGCGTGCGGGGGTAGGGCCACGCGTGGGGTGAGTCCGTGCGGCTGGGGCCAGCCATGGCCGACGACTAAGGTCAGCACATGATGAGCTGCTGCTAGATCTCGTGGGGCGCACGTAGACCAGGCAGACCTGGGCTAGCTGGAGCAGCTGCTTGGCTTCCATTGCCATGGTGGACATGGAGCTCTCAGCCCGCATGGGTACAGAGAGCTCGGGCATCCACGCCGAAGGGACCGGCGTCGGGTTACGAGGCCTCATGCCCCCTCCCCACCACCACCACCACGGTGCTTGCCCGTGTGGGCATAGTCGCTGAAGTCCGACCACACATAAAGTTGCTCGATGTAATATGTCGCATAGAAAAGAACTATAGTGAAGATGATCATGTACTCACAGACAGGCGGGGTCCGCGTCTCATTTTCCACCTCAACTGGTCAAAACTTTTTTTGTGCTTGGTCTTTGCCACATCAGCCACGACAGGCGGGCCCCACCTATCGGTTTTGCTGTTTTCGTGACCAAATTCGAGCGTTAGTGCTCCGCATTATGCAATAGGCGCAACTGCGGTGTTTTTTGTGCCCTGGTTCAATGTGATACCAAGTTGTTACCCTAGCCCTAAGTGTGGTGGTTATGGGTAAATAACTCTGATCTCTGTGTGGCGGCGCTCGGGACTAAGTATCTTGTAATATATGATCTTCTGCTGGACCATGACGGATGGCAAGGTCGGGAGGGTAAGGGAAGCGGTAAGGGGGAAGCAGTGGCGGAGGGGACAAGAGGGAAAGGATGGAAATGGAGGTAGCTGGGGTTTACCCTTGTTGTCCGGCTTAAACAATGCAAAAGGAAAAAGATCCAAGTTATAGCAAACTTGTGGCAAATGATCGATTACGAAAATGAGGGCAAATCCTCAAAGTGCAAGGAAACATGGGGCAAATTCTCAAATCCCCTATATTATGGGAAGGAGGGGCTACTAGTAAATTGTGATTGCGAGTTTCACTACACCTGTCGAAGTCAATGTGCTATTTATGGGCATGTCTACATCAGTGCATAAGTGGCTACTAAACATTTATTTAGTTTTTTTTGAAAGATCTGGGGTTGCCGGCTTCATTGATTTAGGAGAAAGCAAGTGGGAAAACATTGGTGATCAAGTGATCATGGTTACAAGAGATGAGAGCAGCAACTGAAAGGAAAAGAAAAGACAGAGAGTAGAGCTTATTGGCAACTATCTCGCTACATCTTCCCCAAAAGGGGTCTCTAGGCATCGTGCTCCTGCTAGTCGCCACAACTCCAGCGTACTCCTGATGGCGCGTCGGACATCTTCAGTTTGCGGCAGCTTGTTTATGAAAATGCAAACGTTTCTCTCCTTCCATATCTCCCAGGTGATCAACAGCAGCATCGACTGGAAAGCCTTTTGAAAACTTGCCGGCGTCAGAGCGGTTAGCCTCTCATAGTGCCTGAGGGGGTTGTGATGTGTCTCCCATTTCTCCTTCAGTGCTGCACAGCCAAACCTAGATGACGCCGTCTGCCAGATCCAGGAGGAGAACGGGCAATCCCAGAAAAGGTGTGTTGAGCTCTCCATGTTTCTGACGTAGAGAGCACAGAAATATCGATTTGGCCATCCGCGTCGTTGCAGCCGATCGTTGCACCATAGTCTGTCATGATGAAGCAACCAGGAGAAAATTTTCACGGTGCCTGGAGCCTAGGCCTTCCAGTCTGCTGTTTTAATTCCCGAAGATGGAGCTCCATTGGTTTGAAGATAGTAGGCGACGCTAGTTGAGTATGAGCTTCCCCTCCGGCCACCCAGCTGATCTTGTCCTCTTCGAGGGAGAGAACAATGCCTGCCCTCTAAATCTCCCGCCTCATCTGCAAGAGCTCAAGGACAATGCTTGTTGTGTTTCCATGTCGTAGATCACGTATCCATTTGACGTCTGTCAAAGCATCTTCTACTGTCCTGTTCTTTCTTCTTGTATGCTTAAATTTTTTTGGAAATTCTTGGCACAACATCGCGAACCCGAGCCATGTGCTTGTCTAGAAACTTGCAGTTTTACCATTGCCTAGCTGCACCAAAGTAGCACTTGCAAACATCTCACGGTCCCCTTGGTCACATGGAGCTGGGAAGTTCATCCACGGCGGCCGCGGTTGCTGCCTTGCGAGCTAGAGCCATCTCAACCTTAGCGTCATGCTGAACCGAGGGCGATCCAAAATGCCGAGCCCCCCTTGGCCACGGGTAAGCATACTTTATCCCAGGACAATTTGCATCTAGCGCCCGTTATGTTCTCATCCTGGGCCCAAAGGAATTGTCGGAGCGTTTTGTCCACCTCCTTGAGGATTTTCTTGGGCACCTTGAGTACAATCAGAGCAAAAAACGATAGAGCAGTTAGGACTACACGCACTAGCACCCGCCTGCCGGCCATCCACATCAATCTACCTTTCCATCTCGTGAGCCTCGAGCGGACCCGATGAATGATGAACTGAAGGTGCACCAGTCGCAGCTTTGTTGGAGAGATCGGCAGGCCTAGGTAAGCTGTCGGGAAAGCAGACAACTGGCAACCAAAATTTTGCAGCACATCCGATAGCTGAACCACCCCGCAGTTGATCGGAATGACAGATGATTTTGCCTGGTTGAGTTTTAAACCTGTGGACTCCTCGAAGCTGTTCAACAAAAAAGTAGCATGTCCACTTCATCCTTCTCTGGGTTTCCGAAAATGACTACATCATCAACATATAAGCTGATTCTCATGCTGATGTCGCGACCCGGTAATGCGGCCATCGTTTCTTGAGTTGCAGCAACCTCAAGCAGACGGTATAGAGGGTTAATTGCCATGATGAAAAGCAAAGGCGATAGGGGGTCGCCCTACCTAAAACCACAACCATTGAAGATGGGCGGCCCTGTCATTTCATTTAGCATGCATGAGAAGGAAGCCGATGAAAGGAGCAAAGCAATCTAGTCTCTCCATCTTGGTGTGAAACCCATCCGCTGCACGAGCTCCAGCAAATACTCCCAAGACACTGAATCGAACGTTTTTGCTATGTCCAGCTTGAAAAACAGTGCCCGCTTCTTCATTTTGTGCAACATCTTGACACAACTCTGCACATATTGGTAGCTATCATGGATGCATTTGCCTTTTTGAAACGAAGTCTGCACCGAGGAGATGAGTCCATCGAGTGCCCCAACCAGTCTTGTTGAGAGCACTTTTGAAATGAGCTTTGCAACTGAATGAATCAGGCTGATAGGTCGATAGTGACTAATTTTAGAAGCCCCGTTTTCTTTGGCAGAAGCGCGATCAGGGCAGTGTTTATTTCAGCAAAGTTTTGCCCAGCAAGTTGGTGGAATTTTTGAAACATAGCCATGATATCATCCTGAATGATGTGCCAGCACAGTCTGAAGAATTGGCCTATGAAGCCGTCTGGCCCAGGATCTTTGTTGGCCGGTGAGGAGATGATCGCTGCCCAAACTTCAGCAGGAGAGAATGGTGAGTCTAGGCTTGTGGGTCGACCGTGGGAATGGCCAGCCTGTCCCAGTTTAGGGTGTTTTCACGAGCCTCTTGCTTGCCCAAGAACTTTGTAAATTGGCCACGAATGATCTTCTCCTTTCCCGCATGGTAAAAGACTTTGGATCTGCCCTCTACGAGAGAATGGATGAAGTTTTTCCTCCTTCTTGCTTTCATTTTTGCGTGGAACAGTTTGGTGTTTGCATCCCCTGCGCGCAACCAGGTGATCCTGGATGCCTGGTTCTTCCTTGCCCTCTCAATGGCATCCAAACCAAGGACTATTAACTTAAGCTGCTTTCTCAAGTTAAATTTTGCTACCGAAAGCCTCCTGTTTTCTTGCGCCACGCCGAGTAGGAGGATAACTACATTAGCAATGTGGAGCTGCATTTTTGCTTTTCCGATCGTGGCCTTGCTCCAAATCTTTAGATCAGTCGCTGTTCTCTCTAGTTTCTTCTTGATTCTGACAAAAGGGCAGTCATGTGGCACCGGTCTTTGCCAAGCATGAAGGACAGTCTCTGTAAAGTGGGGAAACTTGGGCCAGAAATTTTCGAATCTGAACCGAGCCTTTCTGCAAGGCGTGTCAACAGCAGCCAGAACCAGCGGGCACTGATCTGATAAGGAGGTTGAGGCTCCTACCAACAAGTGCTATGGGTGTAGCTCTTTCCATTGTGCGTTGAAAAAAAATTATCAATGCTATAGAGAGTAGGATCCTCCCTTTCATTGCTCCATGTAAATCTGTGGTTTTTGCACTTGATCTCCTTCAACCCAGCTAGATCGATGGCCCTATGAAATTTTCGTATCTTCCTCCTATTGATATTTGAGTTGTTTTTGTCTCTTGCCTGATAGATCATGTTGAAATCGCTGTTTATCATCCAAGGCTCATCCACGGGTGGAGCAGCTGCTGCAATTTCAGCTAAGAAACTGTCTTTTTGCGTGTCGTCATCGGCCCATGCACTATGGTCATCTAGAAGTGCAGCTTTGAGTGCAGCTCGTGCACCCTAGCGGTGATTGATAAACTACCTAAGCGATGAGATACTAGGTCGACTAAAGTTTTTATTCTAGAAGATCGCCGCTCCACCTCTAGTCCCGATCGCCGGCAGCACCACACAACCTTGCAACCTATTACCTCCTACATTCGTAGCTAGCGCCGTCGACCAAGATTTTATCTTGGTTTCCTGTAAGCAAACATAGCTACCCTATGCACGGAGGCAGCATCGCTAATCATAGTACGCTTGGCCGAGCAGTTTAATCCTCTCACATTCCAGGACATAAATTTCAAATTGTTGTCATGCATTGAGGAACCAAAGATTTCTCCACCAACTGAAGATTTTTTTATAAAAGGGACAAGAACACCACACAACACACACGGGGGTGACGACGGCCACCAATAGGCCCAAAACCCCATCATCGAAGAACCAGCCACGACAACGAAGAACCACACATCAACACTAAACATAATTCAAACTGGTGTAAGACCAGCCGCTGGCGGAGCCTAGCTACAAATACTACTACTAACATGATTAACCATGCATAATCTCCTCAGCATCAGCAAGCCCCGCCATGCCCACATCGATCTTGAGGGCACCTTGGTCGAGGCCTGTGAGTTTTACAATCGCGGCAATGTCGCCATGTGAGAGGGGCGACTGGAAACGCTTCATGATCTACGCTGCCGCCTTTGGGGTCATCTTATCTTTTGGACCAAGCTCTCCCAGCTCCGGGACGAGGCGCATCACAGCCATTTGGGCCACCGGGGTAGAAATACCCGTTGCCGCCTGACGAGCACTGCGGCGAGAGGGGACCGAGGTGGCTCTGGACTTGGGTGGAGCAGAGTGACGAGGACGAGGCGACAGGCTTGGGAGGACCGGAGGGGGCACCGCGGCGAACATCTCAGCCGCGTGCTCCTGACCGTTGTCAATCTGCATTGCATCCACCCTCTGGGTGACCGCCTCCATCTGGAAACCCACCATGGCTGCTAATACGTTTCCATCGTATCTACTTTTCCAAACACTTTTGCCCTTGTTTTGGACTCTAACTTGCATGATTTGAATGGAACTAACCCGGACTGACGCTGTTTTCAGTAGAATTGCCATGGTGTTATTTTTGTACAGAAATAAAAGTTCTCGGAATGACCTGAAACATCACGGAGAATATTTTTGGAATTAATAAAAAATACTGGCAAAAAATCAAGACCAGGGGGCCCACACCATGTCCAAGAGGGTGGGGGCGCGCCCTACCCCCTTGGGCGCGCCCCTGCCTCGTGGGCCCCCTGATGCTCCACCGACCTCAACTCCAACTCCATATATTCATGTTCGAGGATAAAAAAATCAGAGAGAAGGATTCATCGCGTTTTATGATACGGAGCCGCCACCAAGCCCTAATCTCTCTCGGGAGGGCTGATCCGGAGTCCGTTCGAGGCTCCGGAGTGGGGAATCCATAGCTCTCATCATCATCAACCATCCTCCATTACTAATTTCATGATGCTCACCGCCGTGCGTGAGTAATTCCATCATAGGCTTGCTGGACAGTGATGGGTTGGATGAGATTTACCATGTAATCGAGTTAGTTTTGTTAGGGTTTGATCCCTAGTATCCATTATGTTCTAAGATTGATGTTGCTATGACTTTGCTATGCTTAATGCTTGTCACTAGGGCCCGAGTGCCATGATTTCAGATCTGAACCTATTATGTTTTCATGAATATATGTGAGTTCTTGATCCTATCTTGCAAGTCAATAGTCACCTACTATGTGTTGTGATCCGGCAACCCCAAAGTGACAATAATCGGGACCACTTCTGGTGATGACCGTAGTTTGAAGAGTTCATGTATTCACTAAGTGTTAATGCTTTGGTCCGGTACTCTATTAAAAGGAGGCCTTAATATCCCTTAGTTTCGAATAGGAACCCGCAGCCACGGGAGGGTAGGACAAAAGATGTCATGCAAGTTCTTTTCCATAAGCACGTATGACTATATTCGGAATACATGCCTACATTGCATTGATGAACTGGAGCTAGTTCCGTGTCACTCTATGTTATAACTATTGCATGAGGAATCGCATCCGACATAATTATCCATCACTGATCCAATGCCTACGAGCTCTTCACATATTGATCTTTGCTTAGTTACTTTACCGTTGCCACTGTTACAATTACTACAAAACTGCTACTATTACTTTTGCCACTATACCGTTACTTCCATACTACTTTGCTACTAAATACTTTGTTGCCTATATTAAGTCTTTCAGGTGTGGTTGAATTAACAACTCAACTGCTAATACTTGAGAATATTCTTTGGCTCCCGTTGTGTCGAATCAATAAATTTGGGTTGAATACTCTACCCTCGAAAACTACTGTGATCCCCTATACTTGTGGGTTATCAAGACTATTTTCTGGCGCCGTTGCCGGGGAGCATAGCTCTATTATTTGAGTCACTTGTGATTTATATCTGCTGATCACTATGAGCAACTTGAAAGACGAGAAAACCAAGATTTATCCCTCAACTACGAGGGGAGGTAAGGAACTACCATCTAGCTCTGCACTTGTTTCTCCATTTGTTTTGAGTAAACTTGCGACACCTAAACCTGCTTCTGCTATTAATTTTGATATGTCGCATGCTATTGATGATGCCACTTCTGCTATGCATGATGCTTATGATGAAACTACTTCTATGCTTGATAATACTGTGCCATTAGGTGAATTTCTTGATGAACAACTTGCTAGGGCTAGAGAGAATGAAATTATTGAAACTGATAATATTGATGAAAGTGATGATGAAGATTCTCCCCCTAGATATGAATTGCCTCTTGTGCCTGAGGGTTATGTTATGGATGAAGAAACTGCTTGAGATTTTCTTGCTTGCAATGATAGATATGATCTTAAGAAATTATTAGCTAAGCTGAAAGAAAAGTCTTTGAATGCTAGAATGAAATATGATCTTGCTTTTGCTACTTCACCTATCTGCATTACTGATAAGGATTATGATTTCTCTGTCGATCCTGAGATAATTACTTTTGTTGAATCTGATCCTTTTTATGGCTATGAAGCTGAAACTGTTGTGGCACATCTTACTAAATTGAATGATATAGCCACCCTAGTCACTCATGAGGAAAAAATCGTTACTACTATATCCTTAAGCTATTTCCATTCTCACTAAAGGGTGATGCTAAAACATGGTTTAATTCTCTTGATCCTGGTTGTGTGCATAGTCCCCAGGATATGATTTATTACTTCTCTGCTAAATATTTCCCGCTCATAAGAAACAAGCTGCCTTAAGGGAAATATATAATTTTGTGCGAATTGAAGAAGAGAGTCTCCAACAAGCTTGGGGGAGGCCTCTCCGATTACTTAATGCTTTGCCTGATCATCCTCTCAAGAGAAATGAAATACTTGATATCTTTCATAATGGACTAACCGATGAAGGAAATATGCCCTAGAGGCAATAATAAAGTTATTATTTATTTCCTCATATCATGATAAATGTTTATTATTCATGCTAGAATTGTATTAACCGGAAACATGATACATGTGTGAATACATAGACAAACATATAGTCACTAGTATGCCTCTACTAGACTAGCTCGTTAATCAAAGATGGTTATGTTTCCTAACCATAGACATGTGTTGTCATTTGATTAATGGGATCACATCATTAGGAGAATGATGTGATTGACATGACCCATTCCGTTAGCCTAGCACTTGATCGTTTAGTATATTGCTATTGCTTTCTTCATGACTTATACATGTTCATGTAACTATGAGATTATGCAACTCCCGTTTACTGGAGGAACACTTTGGGTACTACCAAACGTCACAACGTAACTGGGTGATTATAAAGGAGTACTACAGGTGTCTCCGAAGGTACATGTTGAGTTGGCGTATTTCGAGATTAGGTTTTGTCACTCTGATTGTCGGAGAGGTATCTCTGGGCCCTCTCGGTAATGCACATCACTATAAGCCTTGCAAGCAATGTGACCAAATGAGTTGGTTACGGGATGATGCATTACAGAACGAGTAAAGAGACTTGCCGGTAATGAGATTGAACTAGGTATTGGATACCGACGATCAAATCTCGGGCAAGTAACATACCGATGACAAAGGGAACAACGTATGTTGTTATGCGGTTTGACCGATAAAGATCTTCGTAGAATATGTAGGAACCAATATGAGCATCCAGGTTCCGCTATTGGTTATTGACCGAGAATAGTTCTAGGTCATGTCTACATAGTTCTCGAACCCGTAGGGTCCGCACGCTTAACGTTACGATGACAGTTTTATTATGAGTTTATAAGTTTTAATGTACCGAAGTTTGTTCGGAGTCCCGGATGTGGTCACGGACGTAACGAGGAGTCTTGAAATGGTCGAGACATAAAGATTGATATAATGGAAGCCTATATTTGGACATCGGAATCGTTCCGGGTGAAATCGGCATTTTACCGGAGCACCGGGAGGTTACCGGAACCCCCCGGGGGTTATTGGGCCTACATGGGCCTCGAGGGAGAAGAGGGAAGGAGGCAGGAGGGGGCCGCGCGCCCCTCCCCATCCTAGTCCGAATAGGACAAGGGAAGGGGGGCAGCGCCCCCCCTTTCCTTCCCCTCTTCCTCCTCTTTCCCCCCTTCTCCTATTCCAACTAGGAAAGAAGGGAGTCCTACTCCCGGTGGGAGTAGGACTCCCCCCTTGGCGCGTCCTCCTTGGCCGGCCGCCTCCTCCCCCCTGGCTCCTTTATATACGGGGGCGGGGGGCACCCATAGACACACAAGTTGATCTACGGGTCGTTCCTTAGCCGTGTGCGGTGCCCCCCTCCACCATATTCCACCTCGGTCATATCATCGCGAAGCTTAGGCGAAGCCCTGCGCCGGTAGAACATCATCATTGTCACCACGCCGTCATGCTGACGGAACTCATCCCCGACACTTTGCTGGATCGGAGTCCGGGGATCGTCATCGAGCTGAACGTGTGCTGAACTCGAAGGTGCCGTACGTTCGGTGCTTGGATCGGTCGGATCGTGAAGACGTACGACTACATCAACCGCGTTGTGCTAACGCTTCCGCTTACAGTCTACGAGGGTACGTGGACAACACTCTCCCCTCTCGTTGCTGTGCCATCACCATGATCTTGCCTGTGCGTAGGAATTTTTTTGAAATTACTACGTTCCCTAACAGTGGCATTCGAGCCTAGGTTTTATGCGTTGATGTTATATGCACGAGTAGAACACAAGTGAGTTGTGGGCGATACAAGTCATACTGCTTACCAGCATGTCATACTTTGGTTCAGCGGTATTGTGAGATGAAGCGGCCCGGACCGACATTACGCGTACGCTTACGCGAGATTGGTTTCACCGTTGTGAGCAATCGTGCTTAAAGGTGGCTGGTGGGTGTCTGTCTCTCTCACTTTAGCTGAATCGAGTGTCGCTACACCCGGTCCTTGTGAAGGTTAAAACAGCACCAACTTGACGAACTATCGTGGTGGTTTTTATGCGTAGGTAAGAACGGTTCTTGCTAAAGCCCGTAGCAGCCACGTAAAATTTGCAACAACAAAGTAGAGGACGTCTAACTTGTTTTTGCAGGGCATGTTGTGATGTGATATGGTCAAGACGTGATGCTATATTTTATTGTATGAGATGATCATGTTTTGTAACCGAAGTTATCGGCAACTGGCAGGAGCCATATGGTTGTCGCTTTATTGTATGAAATGCAAGCGCCCTGTAATTGCTTTACTTTATCTCTAAGCGGTAGCGATAGTCGTAGAAGCAATAGATGGCATAACGACAACGATGCTACGATGGAGATCAAGGTGTCGCGCCGGTGACGATGGTGATCACGACGATGCTTCGAAGATGGAGATCACAAGCACAAGATGATGATGGCCATATCATATCACTTATATTGATTGCATGTGATGTTTATCCTTTATGCATCTTATCTTGCTTTGATTGACGGTAGCATTTTAAGATGATCTCTCACTAATAATCAAGAAGTGTTCTCCTTGAGTATGCACCGTTGCGAAAGTTCTTCGTGCTGAGACACCACGTGATGATCGGGTGTGATAGGCTCTACGTTCAAATACAACGGGTGCAAAAAAGTTGCACACGCGGAATACTCAGGTCATACTTGACGAGCCTAGCATATACAGATATGGCCTCGGAACACGGAGACCGAAAGGTCGAGCGTGAATCATATAGTAGATATGATCAACATAGTGATGTTCACCATTGAAACTACTCCATCTCACGTGATGATCGGACATGGTTTAGTTGATTTGGATCACGTGATCACTTAGATGACTAGAGAGATGTCCGTCTAAGTGGGAGTTCTTAAGTAATATGATTAATTGAACTTAAATTTATCATGAAACTTAGTACCTGATAGTATTTTGCTTGTCTATGTTTGTTTGTAGATAGATGGCTCGTGCTGTTGTTCCGTTAAATTTTAATGCGTTCCTTGAGAAAGCAAAGTTGAAAGATGATGGTAGCAATTACACGGACTGGGTCCGTAACCTGAGGATTATCCTCATTGCTGCACAGAAAAGTTACGTCCTGGAAGCACCGCTGGGTGCCAGGCCTGCTGCTGATGCAACTGACGACGTTAAGAACGTCTGGCAGAGAAAAGCTGATGACTACTCGATAGTTCAGTGTGCCATGCTTTACGGCTTAGAACCGGGTCTTCAACGACGTTTTGAACGTCATGGGGCATATGAGATGTTCCAGGAGTTGAAGTTAATATTTCAAGCAAATGCCCGGATTGAGAGATATGAAGTCTCCAATAAGTTCTACAGCTGCAAGATGGAAGAGAATAGTTCTGTCAGTGAACACATACTCAAAATGTCTGGGTATAATAATCACTTGATTCAACTGGGAGTTAATCTTCCTGATGATAGTGTCATTGACAGAATTCTTCAATCACTGCCACCAAGCTACAAGAGCTTCGTGATGAACTATAATATGCAAGGGATGAACAAGACTATTCCCGAGCTCTTCGCAATGCTAAAAGCCGCGGAGGTAGAAATCAAGAAGGAGCATCAAGTGTTGATGGTTAAAAAAACCACCAGTTTCATGAAAAAGGGCAAAGGGAAGAAGAAGGGGAACTTCAAAAAGAACAGCAAGCAAGTTGCTGCTCAAGAGAAGAAACCCAAGTCTGGACCTAAGCCTGAAACTGAGTGCTTCTACTGCAAGCAGACTGGACACTGGAAGCGGAACTGCCCCAAGTATTTGTCGGATAAGAAGGATGGCAAAGTGAACAAAGGTATATGTGATATACATGTTATTGATGTGTACCTTACTAATTCCCGCAGCAGCACCTGGGTATTTGATACTGGTTCTGTTGCTAATATTTGCAACTCGAAACAGGGACTACAGATTAAGCGAAGATTGGCTAAGGACGAGGTGACGATGCGCGTGGGAAATGGTTCCAAAGTCGATGTGATCGCGGTCGGCACGCTACCTCTACATCTACCATCGGGATTAGTTTTAGACCTAAATAATTGTTATTTGGTGCCAGCGTTAAGCATGAACATTATATCTGGATCTTGTTTGATGCGAGACGGTTATTCATTTAAATCAGAGAATAATGGTTGTTCTATTTATATGAGTAATATCTTTTATGGTCATGCACCCTTGAAGAGTGGTCTATTTTTATTAAATCTCGATAGCAGTGATACACATATTCATAGTGTTGAAGCCAAAAAGATGCAAAGTTGACAATGATAGTGCAACTTATTTGTGGCACTGCCGTTTGGGTCATATCGGTGTAAAGCGCATGAAGAAACTCCATAAAGATGGATTTTCGGAATCACTTGGTTATGAATCATTTGATGCTTGCGAACCGTGCCTATTGGGCAAGATGACTAAAACTCTGTTCTCCGGAACAATGGAACGAGCTACTGACTTATTGGAAATAATACATACCGATGTATGCGATCCAATGAGTGTTGATGCTCGTGGCAAATATCGTTATTTTCTGACCTTCACAAGATGATTTGAGCAGATATGGGTATATCTACTTGATGAAACATAAGTCTGAAATAGTTGAAAGGTTCAAAGAATTTCAGAGTGAAGTGGAAAAATCATCATAACAAGAAAATAAAGTTTCTGCGATCTGATCACGGAGACGAATATTTGAGTTACGAGTTTGGTCTTCAATTAAAACAATGTGGAATAGTTTCACAAACTCATGCCACCTGGAACACCACAGCTTTATGGTGTGTCCGAACGTCGTAACCGCACTTTATTGGATATGGTGCGATCTATGATGTCTCTTATCGGTTTTACCACTATCGTTTTGGGGTTGTGCATTAGAGACAGCTGCATTCACGTTTAAAAGGGCACCATCTAAATCCATTGAGACGACACCGTATGAACTATGGTTTAGCAGTAAACATAAGTTGTCATTTCTTAAAGTTTGGAGTTGCGATGCTTATATGAAAAAAGTTTCAACCTGATAAGCTCAAACCCAAATCGAAGAAGTGCGTCTTCATAGAATACCCAAAGTTAACTATTGGGTACACCTTCTATCACAGATCGGAAGGCAAGTTATTCATTGCTAAGAATGGATCCTTTCTAGAGAAGGAGTTTCTCTCGAAAGAAGTGAGTGGGAGGAAAGTAGAACTTGATGAGGTAACTGTACCTGCTCCCTTATTGGAAAGTAGTTCATCACAGAAATCTGTTCCTCTGACTACTACACCAATTAGTGAGGAAGTTAATGATGATGATCATGAAACTTCAAATTAAGTTACTACAGAACCTCGTAGGTCTTCCAGAGTAAGATCCGCACCAGAGTGGTATGGTAATCCTGTTCCGGAAAGTCATGTTACTAGACCATGATGAACCTACGAACTATGAGGAAGCGATGATGAGCCTAGATTCCACGAAATGGCTTGAGGCCATAAAATCTGAGATATGATCCATGTATGGGAACAAAGTATGGACTTTGATTGACTTGCTCGATGATCAGCAAGCCATATTAAATAAATGGATCCTCAAGAGGAAGACGGACATTGATAGTAGTGTTACTATCTACTAAGCTCGACTTCTTGCGAAATGTTTTCAACAAGTTCAAGGTGTTGAATACGATGAGATTTTCTCACTCGTATCGAAGCTTAAGTCTGTCTGAATCATGTTAGCAATTGCCACATTTTATGAAATCTGGCAAATAGATGTCAAAACTGCATTCCTTAATGGATTTATTAAAGAAGAGTTGTATATGATGCAACCAGAAAGTTTTTGTCAATCCTAAAGATGCTAACAAAGTGTGCAAGCTCCAGCAATCCATCAATGGACTGGTGCAAGCATCTCGGAGTTGGAATAAACGCTTTGATAGTGTGATCAAAGCATATGGTTTTATACAGACTTTTGGAGAAGCCTGTATTTACAAGAAAGTGAGTGGGAGCTCTGTAGCATTTCTAATATTATATGTGGATGGCATATTATTAATTGGAAATGATATAGAATTTCTGGATAGCATAAAGGAATACTTGAATAAAAGTTTTTCAATGAAAGACCTCGGTGAAGCTGCTTATATATTGGGCATCAAGATCTATAGAGATAGATCAAGACGCTTAATAGGACTTTCACAAAGCACATACCTTGATAAAATTTTGAAAAAGCTCAAAATGGATTAGGCAAAGAAAGGGTTCTTGCCCGTACTACAAGGTGTGAAGTTGAGTCAAACTCAATGCCCGACCACATCAGAAGATAGAGAGAAAATGAAAGATGTTCCCTATGCTTCAGCCATAGGCTCTATCATGTATGCAATGCTGTGTACCAGACCTGACGTATGCTTAGGAATAAGCTTGGCAGGAAGGTACCAAAGTAATCTAGGAGTGGATCACTGGGCAACGGTCAAGAACATCCTGAAATACCTGAAAAGGACTAAGGATATGTTTCTCGTATATGGAGGTGACAAAGAGCTAGTCGTAAATGGTTACGTCGATGCAAGCTTTGACACTGATCCGGACGATTCTAAATCGCAAACCGGATACGTGTTTTTATTAAACGGTGGAGCTGTAAGTTGGTGCAGTTCTAAACAAAGCGTCGTGGCGGGATCTATATGTGAAGCGGAGTACATAGCTGCTTCGGAAGCAACAAATGAAGGAGTCTGGATGAAGGAGTTCATTTCCGATCTAGGTGTCATACCTAGTGCATCGGGACAAATGAAAATCTTCTGTGACAATACTGGTGCAATTGCCTTGGCAAAGGAATCCAGATTTCACAAGAGGAC
Organism: Triticum turgidum subsp. durum; assembly: GCA_900231445.1. Classification (NCBI taxonomy): domain Eukaryota; kingdom Viridiplantae; phylum Streptophyta; class Magnoliopsida; order Poales; family Poaceae; genus Triticum; species Triticum turgidum. The sequence continues at coordinate 557,776,484 of LT934112.1, read as the reverse complement.
CAAGCACATCAAGAGATGCTTCAATTCCATTCGGGACCAAGTCCAAGTGGGAGACATAGAGATTTGCAAGATACATACGGATCTGAATGTTGCAGACCCGTTGACTAAGCCACTCTCACGAGCAAAACATGATCAGCACCAAGACTCCATGGGTGTTAGAATCATTACTATGTAATCTAGATTATTGACTGTAGTGCAAGTGGGAGACTAAAGGAAATATGCCCTAGAGGCAACAATAAAGTTATTATTTATTTCCTCATATCATGATAAATGTTTATTATTCATGCTAGAATTGTATTAACCGGAAACATGATACATGTGTGAATACATGGACAAACATATAGTCACTAGTATGCCTCTACTAGACTAGCTCATTAATCAAAGATGGTTATGTTTCCTAACCATAGACATGTGTTGTCATTTGATTAATGGGATCACATCATTAGGAGAATGATGTGATTGACATGACCCATTCCGTTAGCCTAGCACTTGATCGTTTAGTATATTGCTATTGCTTTCTTCATGACTTATACATGTTCGTGTAACTATGAGAATTATGCAACTCCCGTTTACTGGAGGAACACTTTGGGTACTACCAAACGTCACAACGTAACTGGGTGATTATAAAGGAGTACTACAGGTGTCTCCGAAGGTACATGTTGAGTTGGCGTATTTCGAGATTAGGTTTTGTCACTCCGATTGTCGGAGAGGTATCTCTGGGCCCTCTCGGTAATGCACATCACTATAAGCCTTGCAAGCAATGTGACCAAATGAGTTGGTTACGGGATGATGCATTACAGAACGAGTAAAGAGACTTGCCGGTAATGAGATTGAACTAGGTATTGGATACCGACGATCAAATCTCGGGCAAGTAACATACCGATGACAAAGGGAACAACGTATGTTGTTATGCGGTTTGACTGATAAAGATCTTCGTAGAATATGTAGGAACCAATATGAGCATCCAAGTTCCGCTATTGGTTATTGACCGAGAATAGTTCTAGGTCATGTCTACATAGTTCTCGAACCCGTAGGGTCCGCACGCTTAACATTACGATGACAATTTTATTATGAGTTTATAAGTTTTGATGTACCGAAGTTTGTTCGGAGTCCCGGATGTGATCATGGACGTAACGAGGAGTCTTTAAATGGTCGAGACATAAAGATTGACATATTGGAAGCCTATATTTGGACATCGGAATCGTTTCGGGTGAAATCGGCATTTTACCGGAGCACCGGGAGGTTACCGGAACCCCCCCGGGGGTTATTGGGCCTACATGGGCCTCGAGGGAGAAGAGGGAAGGAGGCAGGAGGGGGCTGCGCGCCCCTCCCCTTCCTAGTCCGAATAGGACAAGGGAAGGGGGGCGGCGCCCCCCTTTCCTTCCCCTCTTCCTCCTCTTTCCCCCCTTCTCCTATTCCAACTAGGAAAGAAGGGAGTCCTACTCCCGGTGGGAGTAGGACTCCCCCCTTGGCGCGCCCTCCTTGGCCGGCCGCCTCCTCCCCCTTGCTCCTTTATATACGGGGGCGGGGGGCACCCATAGACACACAAGTTGATCTACGGATCATTCCTTAGCCGTGTGCGATGCCCCCCTCCACCATATTCCACCTCGGTCATATCGTCGCGAAGCTTAGGCGAAGCCCTGCGCCGGTAGAACATCATCATCGTCACCACGCCATCGTGTTGACGGAACTCATCCCTGACACTTTGCTGGATCGGAGTCCGTGGATCGTCATCGAGCTGGACGTGTGCTGAACTCGGATGTGCCGTACGTTCGGTGCTTGGATCGGTCGGATCGTGAAGACGTACGACTACATCAACCGCGTTGTGCTAACGCTTCCGCTTACGGTCTACGAGGGTACGTGGACAACACTCTCCCCTCTCGTTGCTATGCCATCACCATGATCTTACGTGTGCGTAGGAAATTTTTTGAAATTACTATGTTCCCCAACAACCGATGCTTCCACAGACCACGTGGATAGTTGTGTTGGTTGTGTTTTTAGGAAAAGAACTATTGATCAAGCTGAATTGTTACTAAATAATATGTTGACTAATGAAAACAATTGGACACTTCCTGAACCAACTCCTAAGCCAACTCTGAACAAAAGGGGTATTCTATTTCTCGGTCCTGAAGATATGCAAGAGGCAAAGAAATCTATGAAAGAAAAGGGTATTAAAGCTGACGATGTTAAGAATTTACCACATGTTGAAGAAATACATGGTCTTGATAACCTGACACAGGTAGTAAAGGTAAATTCTCTCTATAGATTTGATGAAGGTGATATTCCTTGTTATAAGTCTGCTAGCCAATGCTTGGATGAGTTTGATAATTTTATTGTTAAACAAGAGAACTTCAATTCTTATGTTGGTAGACTATTGAAACGCAATGCTTGTATGATTGAACACTTGAGTGATTATATGTCTAGAGTTGAAGGTGAACTTAAAATTATTACTAAACATGCTTCCATGGTTACCACTCAAGCAGAACAAGTGCTTAAAGCTCAAAATGATTTGCTCAATTAATTAAATAATAATAAAAATGATAATGCTGTTAGAGTTATGAATAAGGGGGTAAAATGACTCAGGAACCTTTGTATCCTGAGGGCCACCCTAAGAGAATTGAGCAAGATTCTCAGAGAACTAATGTTGACGCACCTAGTCCTTCTAAGAAGAAGAAAAAGAAAAATTATAGGACTTTGCATGCTTCTAGTGAACCAGTTGTTGACACACCTGAGAATCCCAATGACATTTCTATTTCTGATGCTGAAACACAATCTGGTAATGAACATGAACCCAGTGATGATGTTAATGATGATGTTCATGTTAATGCTCAACCTAGCAATAATAATGAGGTAGAGGCTGAACATGCTGTTGATCTTCATAACCCACAATCAAATAATCAACGCTATGATAAGAGAGACTTTGTTGCTAGGAAGCACGGTAAAGAAAGAGAACCATGGGTTCAGAAACCCATGTCTTTTCCTTCTAAACCATCCAAGAAAGAGGATGATGAGGATTTTGACACTAGTAGAAAAACACCTAATAGTCCCGGTTCATAAGGTCCTTTAGTCCCGGTTCATGAACCGGGACTAATGGGTCGTTACTAATACCTCCACCCATTAGTCCCGGTTCAAACACGAACCGGGACCAATGTGCCTCCACGTGGCCCTGTGCGCCGAGCCTAGTCAGGAGGCCTTTGGTCCCGGTTGGTGGCTCCAACCGGGACCAAAAGGCATCCACGCGTCAGCATTCCAGTGGCTGGGGTTTTTGTTTTCTTTTGAAAGGAGGGGGGGTTGGGGGTTTTGGGGGGTTAATTTAGGTGTTTCATATATTGTGTTAGCTAGCTAATTAATAGAGAGAAGTGTCCTCTCTTATGTCCGTGCTTGGTCGACGCTACGTACTATATATACATAAGTGATCGAGAACCATTCAGTACAGAAGTTCGTTATGCATACCGAGAGAAGTGATCGATCGACCTCTCCTTCTCCGAGAGATTGGCCGAACAACAAGTTTTCATATCATGTATCCGACGCTCCTAGCTACATACATGTACAATATGTATAAGACCTCTTAATTACAAATCCCTAGCATTTGAAATCAATTTCCACATGGTATTCACCGGCTTTACTAATGACGTGGTCAAGAAAGAATCCCGCCAATTCCTCTTGAATTGCTTTCATGCGATCTGGTTCTAGGAGTTCATTCCGCATCTGCCACGTCTAATTTGAAGAAGGGCGTTAATTAATACATATATATGAATGAAACTCAACAGAAATGATGGTGTAATAAAATGAAATTATGAATATTATTGCTTACGCACTTCATATTGTCTTCTAGAGTAGCCCCGCTTGTTTTTCAAAGTCGCGGTGTGGATGAACTCGCACACGTAGTATCCACAGAAATCATTCCCTTCCTCCTGCCACAAGCACTTTACGAGAAATAGAGGTCAATCAAACAGATAATGAAGCATTATAAATGGCATTGATGAAAGTATAGCTATAGAATCAACGGGAGATGCGCGCAACTAGCTAGCTAGTAGTACTTACTTCTGGGTATGTATATCGCAGCTCCTTCGGCAGTCCCGGAGCTTCTGCGGTGAACTGTTTCCAAACCCTGCAAGACAAAGAAAATAATAATTATTACTTGAGATATCAGGAAATTTAAAAAAAATGCCGATATGGTGCGATACTGATCGACTGAACTTACTTGCTGAGCATTTCAGTCATGTCCGCATAGGATTCCGGATCTTTCCGTCTCGAGTCTAAGATGGTTACTAGTCCACGCTCAAGCTTAATCTCCAGAAGAATATAGTGGTACCTGCGCACGCATGCATAACTCATCAATTATATTATTATAACCTCGCTCGATTAATAAGGAAAACCGAATATGCACACGACAGTAACACTCACTTGCCGTTGTAAGGAAAGAGTATGGTATCTTTGTTTTGATTTTTGATCAACGATCGTAGCAAGTTGTCCTCGGCCTCTTTGACGTTCTTTTCAACCAGAAATACATCTATGATATTTGCGTTAATGAACCCAATATCATAAATTTCTTGTTTTTTGCACTCGACGATCTTCAATCTGCATAATATATTGAGGATAATTAATTATAAATACATGCAATGAAAGAGCCGAGCTATATATAGAGACTTAATGAAAGAAATAGTAGTTACAGGCAGTAGCAAAAGACCATTAATTTATCGAGGGCCTTTTGATTGAAGAACGCGAAGAACTCATCAAATGGAACACACAACAGATCATTTGAAACGAGGTCGTGCTCCTCTTTAATGTTCAGATACAAACTGTTCGTCCCCTTAGACTCTCTGCAGGTTTTCATGTACCAACTATGGAATCTTCGCATCATTGTTGTCAGAGATTTTTCATCTTTGACGAGAGGCTTCCCGTACTCGTATCTGTGTTCGTCCACCTCCATGAAATCAGGAAGTGCATCATCAGGCAGGTAATCTTCAAGATTGCCATAACCGGCCACCGTCCCCGGAGCATTAGACACATTGAGCGGGGGGCACGATTGTTGTGCTTGTTTGCCGAGCTGGGCAATTTTCCCCCCTTTGCTCGTTCTTTTAACCTTTTATCATTGACAGTAGTTCCCGACCGCTGGGCTTGGAGATATGTCTGTTCAGTAATGCGCTTATAGTTGGTTCTCGGCGGAGACTTTGGTGGTTTCCTCAGGGCATCGATAGTGCGCTTTGCTTTCACTGGATCTACCTTCTCCTCCGGAGGTGGATGTCTCTTTGCTTTCACCCCTTCAAAGAAGTCCTTCACGTGGGTCCGCACAATCGTATCGTTTTCCTCCTCGGACCTCTCGTACGGTAACTTCTCTAGAGGCTTGAGAGATGGACTGTATTTGTATTGCCTCCCGCCTCTGGTTGTGCTGCTAGACGCCGGAGCAGACGGAGCGGCTGCGGCGTCTGTCTTCTTTCGTGCTTGCTTACGAGGCGGAGGAGAAGGAGTACGACGCGCCGGAGCAGCCGGGGCGGCGGCGGGTCTCTTCCGCCCTTGCTGGCGAGGCGGAGAAGGAGGAGGCTGCTGGCTGCTCAGGAGCGCCGGCGCAGGCAGAGAAGGAGGCGGAGTGCCGCCACATGCCGGAGAAGGAGGCGGAGTGCCGTCACGCGTGCCCTGATCGTCACTCGCCGGAGGAGGAGGCGGTGGAGGAGGCGGAGTGCCCTGACTCGCCGGAGGAGGAGGCGGTGGAGGAGGCGGAGTGCCCTGACGCGCCGGAGGAGGAGGAGGAGGCGGAGGCCTCCAGTTCGGAAGGTTGATGAGCTCCTTCCGCCATAGGCATGGAGTCTTCAGAGCAGAACCCAGCCTAGTCTCCCCTTCACCGGTAGGGTGCTCAAGCGGGAGGTCCTCAAATCCCTCCGTTATTTCATCCACCATCACCTTAGCATATCCTTCTAGAATCGGCTGGCAGTGATAAGTTGTGCCGGGTCCACTAGGATAAACTTGGCCAACAGCCGCCTTGACCTTCAAATGCATCCATCGCGCCATAATGTGGCAATGTTGAGACTCCGTGATACCATACACGGGATAGCTGGCAGGAGCCGTCAAGACATGCTCCGGCTGAAGCAGCTCGGTGGAAGCCACGCTGCTTCTCCGTAAGATGGCGGGGTAGCTTCGAGGGAAGCTTCGGCAGGTCGTTTGCTGCGATCTGCTGCTTCTCGTTCCTCTTCTCGTTCCTCTAGCCCCATTACCCTTTCGTGCAGTGCCTGCAGTTGGTCCTGCTCCAGTTTCTTCCTCCTCTCATGGGTTTTGTAACCCCCTGCGTTCGGAAAACCAACGTTCCACGGAATGGAGCCTGGCGTGCCTCGTGTCCGTCCAGGGTGCTCGGGATTCCCAAGGGCCATTGTGAGCTCGTCCTTCTCCCTGTTTGGAAGGAACGTCCCTCGCTGCGCTGCATCGATATAGTGTCGAAGGTTCTTGACTGGTATTTGCAATTGCTCGTCCGTCCACTAGCACTTCCCTGTTACAGGGTCCAAGGTTCCGCCAGCCCCGAAGAACCAAGTCCGGCAACGGTCTGGCCAGTACATTGTCTCTGGTTCGATCCCTTTTTCAAGCAGATCATGCTCAACATTGGACCACTTAGGCCGGGCTTTGAGGTAGCCACCTGACCCCGTGCGATGGTGAAGCTTCTTCTTCGCAGCATTTATCTTGTTTGTCGCCGACATCTTCTTACTCTTTTTCGATGTCTTGTGGGCCACAAATGCGGGCCAGTGATTTTTGATCTTCTCATATTTGCCGATGAATTCTGGTGTCTTTTTTTTCGACAAACTGGTTCAGCTCTTTCCTCCACCTCCTTATTAGGGTTGCCATATTCTTAAGAGCACAAGACTTGATTAACTGCTCTTTATCTGGCTTCTTCGGATCCTCCTCTGGCGGTAGGGTGAAATTTGCCTTCATCTCAGTCCAAAGATCTTCTTTCTGCATATCATTGACATAAGACACCTCAGGGTCTTCCTCCTTAGGCTTATACCATTGCTGGATGCTGATCGGAATCTTGTCCCTAACAAGAACCCCACACTGAGCAGAAAATGCCTTCCTTGTCCGGATGGGTTCAATCGGTTCGCCGTCAGGCACGATTTCTATGATCTCAAACTTTTCATCCGAGCTCAACTTTTTCTTCGGGCCTCGTCTCCTTACCGAAGTTGTGCTCGATCTGGAGGGCTAGAAATTATAAGGAAGAAAGATGAGAGAAACAATGGAAGCATCAATTAACTAGTCAGCACGGGCTTAACTAATATATATATACCTGGCCGGGCTCGGTTCGGTCACCGGAGCAGTCAGCACGGTCTCCTTCTTGTACCTCCATTGTGTCACCGGAGCCATCATGAACATAGTCCTCTTCTTGTACCGGCATTAATGGGCCGAAGCCATCATGAACATAGCCCTCTTCTTCACCCAGTTCTTCCAGCTGACCAACGGTGTCAAGGAGAAATGACACAACTTCATCACTTCCATTTGCGATTATGTCCCCCAACATCGCTTCTGTTTCTTCGTCTCGGGAGTGCTCCATAGTTTCTGCAAATATTTACAACATGTCAATTATTATTCAAACATGCTACAGATGGATATATATATATATATATATATATATATTAGTGGCAAACATAGAACTAGCTAGCTAAGCACAATAAGGAATCATGTTAGTGGCCTTGATGCTGCTTCTCTAGGGTTTGGGGTCGCCTCGACACAACAACGCTTCAAGGGTTTGGGGTGGCCTCGACGACAACGCTCTTTTAACTTGGTAAATTTGGGTGGCCTCGAGAGAGTTAATTTGTCGGGTAGGAGCGTGGCGGGAGGGGGTAGGAGACCAACATCGTTTTCTCTCTAGGGTTTGGGTGTCCTCGAGAGTTTTGGTCGAGCGAGAGGGCCGAGGGGGGGTGCTGCCGTTGTATAAGTTATCACGGTCGAGAGGGGGTATATATATCGACCGCCCCTCATGTCGAAGTTATCTCGAGGGGGTTATATCGACAACGACACGACAACGACGAGAAAGGAAAATAATTAAGGAAAAGTAAGAAAAGAGGAAGAAGGAAGAAGGAAGAAGAAGAAGAAAAAAAAGAGGAGAAGAAGAAAGGAATAGAGGAGAAGAAGACAAAATAGAATTTTTTTTCTATTTTTTCTTCTTCTCCTGTATTCCTTTCTTCTTCTCCTCTTCTTTTTCTTCTTTTTTCCTCTTCTTATTTATTTCTCCTCTTCTTCCTCTCCTCTTCTTCCTCTTCTTATTTTCCTTTTTCCTCTCATTCTTTTTCTTCTTCTTTCTTCCTTCTTCCTTCTTCCTCTTTTCTTCCTTTTCCTTATTTTACTTTCTCCTCTACACTAACCTAAAATGCACTAACCTAAAATCGATATCTACTAACAACCTAAATAAAAAATTAATACATATGTGAAAAAACATATATAAACAAAAAAATGCTATGAACATTATATTCATACATACATATATAGCCACATCCATTCATCATATATATAGCTAACACATACATATATACATTATATATATGAAAAAAATGCAATGAACAAAAAAAATTACACTTATGAAAAAAATACTATGAACATGTACACATATATATATATACACATACAAACACATATACACAAAAAAATGCAAAAAATTGCTATGGAAATTGCAGGGGCGGCGGGGCGGCGCGCGGTGGCCGCGCAGGGCAGGGGCGGCGGCGCGGCGGCCGCGCAGGGACAGGGGCAGCGCGCGGTGGCCGCGCAGGGGCGCAGGACGGGAGGGGCGCGGGAGCAGGCTGTGCTCACAGGGGGAGGCGGCGACGGCTCAGGCGAGCAGCTTGACGGCGTCGGTGGCGGCGGAGATGACAAGGTGGAGCAGGGGCGTCGGGCGGCGACGGCGACGAGGAGGAGCAGGGGGCGTCGGGGGAGAAGTGGGCGATTTTGCCGGAAACTGCTAAGTGTTGCTTATATAGCAAACCCTTTAGTCCCGGTTGGTGGCACCAACCGGGACTAATGCACCCTTTAGTCCCGGTTGGTGCCACCAACCGGGACCAAAGGCCTCTTTTTCGGCAGCCCAAAGGGCGGGAACCGGCGGCCTTTGGTACTGGTTAGTGCCACCAACCGGGACCAATGCCTCCCCCTTTAGTCCCGGTTGGTGCCTCCAACCGGGACCAAAGGCCCATGTGCTGCCCGCCTCGGGGCCAAAGTTTAGTCCCACCTTGCTAGTTGAGAGGGGCGCGCAGTGGTTTATAAGTCCCACCTCTCCACCGTAGGCTTTTGGGCCTACTTGCTAGTGCTTTGCCTGATGGGTCTTTTGGGCCTACTGCGGGCCTGAATCCTGGCCCATAGTAGGGTTTCATGTCGTATTCAGGCCGTGGGGGCCCAGTAGGAGGCATTTTTTTTGTTTTGTTTTCTGCATTATTTATTTTCTTTTGTTTTTTACTTTATTTTTTAATTGTTTTTGCTTTTAATTTTAGGAAAATTATAAACTTTCTGTTAGTGCCATTAGTTTTCAAATTTGAAAACACTTTTTTTTGTTTTTTTGTTTTCTTTCTTGCTTTATTTATTTTATTTTGTTTCTACTTACAACAAAATACTTATTGTTGTTTTTTTGTTTTGTTTTCTGCATAATTTATTTTCTTTTGTTTTTTGCTTTATTTTCAATTCTTTTTGCTTTTAATTTTAGAAAAATTATAAACTTTCTGTTAGTGCCATTAGTTTTCAAATTTGAAAACACTTTTTTTTCTTGCTTTATTTATTTTATTTTGTTTCTACTTACAACAAAATACTTATTGTTGCTATTTTTAATTATTACGAGGGCCGAACCATAAGACATTAAAGCATTTCAAATGAACTCTGAAAAAGTTGAAAGTTGGCATGGTATCATAAATTGACCCACATAGCATGTGCATGTATAAAATGGACAATGGTATCATACTCGTCAATTACAAAGTTGGCATGGTATCATCTTAATAGTTGCGGGAGAAAGTCTTCACTTTTTCTTCGCTTGTGTCATTTGCTTATTGCGCCATAACCATGGATAATCTTCATCGTTTATCAGGATGCTGGGGTCAGCCTTGACTTTGAAGGGAAGAATTTCATGAAACTTTTCATAATCTTCAGACATGTCTGTCTTGTCCTCCACTCCCACGATGTCCCTTTTTCCTGAAAGAACTATGTGGCGCTTTGGCTCATCGTATGATGTATTCGTTTTCTTATCTTTTCTCTTTCTCGGTCTGGTAGACATGTCCTTCACATAGATAACATGTGCCACATCATTGGCTAGGACGAATGGTTCGTCAGTGTACCCAAGATTTTTTAGATCCACTGTTGTCATTCCGTAATGTGGGTCTACCTGTACCCCGCCTCCTGACAGATTGACCCATTTGCACTTAAACAAAGGGACCTTAAAATCATGTCCGTAGTCAAGTTCCCATATGTCCACTATGTAACCATAATATGTGTCCTTTCCCCTCTCGGTTGTTGCATCAAAGCGGACACCGCTGTTTTGGTTGGTGCTCTTTTGATCTTGGTCAATCGTGTAAAATGTATTCCCGTTTATCTCGTATCGTTTCCAAATCAATACAGTCAAAGATGGTCCCCTGGACAACAAGTACAGCTCATCACAAACAGTGTTGTCAACTCTGATACGTCCTTCCAACCAACTGCTGAAAGTCCTGATGTGTTCACATGTAATCCAGTCATCGCACTGCTCCGGGTGTTTGGAGCGCAGACTGTTCTTGTGTTCATCGACATACGGGGTCACCAAAGTAGAGTTATGTAGAACTGTGTAGTGTGCTTGAGACCAAGAATATCCGTCCCTGCATATTATTGAGTCCCTTCCAAGCGTGCCTTTTCCAGTCAGTCTCCCCTCATACCGCGATTTACGGAGACCTATCTTCTTAAGGCTAGGAATGAAGTCAACACAAAACCCATTGACATCCTCTATTTGATGGCCCATGGAGATGCTTCCTTCTGGCCTAGTGCGGTTACGGACATATTTCTTTAGGACTCCCATGAACCTCTCAAAGGGGTACATATTGTGTAGAAATACGGGGCCCAGAATGACAATCTCGTCAACTAGATTAACTAGGACGTGCATCATGATATTGAAGAAGGATGGTGGGAACACCAGCTCGAAACTGACAAGACATTGCACCACATCACTCCTTAGCCTTGGTATGATTTCTGGATCGATCACCTTCTGAGAGATTGCATTGAGGAATGCACATAGCTTCACAATGGCTAATCAGACTTTTTCCGGTAGAAGCCCCCTCAATGCAACCAGAAGCAGTTGCTTCATAATCACGTGGCAGTCATGAGACTTTAGGTTCTGAAACTTTTTCTCTGCCATATTTATTATTCCTTTTATATTAGACGGGAAGCCAGTCGGGACCTTCATACTAAGCAGGCATTCAAAGAAGATTTCCTTCTCTTCTTTGGTAAGAGCATAGCTAGCAGGACCTTCATACTGCTTTGGAGGCATGTCATCTTTTTCGTGCAAACATTGTAGGTCCTCCCGTGCCTCAGCTGTATCTTTTGTCTTCCCATACATGCCCAAGAAGCCTAGCAGGTTCATGCAAAGGTTCTTTGTCACGTGCATCACGTCAATCGAAGAGCGGACCTCTAGGTCTTTCCAGTAGGGTAGGTCCCAAAATATAGATTTCTTCTTCCACATGGGTGCGTGTCCCCCAGCGTCACTCGGAACAGCTAGTCTGCCGGGACCCTTTCCAAAGATTACGTGTAAATCATTGACCATAGCAAGTACGTGATCACCGGTACGCATGGCGGGCTTCTTCCGGTGATCTGCCTCGCCTTTGAAATGCTTGCCTTTCTTTCGACATTGATGGTTGGTTGGAAGAAATCGACGATGGCCCAGGTACACATTCTTCCTGCAGCTTGCCAGGTATATACTATCGGTGTCAAGTAAACAGTGCGTGCATGCATGGTATCCCTTGTTTGTCTGTCCTGAAAGGTTACTGAGAGCGGGCCAATCGTTGATGGTCACGAACAGCAACGCCTTTAGGTTAAATTCCTCATGTTTGTGCTCATCCCACGTACGTACACCGTTTCCATTCCACGGCTGTAAAAGTTATTCAACTAATGGCCTTAGGTACACATCAATGTCTTTGCTGGGTTGCTTAGGGCCTTGGATGAGAGCTGGCATCATAATAAACTTCCGCTTCATGCACATCCAAGGAGGAAGGTTATACATACATAGAGTCACGGGCCAGGTGCTATGATTGTTGCTCTGCTCCCCGAAAGGATTAATGCCATCCGCGCTTAAAGCAAACCATACGTTCCTTGGGTCACTTCAAACTCATCCCAGTACTTTCTTTCGATTTTTCTCCACTGCGACCCGTCAGCGGGTGATCTCAACTTCCCGTCTTTCTTACGGTCATCACTGTGCCATCGCATCAACTTGGCATGCTCTCTGTTTCTGAACAGACATTTCAACCGTGGTATTATAGGAGCATACCACATCACCTTCGCAGGAACCCTCTTCCTGGGGGGCTCGCCATCAACATCATCAGGGTCATCTCGTCTGATCTTATACCGTAATGCACCGCATACCGGGCATGCGTTCAGATCCTTGTACGCACCGCGTAAGAGGATGCAGTGATTAGGGCATGCATGTATCTTCTGCACCTCTAATCCTAGAGGGCATACGACCTTCTTTGCTGCGTATGTACTGTCGGGAAATTCGTTATCCTTTGGAAGCTTCTTCTTCAATATTTTCAGTAGCTTCTCAAATCCTTTGTCAGGCACAGCATTCTCTGCCTTCCACTGCAGCAATTCCAGTACGGTACCGAGCTTTGTGTTGCCATCTTCGCAATTGGGGTACAACCCTTTTTTGTGGTCCTCTAACATGCGATCGAACTTCAGCTTCTCCTTTTGACTTTCGCATTGCATCCTTGCATCGACAATGACCCGGCGGAGATCATCATCATCGGGCACATCGTCTGGTCCCTCTTGATCTTCAGCAGCTTCGCCCATTGCAGCATCATCGTGCACATCGTCTGGTTCCTCTTGATGTTCAGTAGCATCACCGTATTCAGGGGGCACATAGTTGTCATCGTACTCTTCTTCTTCGCCGTCTTCCATCATAACCCCTATTTCTCCGTGCCTCGTCGAAAGTGTGGCATGAAACCCTTGTAAAGCAGGTGGGTGTGGAGGATTTTCCGTTCAGAGTAAGACTTCGTATTCCCACATATAGGGCATGGACAACACATAAAACCATTCTGCTTGTTTGCCTCAGCCACTTCGAGAAAATCATGCACGCCCTTAATGTACTCAGAGGTGTGTCTTGAACTGTACATCCATTGCCGGTTCATCTGCGTGCATTATATACAATTAAGTGTGTCAAAAATCATTACAGAACATCATGAATAGATAATTAAGTGACCAAATTAATAGAAGTTCATCATCACATTAAAACCAAAGTACATACATAGTTCTCATCTAACAACATAAAGCTCTGCAGAGCATCTAAATTAATTAAACCATACACTGAAACTATGTAAAACATTTCAATTCGAAAACAAACGCGATCATAATCGCAACCAATTTAATAACTGATCCAACGTCATAATGATACCAAGCCTCGGTATGAATGGCATATTTTCTAATCTTTCTAATCTTCAAGCGCATTGCATCCATCTTCATCTTGTGATCATCGACGACATCCGCAACATGCAACTCCAATATCATCTTTTCCTCAATTTTTTTAATTTTTTCTTCAACAAATTGTTTTCTTCTTCAACTAAATTTAACCTCTCGACAATAGGGTCGGTTGGAATTTCCGGTTCAACAACCTCCTAGATAAATAAAATCTATGTCACGTTGGTCGGCATAATTGTCATAAACAATAAATGAACCAATAGTTATGAAAAGATAAATACCACATCCGAATCATAGACAGGATGAGGGCCGACGGGGGCGGATACCAAAACCATCGCACTATATAAGATGCAATAATAAAAGTAAGAAAATTATACAAGTATCTATATAAACATACAAGTAAGAATTTTTTTTCCTTTCAAAAAGAAGATAAGAACAAGAGGCTCACCACGGTGGTGCCGGCGACGAGATCGGCACGGGCGATCGACGGCGGTGAAGACGGGGATGGGACGTGACGGACCGCTAAACCTAGACAAATATTGAGGAAAATGGAACTTGGAGGTCGAGCTTGGAGAGGAGAAAGCTTAAGTAGTGTGGCTCGGGCATTCCATCAAACACCTCGTGTGCATAGGAGGTGAGCTAGAGCACCACAAAGCTCTCCCCTCGCCGGCCACGAAAAACAGAGCACTAGGAGTGCTCTGCTCGCGGGCGAGGGGTCGATATAGGCAACTAATTGGTCCCGGTTCGTGCCACGAACCGGGACTAAAGGGCAGCCTTTGGTCCCGGTTCATGCCACCAACCGGGACCAATGGTGGTGGGCCAGGAGCGAGGCGCATTGGTCCCGGTTCGTCCCACCAACCGGGACCAATAGGTCCAGTCGAACCGGGACCAATGGCCCACGTGGCCCGGCCGGCCTCCGGGGCTCACGAACCGGGTCCAATGCCCCCTTTGTTCCCGGTTCTGGATTGAACCGGGACTAATGGGCGGACTCAGCCTGGACCATTGCCCCCTTTTCTACTAGTGTGAGCGCTTTGCTGAAATGATTAGACCTATCTTTTTGCCTATGCGTTTCACTGATATGCTTAAAATGAATCCTTATGCTAAGTACATGAAAGATATTTTTACAAATAAAAGGAAGATACCGGAAGATGAAATTTCTACCATGCTTGCTAATTATACTTTTAAGGGTGGAATACCAAAGAAACTAGGAGATCCAGGAGTACCAACTATACCATGCTCCATTAAAAGAAACTATGTCAAAACTGCTTTATGTGATCTTGGAGCCGGTGTTAGTGTTATGCCTCTCTCTTTATATCGTAGACTTGATTTGAATAAGTTGACACCTAGTGAAATATCTTTGCAAATGGCCGATAAATCAACTGCTATACCTGTCGGTATTTGTGAGGATGTGCCTGTTGTGGTTGCAAATGTTACTATTTTAATGGACTTTGTTATTCTTTATATTCCCGAGGACGATAGTATGTCAATTATCCTTGGTAGACCCTTTTTGAATACTGCATGGGCTGTTATTGACTGCAACAAAGGCAATGTCACTTTTCATGTTAATGGTAATGAGCATATGGTACACTTTCCGAGGAACAACCTCAAGTCCACAATATCAATTGTATTGGAAAATTTTCAACGATTACTATTGGAGCTTTTGAATTTCCTCTTCCTACTATCAAGAATAAATATGATATTCTTATTCTTGGGGACATGCATATCCCCGTTGTGGTAACTTAGTGTTATTCGAAGATTCTACGGTTTCATGCAATTCGGAATGAGTTTGTTAACAAGACTTGACCAACCTTGTTAGTGGATTCCTTTTGATGAGCATGAGATGGATGAAGTTAGAAAGCACAACTCTCTGTACCCTCCTTTTACTTTTCTGTTATTCAGATTAAATAAAGCAAAAATAGTATTTTTCTATCTGTTTTCTGATTTATCCTTGCAATAAAAAATACCCCAAAAATAAAAGTTCTGCAAATGTCCCAAAAATGAAATATGATTTTTTGTAGAATATTAAAGAGTATTTGGCACTAAGAACACATCGGGGGGCCACACCACCTGGCCACGAGGGTCCAGGGCGTGCCCTCCCCCTAGGAGCGCCCCCCGCCTCGTGGGCCCCGCGTGCCCCTCCTCCACTTATTCCTGCACCCACACACTTCGTCTTTCTCCAGAAAAAATCACCACACAGCTCAAAATCGTGTTCTAGCTCGTTTTGCTGCGATTTTCGATCTCCTTGCTCAAAGCTTCATTCACGAAACTGTTTTGGGGGATTGTTCTTTGGTATGTGGCTCCTCCAATGGTCCAATTAGTTTTTGTTCTAGTGCTTTATTTATTGCAAATTTTTGCCACTAAGGTGACCCTGTTCTTGAGCTTGCATGTCAAATTTATATGGTCCAAAGTAGTTTTAATGCATGATATAGTCTCTAGGCACTTGTGGGTGTAGTTGCTATCAATCTTGTTGAGTTTGGTTCACTTTTATTGTGAGTCACTAAAAATTTCAGAAATTTTCAGAGGAAGAAAATGTTGAGGGGATTGTTGAGAGGCTCTTCGAGCCGTAGCTCGAAGGATAAACAAAATGAGGAGAATAAAAAGCCCAAATACAATCTGCCTCACACTGTAGAGGTTCGGCCGTGCGAATGGCCTTGCAAAGAATTCTTGAGGGCCACCGGAATTTATGTTGATTTTTATTACTTGGCTGAGAATGCAGGCCTCGCCGACTTCCTCCGCGACCAATGCGAATAGTATCTCCTACTCACTAATATTTTCGTGCAAATTTTTTATTTCCATGCTAGGAAATCACCACCTTCAGTGGATTTTCACTTATATGATGAGTTTAAGGAGATGTCACTCCATGATTTTTGTCGGGTCTGCAAGATACCCTTTGTGGGCAGCATAGAAGAACCACATCATAGTGATGTGGATGGATTTATTGATAGAATTGCTGTAGGGGAAACGAGGAAAGTTTCCGATGCAAGAATTACTATTATACATTTTTTTCCTGTTCTACGTTACTTTGCGATATTTGCTGGCAGATGCTTAATTGATCGCGGGAACAGTGGAAATCTTAGTACTCTGATCTTGTCATTTTGCGCCACGCTTTGTTTCGTGATACTACCTTCAGCTTAGGCGCTATTATTGCTAAACGGTTAAGTCTGAACCATACAAAGGGCCCCATCGTTGGAGGCATCTTTGCTTCACGCCTTGATAAACACTTTGAGATACCTATTAGACATTATGAGAAAGAGGAAAAGTTGCTGCCCCCTATTTTTCTAGATTATAAGAGTATGGTAGCACATGAATTTATTGTTAAAAATAAGAAGATGATGCTTAAGTATAATTTGATATTTAATAAAACTCACTGTGAGACTATTATCTTGCCTGCACCCTCTTTGTTTAACATACTTTCAGGCACGTACCTCATCTTGCCCGAGGCCGTTTACGCATACTGGAGCCTGATACCAGCTCCAGAGCCTGAGCCGGAGCCACCATTTGATCCTTGTCGACAGTCTGTTTATCAGTGGGATCCGGAGGAGATCGCCAACCAGTGGCACCCTGATGACACTCCTCCGCACAACAGAGAGGGTCACTTTGATCCGTGGGCATAGACCAACTTAGGCCAAAAGCCTAAGCTTGGGGGAGTACGTATTTCTCACCGACATTACATTCATGTTCACACACTCATTCAAGTTGTCGGTGCTCATACTTTTTTATTGTACCATCCATACTAGTTTATTTTCTTTTCTAAGCCTTCTTCTTGTGTGTTTGAAAAAACTTAAGAAAAACAAAAAAAATTAGCTAGTTTACTTTCCATGCTTGTAGTAGTAGTAATTAAAAGAAATCCCAAAAAGATTTCTCATTCTTCTTTTGCTTGTGGGGAGCTTTCCCTTGTAAATAGTTTTATTTCTTTTCTTTTATTTGGGGGTTGAGAGGAGAAGACCATGATGAAAATGTTGAGTGGCTCTAATATGCATTATTATTGATTTAACCAAGAGCCCATATTACCTTGTCTTCTCTCTTGAATTGAATGCTTGTACATTCCAGCTTAGTCCAATGCACGTGCACTATTATTATTATCCACATCGTTGGGTCGTGCATGTGAAAGGCAATAATGACGACATATGATGGACTGATTGAGATAAGAGAAGCTGGTATGAACTCGACCTATCTTGTTTTTGTAAATATGATTAGTTTATCATTCCTGATTCAGCCTATTATGAATGAAACATGTTTGCAATCACAATTAGAGATTATAGTTGCTCATGCCATGCTTAATTAGCTAGGAGTATATAATGGTTTACCTTGCGTGCCAACATGCTATTAAAATGATTGTGATGTGGTACAATATGGTGGTAACCTCCTTTGAATGATTCAAGTGGCTTGACTTGGCACATGTTCACGCATGTAGTTGAAACAAAATCAACATAGCCACCACGATATTTATGTTCATGGTGATTTATATCCCACTCATGCTTGCACTCAGTATTAATTAATTTTAATGCATGTTCATGACTGTTGTCGCTCTCTAGTTGGTCGTTTCCCAGTCTTTTTCTAGCCTTCACTTGTACTAAGCGGGAATACTGCTTGTTCATCCAAAATCCATAAACCCCAAAGTTATTCCATATGAGTCCACCATACCTTCCTATATGCGGTATCTACCTGCCGTTCCAAGTAAATTTGTATGTGCCAAACTCTAAACCTTGAAATGAAATTCTGTTTTGTATGCTCGAACAGCTCATGTATCAACTAGGGCTGTCTATATCTTCCATGCTAGGTGGATTATTATCATGAGGAGTGGAATCCGCTCCTCACTCACGAGAAAATGGCCGGTAACCGGGATGCCCAGTCCCATGCTCAAATTAAAATAGTTGCAAACAAAACTCCCCCAGAATTGTTGTTAGTTGGAGGCACCCGTTGTTTCAGGCAAGCCATGGATTGATGCTTGTTGGTGGTGGGGGAGTATAAACTTTACCATTCTGCTTGGGAACCGCCTATAATGTGTGTAGCATGGAAGATATCGAGATCTCTTGGTTGTTATGTTAACAATCAAAGTATGCCACCTAAAATATTATTTATCTCTGTTTCAAAACTCGAGCTCTGGCACCTCTACAAATCCTGCTTCCCTCTGCGAAGGGCCTATCTATTTACTTTTATGTTGAGTCATCATCCTCTTATTAAAAAGCATCAGCTGGAGAGCACCGCTGTCATTTGCATCCATTGCTATTAATTTATATTGAGTATGACTATGACTGGATCTCTTTACCATGAATTACAATGTCTAGTCAGTCCTTGATCTTCAGAGTGCTCTGCATTTATGTTTTGCGGTCTTAGAAAGGGCTAGCGAGATACCATATTGTTATATCATATTATGATTGTTTTGAGAAAGTGTTGTCATCCGAGATTTATTATTATTGCTCGCTAGTTGATTATGCCATTGATATGAGTAAACATGAGACCTAAGTGTTATTGTGAATATGGTTAGTTCATAATCTTTCCTGAAAATTTGAATGCTGGCTTTACATATTTGCAACAACAAGAGAAAACAGATTTTGTAAAAGTTTTTCTTTATCACTTTCAGTTTGTCAACTGAATTGCTTGAGGACAAGGAAAGGTTTAATCTTGGGGGAGGTCTAGTGACAAGCTTGAGGAGGAAATGAAGCTTGGGGGAGGTCTAAGAATGATGTTGCTATGACTTTGCTATGCTTAGTGCTTGTCACTAGAGGAGGAAATGAAGCAGCTTGAGGAGGACATCCATCCTCCATGGCGGGAAGTCACCGATGGACGAAGGATCCGCCACCAACTAGGACACCAAAGGCTTGCCGCAGGCCACCATCCATCCCACAACCCAAAATGGCACATTCAAGAAGGAGGTGTAGAGGCACCGTCGCCGCCCAACCAAGGCTGTGGATTTTCAACCGGGAGCAGGGGAGGGAGGGGGGAGGGAGATGGACCTCAACGTCACCTTCGGGAGGGGGAGCGGCGCCCGGAGCGCCGCCGACGATGTGGCTGCCGCCGCCGGCCAAGAGGTTACCCTGATCCAGGGCTCCTACCCCACCACGACGACGTCGTCCACCAGATCCGGCAAGACATGGCATAGGAGAGGCCGCAGCAGGAGGCAAAGGAGGTGTCTTCAGATCTGGAGAGGCCGACGGGGAACCGACCAGCAGCCGCTCAGATCCACCGCCGGCCCGCCGCCCACAGAGCCGGGCAGAGGCGGCCCACTGCGCCTAGGGACGCCGCCCGCCGCCGAGGAGCACCGCCCGCACAACCTGGAGCCGCCGCCCTGAACCCTAGCCCCTTGCCCAGCGGCAGAGCGGCAGAGAACCCCGCCGCCGCCCTCATCAGCGGCCGCACGGGGAGCCCGACGACTGCCTCCGGCGACGGCGAGGAGGGGGGGTCCGAGAAGGGGGGCTGGCGGCGGCCGGGGGAGGGAACCCTCGTGTCGTCCTTGGGAGGGCGACGCGAGGGGAGGGGGGGCTGATTGAGC
>LT934112.1:557745915-557756255 GCA_900231445.1 Triticum turgidum subsp. durum | reverse complement strand
CCCGTAAAGGGCCCGTACGTCTAGGACTAAACATGTATATATATCCAACTCTAACCGTGTACTCCCTCCGTTTCTCAATATAAGCCTTTTTAGATATTCCAATATAAACTGCATATGGTGATAAATGAGTGAATGTACACTCTAAAATATGTCTATATTCAAATTCTCTAAAAAGGCTTACATTTAGAAACGAAGGGAGTAGGAGATTAGGTGGGAGCAGTTTGGGTAGGCCCGCACATCAGTGGCATGGCATAATACCGGATAACCAGTAACCTGCTGCTCCTCTCGAATGGGAAACGAGGAACAAAATAAGATAGAATGACCCTGAGCAAATCGATGGAACTGAGCTGGAGGAGGACAAGACTGCCAGCCAACCCTCTCGCCCGGGCTGGCTTGCCAGCCCCGGCGGTGTTGGTCAATGCTAGGTATGCCCAGAATGCGGTTCCGGCGACAGTGTGGGGGAATGTGGCCATGGAGGTGGAACACCGGAGCGTCCGTGAGACATGGTCATGCAGGAAGAGAAGCACCACAGCGGCCGCCCCGGTCGACGTATCACATGCACCGTAAGGCGCGGTGGAATCTGAAGTATAACCTGTTGCATGCATGCTTTGGGTCATGTTTCTGTTAGCTGAATAGAACATACCGGTAGTGTGTACATGTTCACGCCTAGATCTTCCTTGTTTCTGTTAGTTATTAGGAATTCGTTTGGTATGCTGCATAGAACCCAACCAGATCCGAACGGGACGAAAATGGGCGGTTGGTTGCATATAAGTAGGCCTGGCTTGCATCGACATGAAACTTAAAGCACTTTAGAGCCTGGCGTGCTGGAAACGCTTATATTGGCCGTTTCCAGCGAGTCAGGCTAACTCAGGCGCAAAAGTAAGACAGTGCGTAGGGCACGGTGCGGAGGGATAGAGGCAAAGATGACGGGAGAGGGAAATCGGCGAAGACGGGATGACGCAAAATATACCCTTATTCGGTAAGCGAATGGGAACCACACGGGAGGCGAGCTGGCCGCATTCCTCAAAGCCTAGACTAGTGTTCCTCTCATTCCAGAGAATAGTCCGGGTAGACGGCAGCAACACCGAACGGCAGAAGCGTCGTGCTGTCGCCGAAGAGTGCTACTGATACTCAATTTTCGGATGCCTCCTATGCCCGTCATATCTTGTTGTGGAATTGACTGCCAATGGAACTCGACATACTCGATGCTGCTCTCTTCTCCAACCTTTCCCCCTAGCAACTAGTACTAGTACATTTTGATTGTTGGTTGCCCTACACTTGAGAGGTCGACGTACTCTAATTACGGGCATGTACACGTCAGAGAATAACTAGATACCGAACACTTCTTGAGTGAGTTCATGTATTAAGAGCAACTTCAATGTGCAAACTCATTTCATCTGCGCGTGTCCGTTTGGGTCACAGCAGACAGAAAAGTCGGCCCAACACGCCGATCCAACGGACGCGCGTCCGTTTTTCGTCCGCCTACTGACCCATTCCCGACCCAATTTTGAGTCTGATTTGCGTCAGCGCGGACATGGCACAGATGCGCGCGACGCGCGTCTACTCCTCCCCTAGCCCGGTAGTCGGTCACACATTGGCCATCGACTTCCCCCCTATCGACAACAAGCCGTCACCAACCCCGCCGCCGCCCAGTTCCGGTGACTCAACACCTCCCCCACGCCGCTACCTCCCACGTAGCCATCACCACCGCCTCGCCGCCTGGCCACCGCCCCCACTACGACGTCACCTTGAGCACGAAGTCCCCCCTCCCCCGGCGGCCCCGGCCAGCTCCGTCATCCGATACCGCCCCGCTGGCGCCGCCACGCTTATCGGACGCCGCCAGACCAGCCACCTAGTCCAGGAGAGGCGCGCGTCTTTTCTCCGACCAGCTTATTCGTTGACGCCCACAAGCTATTCATTTGCCTCAAGGTACAAATGGACTCCACCGATGAGTTCTTTTGCACAATTTTCTGTGCAACTCTGACGATTCCTCATCCGATGATGAGGAGATGCTGACTACTGTGTTAGTCCATGACCACCTTAATACGCGACGGCTGTTGTTCAGGGGCTCGATCCCGGGGCACAATCTGGCGTTGAATCGCAACCGAGAGAGCGGACATTTGCTTCTTCGGAAGTACTACTTTGACACAACCAACCCCCTATTCAAACATCAGAAATTCCGTCGGTGTTTTCGTATGGCTAGGCATGTTTTTAGCTGTATTAGAGAGGGGGTGGTTGGATATGGTAATTATTTCGAGTCCAAAAAGGATTCCCTTGGAAAGATTGGCTTCCCATCTTATCAGAAATGCACTGCAGTTATCTGTATGCTTGCATATAGAGTTCCCGGTGATCTCATTGACGACTACATCTGGATGAGGGAGTCTACGTGCGTAGATACCATGTATATGTTCTGCAAGGCTGTGATTGTTGTGTTTGACCCTGATTACTTGAGAGAGCCGACTGCTGAAGATACAACCCACTTGTTGGTGATGAATGCCAGTAGGGCTTCCTAGGGATGCTTGGCACCATAGATTGCATGTACAGGGAGTGGAAGAACTGCCCTTCTACTTGGCGAGGGCAGTATAGGCGCCATGTCAGGGCGTGCACAGTCATACTTGAGGTAGTGGCCTCACAAGATCTGGTAATCTTTCTTTGGCATGGGCGGATCACACAATGCTATCAACGTGCTTCAACGCTTGCCGGTGGTTGCAAGGCTTGCCGAAGGCCACAGTTCGCCGGTCAATGTTAACATCAACGGGCACAACTAGAACAAAGGTTACCACCTCTATTCTTAGTGGATCACTATTGTGAAGACAATCCCCAACCCTGTCAGAGAGAAGAGGAAAATATTTGCCCAGGAGAAAGAGAGTGCTAGGAAGGATGTCGAGCGTGTCTTTGGTGTTCTGCAACCTTGATGGGGCATCGTTTGGTATCCTGCTAGAGCTTGGAGAACCAAGAAGTTATGGGAGGTGATGACTGCTTGTATGACCATGCACAATATGATCGTAGAGGATGAGCGCCCAGAACGTACTCCGATCATGGATTTCAGTATCAGGGTGACAATGTTGTGCCTAAGCATGGAGAAGGAGCGGCAACGTTTACACAGTTCACCCAATTTCATCATCAAATACATGATCGGAAAACACACATTCAGTTGCAAAATGATTTGGTTGAACATATGTGGGCTCATGTTGGCAACCAATAGATGTATCTTTTTTTAAAAATGTATTTGAGATAATTTCATTTTTATTTGGCTTGTAAACTATGCTAAGTTTATTTGTCTGCCAACCTATGCTATTTTTGTTTGCTTATAGAACTATACAAAATGTATGTATATTTGTTGAAATACGGCGGCCATCCGGCCACGCCCGCAAATATAGGTCGGCACGTTGGGCGCATTGCTGACCCAAATCATAAACAGTGCTGGTGTCGGGCGGGTAGCCGACCCAAACGGACAAAAAACGGACAAAACCACCATCCGTTTGGGTAGGTGCATTGGAGTTGCTCTAAATCTATTGCTATTTTACCTTCTCAGTTCAACATATGATGAATCTATCTATCTAAATTTTTTGTGTGGAGGAATTTCGAGAGCTTTGTTCAAATAAAGGCATTCGCCGAACTACAGGCTGACGATGAGGAAGCTAGGAGTTATATCAATCCAACTCTAAGCATGTCAATCGTGCAATAGCCCCCTCCTCCTCCGACGCCGCCGTTGTACCTCTCTGTCCGTCACACAGGCATTAATGGACCTCCGCAACTAGCATCGACGTGCCCTCTCTCCTTTCAAGACGACGTCATGCACCCAGGACCCGTCCGTAGCCAGGTACACTCCTCCTCCCCTATCGACGACGTCCATGGCGGACACAATGCGCCATCAGGTGTTTGTTCAAATGCCATTGTGCTAATAATTTTTGAATGCCATGTCCGTTTTTTAGAGTATGAAAGATGGCGGGGTACTCGAGCATGGAAGATGAGTTGTTGTGCGAAGCATGGTTGATCGTATCAGTGGATTTTGTGGGCACGCACAAAAGGGGGCTCTTCTGGCATCACATGAATGATTCGTTTCATGCGCGAAAGCAAGTTCGCCCTACGACGTGCACATCATCCAACAATGCAATATGAGGTCATTATCTTATCGATGGTATGTCCTCCAGATCACCGTCACCATGTTTTATGACACGGTTGCTCGGCTGGAGGCAAGGTGGCCATTGCACGTGGCAGCAGAGGAGATCGTAAGTTTTGCATCTTCTTGCTCAACTTGTCGATTGAATCATTTATTTACTCAATGTTGCTCCAAACATTGTGCAGCCCGTACGCGCTACCATGATGTACCACATGATAGAGGGATGACCATTTAGTTCCATACACTGTTAGATGTAACTGAAGAGGCAGTATGTGTGGGAGGACATGATCCATTCATGAAAAACTTGTTGATCATCTGGTTAATCTCATTGAATTTGAACTATTATTGTACTAGACTTATTGGCATGTTATCTATGGATGTTTTGTGCTATTTTATATTTAATCTTTGATGGATTCCGCCGGGTTTGCATGAATTTCGTCTGGTTTGTTGAAATGCGGTTTTAATTGTATACGGACAACCATGGGTGGCCAGCTCCCGCATCCATGTCCACGGATTTGTCCTCCCTATCCGCAAATAGACGGGCAAACAATTTGTGAGTCAGCGTCGAAGATGCCCTAAGGCAGTGGCGGATCCACCATCCGGCAACCCTGGGTAGCTGCCCAGGCTCTGCCCAAAAACTCCCATTGGATTATAGAAGGAGATGGAGAAAAAAAGCACATCTTGCAGCCCCTTGATCCCCGCGTCGTCTCCCTGGCGGCTTGGGGGGAGAAACAGCGCAGCCGTCGCCACTAGTAGAAAAATGATTTTTAGTACCGGTTCGTAAGGACCTTTAGTACCGGTTCTGAAAACCGGCACTAAAGGGTGGGGACTAAAGGCCCCCCCTTTTAGTCCCGGTTCAACACAAACCGGGACCAAAGGCCCACCACGTGGCACGAGGCGCGCCGTGGTCTGGGGACTAAATGATTTTTTTTGAATTATTTTTAAAATAAAGCAAAAACAGCCCGCCTACTGCGCCGGCACGGCCTGCATACGACTAGAAACCCAATCTCTAGTTGGGCCAAGATGCAGGCCCATACAGCCCAGTAGGTCCCACAGGGCAGAAGACTTGCAATAAGCCCACAAAGGCCTGCTTAGAGAGGAGCTCAACACGGTAGCCGCGGCGGGGCTTATAAACTGGTGTGAGCTCCTCTCAACTAGTGAGATGGGACTAAACATTGTGCACTGCGGGTGGCAGCGCACCACCTTTAGTACGGGTTGGTGGCTCCAACCGGTACTAAAGACCCTCCCTTTAGTACCGGTTGGAGCCACCAACCGGTACTAAAGGTGGTGCGCTGCCACCCGCAGTGCACAATCTTGAGTATCGGTTGGAGCCACCAACCCGTACTAAAGGCCATGGCCCCTTTAGTACCGGTTGGAGCTACCAACCGGTACTAAAAGTCACAAATGAACCCGGACTAATGCATAGCCGTTCGGACCGGGACTAATGGTACCATTAGTGCCGTTTCAATTACAAACCGGGACTAATGTGTCTTACGTAAAATAGTTTTTCTACTAGTGCGCGACTCCTCCTCCACCCCTCCTAGTCTCGCCGCTGCCGGAAGGGACTCCCTAGCAAAGGCCGGGTTGACCCTGAGGAAGGTGGCGGCGGGGCATCTGTCCCCTGTGGTGGCGCGAGCGTGCAGGCAATCGGCGCTGCCGAGGATCTGCGGACGGTGGCGGCCACCGCTGGGGGTTGGACCAAGCACTGCACTCCGGAAGGCCTGGCTGCGGGCGCTTTGGTGCCGGTGTGGCCTGGGCGGTCCCTGCTGGGCAGCTTAGGATCTGGGGATCCTTCCTTAATCTAGGGCCCTGGGTAGGGCATCCAGGTCGGGTTCAGCCCGTCCAGCAGCGTGGCGGCGGCGGTCGCCTCTTGTTGCGTGCTTGCGTGTTGGTGGTGGCCGGCCAGGAGGCGGCAGCGGATCTGCCTTCAGATCTGTCGGTAGCGAGTTTGGAGTGACAAGACTACCGGTGAATACCGAGCCTTGACTACGGTCATGGAGGACGATGGCGGCGTCTTTAGGCGTCGTTACCTTGTCGAAGGCATCATCATAGCAAGTCGCGTTGCTCCTTTCGGCCTGCTCAGGGGGAAACTTTGGATCTATTTTCACGGATCGGACGATGGCGACGTCAGGCGTCGCACTCCGTGCTGGAGGCATCGTTTTGGAGCAGGTACCGACTTGGGTGGACAGGTGGTGGAGCAGCGTGGTATCTATCGCGTCATAGCCGTCTGGTCTCGGCGGCGTGGCGCCGCGGGGTCTTGCCGACAAATGTGAGACGATGGACGCGCACAGGGAGGTGGCGCTGTCTGGCGTTATGGTGGTGTCGACGACAGTTAGACCGGGCAAGGTAGATGCAGCAGTAAAACACTAAAGATGGATTGGTGGCAGGTGGCTGCGGCGGCATCATACCCGGCAGGCGTCCTGATTGAGGAAGTGCACCGGACTGGTGGGTGCCCCATACTCGGCAGGCGTCCTGGTTGGGACATCAGGTCTTAGATGTTAGGTTTGACTGCGAGGCTTGTTTGGTATTAGGCCCAGACTATCAGCATGCCTTCATCAACTGGATAGAAGTAGCGACAGATGTTGCCTAGACGGTGGCTTTTGTCTTAGTGTTGTATAACTTTGTAAGGTCTTGTGTGAATAATTAATAAAGTGGTTGCATGCATTGTTCAGATGCAGAGGCCGGAGGTTCTCCTTCTTTTCTAAAAAAAGGAGATAGAGAAACAATCATCAGTTTTAGTGTGAAAATGCCCATAAACCACATCCCTTTGTATTTTGACCCAGCTCCAAGGACTAACTAGCTCCGCCATTGCCCTAAGGAATTATTACCCTCACAAAATAAACGGTCGTTGGTTTTATACTGCTCCGACCCCTCCGTAGCAGTACAGGGTATCATAAAAATCTCCTTGTTTGAGAGTTATGGGCTAGCATAAGCGAGCTCAAGGATTCGGCTCTCCACAACGATTTTTGTTGACGAAATACAGTGGTGCTGTTTTTTTTCTCTATTAATTAAGGAAAGTGGATTTTACGAAGTTTCGGCAGTCATGTAATCCAGCGTACATGTGCAGGAATACGGCGTGCCCCATGGAGGTTACCCGTCTATCCAGAGACAAATAGCCTCGAGCATTCTGTTCACAGCACGCGAGGCAGGTTAGAGTCACACGGCAAGCAAGCGGGCCGATTCCTGAGAGTCTAAACTCGCATTCCTCTCATTCCAGTCCAACGCAAAGGAGTGGACTCCGGATATCTTCTTTTGTTATGGTTGTCTTAGGATATTATAGATGTTTACGGTCCTTTGTGTTTGAGTTTCAGTGTGCTTGTAAGGGTCACCTATTTTGTATTGTTTCTTGATTGGAATGCAAAGAATTCTCAAAAAGAAAAAACTCTTGAGCAGAGTCCTAGAACTAGATGCGAGCGCATCGATTACAACGGCAGCAGCGCCGCATGTCAAAAGCCTCATGCAGAGTCCAACAGTGTCACTGATACTCTATTTTCTGATGCCTCTTATGCCCATCAAATCTTGTTGTGGAATTGAACTACCGATTGCATCCGGCATACTCTTTGCTGCTCTTCTCTCCAACCTTTCCCTCTAGTAACTAGTCGATGTGCTCTACTTATGGGTATGTATACGTCAGTGAATAAGTGGCTACCAAACACTTATTTAGTGATTTCACGTACTTAATATGTTGCTTTTTTACATTGTCTGTACAATCTCAACTATGAGGAATCTATCTATCTAGTTTTTTTTTCACTTTCTTCCTCAGAAAAAACCATTTAAAACTTGATTACTTGAGCAACAATAACCAAAATGTGCAAATTTGATCCCTATATATCCGCGGATGCATTTGCGGATAGGAGCCGGTGACCCCTCATTTGTCCCCACACCCCCCATTTGCAAATACCTATTTTCAACATCATTCATGCAGCGTGAAACCCATCATAAGTAGTTCATCTTATATGGATAAAAACAACCTACATTTGAATGAAAACTACCCTGCTTCTACTCATCATCTTTGGAGATGGACCGCCGGCCTTGTGGTCATTAGCGGCGGGGCGAAGCTCTGGCACCCTCTCCTCATCGTCCATGTACAATGGCCGCTAATGCCTCATATCGGAGAGGTGGATAAGACGACGGTTGGCCACGACCTCCCGCTTGGACTGGTGTGACTCAAAGATGACTTGGTTTTTGACCACAAGGATGGGATCAATGATGAGCACCGCGAATGCAACATGAGCCGATTACTCCGCCTCCAATTGTTGCTCTGCGCGAGGTGAGCCGCCTCTACCTCAGCGTCCTGGGCGAGCTGGAACTCCACCTCCGCCCGCTCTATGCCAAATCTGCAGGGCTCCACGCCCGACATCTCCTCTGCCGCCGCCTCCTCTGGCACCACCATGTCCTCCTCCTCGTCGGGTACCTCCATATCCGCCTCCACCTCGTCCTCCTCCTCCACAAGGTGTTGGGCGCCCCGTATCTCAGCACCGCGCACTGCCCGCATGATCTCTGTAGTTATTTACCCAAATCACCACACTTGGGGCTAGGGTAACAACTTGGTACCGCTTTTGAACCAAGGCACAAAAAACCATCAAACTTGCGCCTAATGCATAATGCCGAGCACTAACGCTCGAATTTGGTCGCGAAAACAGCAAAACCGACTGATGGGACCCGCCTGTCGGCTGAGGTGCATGCTTGTGTGGACAATATGTCGAGTTGGGAGACGGTCCCACTTGCCATTGACTCAAGTGTTTATTTATTTTTCAACTTTTTCCTTTTTATTTCTGCCTCTTTTTTCTCTGGGCATTTAGTCGAACAGGTTGTGAGCGCTAGACCATGGACATCAAAAAACCACTAGAGAAGATGTGCGCAACGGCAGCACCTAACCAGGCCGTCGCGCCGGAACACAGGTTGTGTATGCGGGCCGCGTCCCGGAAGTGGCGGCCCGTCGGAGGTGGACGCGGACATAGCCAGTGCAGGATCTCACCGGAGCTTAGCGTGCGGCCACTGAACCTCGTGCGTGGCCATGGGGTCGCACGAGAGCCACAGTGCACTCGCGCGGTGCAAACAACAATGGCGGCTGGTGGTGCGGGCCATGCGAGCGTGCGCAGGTAGGGCCATGCGTTGGGTGCGTCTGTGCGGCCGAGGCTAGCCATGGCCGACGACCAGGGTCAGCGCAGGACGAGCTGTTGCCGGATCTCGTGGGAGTGGTGCTGGGCGCGTGTAGGTGCATGTGTGCTCATGGCGATGGGAGCGCGTAGACCAGGCGGCCCTGGGCTAGCTCGAGCAACTGCTCGACTGCCATGGCCATGGTGGCCATGTAGCTCTCATCCCGCATAGGCACAGAGAGTGCGGGCGTCCACGCCAAAGGGAGCGGCGTCATGCTATGAGGCCTCACAGCCCCCCTCCCCACCACCACGGTGCTCGCCGGTATGGCCGAAGTCCGGCCACCCACAAGCTGCTCGATGTAATGTCGCATAGAAAAAGAACTGGAGTGAAGATGATCATGTAGTCACAGACAGGCGGGGTCCGCGTCTCATCTGCCACCTCGGCTAATCAAAGTATTTTTTTGTGCTTGGTCTTTGCCACATCAGCCCCAATAGGCGGGCCCCACCGGTCGGTTTTGCTGTGTCCACGACCATATTCGAGTGTTAGTGCTCCGCATTACGCATTAGGCGCAAATTTGGTGGTTTTTTGTGCCCTGGTTCAATGTGATACCAAGTTGTTATCTTAGCCCCAAGTGTGGTGGTTTTGGGTAAAAAACTCTGATCTCTGCACGGCGGTGCTCGGGACTAATCATCTTGTAATATGTGATCTTCTGCTGGACCATGGTGGATGGCAAGGTCGGAGCGGTAAGGGAAGCGAACGAGGGAAGCAGTGGAGGAGTGGACGAGAGGGAAAGGATGGAAATGGAGGTAGCTGGGGTTTACCCTCGTTGTCCGGCTTAAATAGTCGGATTTGGTTCCTCGGGTGGCAAGCCAGAGCAACGACACGAATGTTACTCATCCAAAATTGACGAAGGCACCCATAGCATAGACAGTTTATGCGCGAGTCCTGCTTGTCCTTCCGATGTGGTGGACACACCCAAGCGTCCCATATCCAATCCACATATAGCCTATATATGAGGAGTGGTCAGATTAACCAGACGTTTGGGCTTGGTTTAAAGTGTCTGGTTGAGTGGCGTTTCTTTATTTGGGCCTCTGTATGGGTTTTCCGGACAACCCGA
>LT934112.1:557720479-557744053 GCA_900231445.1 Triticum turgidum subsp. durum | reverse complement strand
AAGCTAATCACTGCTACTTTAATAATCGCCCTAATTCAAAACTGATGGATGGCTTCGCGGACGCGTCTGCCTCCATGCCTACGTGGAAATGAACTGCCTATAGCACCCGGCATATTCATTTTGCTGCTCTCCTGTCCACCTTTCCCTCTAGTAACGAGCCGATATGGTCTATTTATGGGCATGTATACGTCAGTGAATAAGTTGCTACCAAACGCTTATTTAGTGATTTCACGTATTTAATTTGTTGCTTTTTTATTTTGTCAGTACAATCCCAACCATAAGGAATCTATCTGTCTAGTTTTTTTTTTCAGTTTCTTCCTCCAAAGTTGGCACTGGTGAGAGAAAATGCCATTTAAAATTTAACCACTAAGAGCAACTATAACCGAAATGTGCAAATTTGACCCCTATATGTCCACGAATGCTTTCGCGGAAAGGAGCTGGTCACCCCTCGTTTGATCCCACCCCCCATTTGCAAATCGCTATTTTCATACTCATCCATGCAACGCGTAACACGTCATACGTAGTTCATCATATATAGATAAAGCAAGTTACATTTGAATGAAAGCTACCCTACTTCTATCATCGTCTTCAGTGATGTAGATGACCGCAGACCTCGTGGTCATTTGAGACGGGCGAAGCTCTGGCGCCTCCTCCTCATCGTCCTCGTATACGATTAGCCGCTCCCGCCACACGTCACCAAGGTAGATATGACGGCGGTCCACCACCACCTTCCACTCGGATTGGAGTGACTCAAAGATGGGCCTGTTTTTGGGCTACGAGGATGGGATCAGTGATGAGCGCCGAATGTGGCAGTGCCCGCTTGCTCTGCCTCCAACTATTGCTTTGCTACGAGGTGCGATGCCTCCACCTCCGCGTTTTAGGTGATCTGGAACTCCACCTCCGTCTCCTCCGTGCCAAATCCGCCGGCGTACATGCCCGTCGTCTCCTCCTCCGGCACCACCATGTCCTCCTCCTCCTCTGGTACCTCGGTATCCACCTCCACCTCGTCCTCCTCCTAAGCAAGAAATTGGCACCACATATCTTGGTAGAGCGCACCGCCCGCACAATTTCCACGTGGTGCTCGGGCCTAAGCATTTTGTAATATGTGATCCTTTGTCGGACCATGGTGGATGGCATGGTCGGAGCGGAAAGGGAAGCGGACGGGGAAAGTTGTGGTGGAGCGGATTGGAGGGAAAGGAGGGAAATGGAGGTGTATAGGGTTTACCCTTGCCGTCCGGCCTTAAAAACAGGATTTGGTCCCTCGGGCGACAAGCCAGAGCGGCGGATGAATGCATACTCATAAAATCGTCGGAGGAACCTGTATGACATATGTTTTACATGCGGGTCCCGCTCATCCTTCTGATGTGGAGGACGCTTCCAGGCGTTCCATATCCACCCGACATGCATATAGCCTGCATATGAGGAGTGCGGACAATCCACACGTTTGGGCTGGGTTTAGATGGTCCGGTTGGGTGGCGGTTCTTTATCTTGGCCTCTGTCTTGACTTTAGATGCTCCAATATACCTAATCTATTATATAATTATAACAATAGGCAAACAAGCCATTAGGTTCGTCCACATATGTTAATATTATTTACACCGTCAGATCAAATTAATAATGGCCAAGATTTAACGGTTTTTACGTAACATAAAAACATGTACGTATGGAGCAACATATAGAACTGCCACGTTCCTTGGTCACGTGTATGTGCGTATGCAAAACAACATAAGGTACACGGACAACCAGTTTTTCTATAAAAAAAATAAATCCTATTAAAAAAGGAAAGGTCCATATTAGGAATCTAATATATATTTCCATGAAAGAGACAGCAGCGTTGTACAATTAGCGTAGATAAGACCTTCAGCCGTACAAATTCTACTTATTACCCGCAAAAGAAAAAAGAAGTTAAATCCTGAGCAGAATTCGAGGGCAAAGGACTCGCACGGAAAAGGGGCCGAAGGGACTTCTGTTGCCAACATGGTGAACCAGAGGAACCTCAACTCCCACAAGTTCAAGGGAAAGAACGGTGTCCAACAAAATACCGACTTCAAGAAGAAGGGTAAGAAGACCTTCAAGAAGAACAAGAAGGATGAGGGCTGCTTTACTTGTGGTTCGACTGAACATTGGGCCAACAGGTGCCCAAACAAGTTTAAGAAGTCAGGACAGGACTCCAAGTCTGTCAACATGATTGTGGGCAACAATGAGAATGGTGCATCTGGGTACGGTAATTTATTTATTGTTTTTTCAGTGTTTCAGCCTACCGATTGGTGGGTGGATACAGGTGCAGGTGTTCATGTGTGTGCTGACATTTCATTGTTCTCTTCTTACCAGGTCACAGGCCACGGGTCCGTATTTATGGGGAATGGCGCGAGTGCTTCTGTTCATGGTGCTGACACGGTCGATCTGAAGTTTACTTCGGGAAGGATCGTGCAGCTGAAGAACGTGCAACATGTCCCCGCCATCAAGAAGAACCTCGCTAGTGGCTCCCTTCTATTTAGAGAAGGGTTTAAGTTGGTATTCGAGTCTAATAAATTAGTTGTTACCAAGTATGGACTATTTGTTGGAAAAGGTTATGAGAGCGGAGGGATGTTCCGCCTTTCCCTCGCAGATTTCTGTAATAAAGTCGTGAACCATGTTCATTCGAGTGTTAATGAATCTGAGGTTTGGCATTCACGTCTTTGTCACATAAGTTTCGGTGTTATGACGCGGCTAGCTAAGTTGGATTTAATCCCGAGTTTCACTTTAGCAAAAGGTTCTAAGTGCCTGTCATGTGTGCAAGCTAAGCAACCTCGCCAGCCTCACAAGGC
This sequence comes from Triticum turgidum subsp. durum, assembly GCA_900231445.1. NCBI lineage: Eukaryota > Viridiplantae > Streptophyta > Magnoliopsida > Poales > Poaceae > Triticum > Triticum turgidum. Next base: position 557,741,246 of record LT934112.1, on the reverse strand, counting down.
TGCGGAGGAGAGACACTTGGCACCATTAGAACTCATACATTCTGATCTTTGTGAGATGAACGGTGTATTGACTTAAGGTGGAAAGAAATACTTCATGACATTGATAGATGATTCCACTAGATATTGCTATGTGTATCTGTTAAGTACTAAAGATGAGGCTCTACACTACTTTAAAATCTATAAGGCAGAAGTTGAGAATCAACTTGAAAAGAAAATTAAACGATTCCGTTCAGATCGTGGTGGAGAGTACTTCTCGAGTGAGTTTGATTCCTTCTGTGCGGAACACGGCATTATTCATGATAGGATGCCTCCCTATTCACCCCAGTCAAACGGGGTTGCCGAGCGGAAAAACCGTACTCTAACTGATCAGGTTAACGCCATGTTAGATACGTCGGGTTTATCCAAGGCATGGTGGGGGGGAGGCTATATTGACGGCATGTCATGTCCTGAATAAAGTTCCGATAAAGGATAATGATATCACTCCCTATGAGAGATGGGCAAAAAGAAGGACAACACTCTCGTACTTGCGTACTTGGGGCTGTTTGGCGAAAGTCAACGTGCCGATCCCAAAAAACGTAAGCTTGGACCCAAGACTGTGGACTGCGTTAATTTGGGCTACGCTAAGAACAGCGTTGGCTATAGATTTCTAGTAGTGAAATCTGAGTTACATGAGCAGAAGGTCGGTACAATCATAGAGTCTAAGGATGCTACATTCTTTGAGGATATTTTTCCTATGAGAGATATGCAAAGCACTACTAGACAGGAATCTAAGGAGACTCCTGAGCCTGCCATTCCTATGGAATATTATGAACGAACACATGATGAAAATCCTGAGGAGGATGAGGAGGAAACCCTTGGTAGGGGCAAGAGACAAAGGACTGCAAAGACCTTTGGTGATGATTTCTTCCTGTACCTCGTGGATGATACTCCCACTTCTATCTCAGAAGCGTATGCCTCTCCAGAAGCTGACTACTGGAAGGATGCGGTTCGTAGCGAGATGCATTCCATCATGGCTAACAGGACATGGGAGATCACTGAGCGTCCCTATGGTTGCAAACCATTGGGATGTAAGTGGGTGTTCAAGAAAAAGCTTAGGCCCGATGGTACGATTGAAAAGTACAAGGCCAGGCTTGTGGCCAAGGGCTATGACCAGAAAGAAGAGGAAGATTTCTTCGATACTTATTCACCTGTGGCTAGACTGACCACCATTCGAGTATTACTCTCGTTGGCGGCCTCACATGGTCTTCTCGTCCATCAAATGGATGTTAAGACGACTTTTCTGAATGGAGAGCTAAATGAGGAAATCTACATGCAATGGCCAGATGGCTTTGTGATAGATGGTCAGGAAAGGAAGGTGTGTAAGTTGCTGAAATCATTATATGGCCTGAAGCAAGCACCTAAGCAATGGCATGATAAGTTCAACACAACTCTGACATCTGTTGGTTTCGTTGTTAATGAGGCTGACAAATGTGTATACTATCGCCATGGTGGGGGCGAAGGAGTTATACTGTGCTTGTATGTTGATGACATACTGATATTCGGAACAAACCTCAAAGTCATTGAGGAGGTCAAATCGTTTCTGTCTCAGAACTTTGAGATGAAGGACCTTGGTGTGGCTGATGTTATCTTGAACATCAAGCTACTGAGAGATAATGAGGGTGGGATCACACTTCTGCAATCCCATTATGTTGAGAAGGTGTTGAGTCGTTTTGGATATTCGGACTGCACACCATCTCAAACACCATATGATCCTAGCGTGTTGATTCAAAAGTCCAAAGGCATGGTTAAAAATCAATTGAGATACTCTCAAATTATTGGTTCACTGATGTACCTAGCGAGCGCAACGAGGCCTGACATCGCGTTTGCTATGAGCAAACTGAGCCGATTTGTTTCCAAACCGGGTGATGTACATTGGCATGCTGTTGAAAGAGTTATGCGCTATCTGAAAGGTACTATGAACTATGGACTTCACTATACCGGAGACCCATCGGTACTTGAAGGGTATAATGATGCGAATTGGATCTCTGATGCTGATGAGATGAAGGCCACAACTGGGTATATGTTTACTCTTGGAGGTGGAGCTGTTTCCTGGAAGTCTTGCAAGCAAACGATCTTAACGAGATCGAAAATGGAAGCAGAATTAACAGCATTAGACACTTCTGGTGTTGAAGCAGGATGGCTTCGAGATCTTTTGATGGACTTGCCACTGGTTGATAAACCGGTTCCGGCTATCCTTATGAACTGTGACAATCAGACTGTCATCACCAAGGTGAAGAGTTCAAAGGACAACATGAAGTCCAACAAACACATAAGAATGAGATTAAAAGCTGTCAGAAAATTAAGAAACTCCGGAGTGATAGCGCTGGACTATGTCCATACGGCTAAGAATCTGGCAGATCTCTTTACGAAAGGGCTATCACATCTCGTGATAGATAGTGCATCGAGGGAGATGGGTATGAGACCCACATGAGTTGCCATGGTGGTAACCCAACCTATGTGATCGGAGATCCCGTGAAGTAGGACCTGGGAAACAAGCCAGTGGTGAACTGAGGAGAGTAACTTCACTAACCCACTCCGTTGGAGATGCAATACTCTCAAAAACTGTATGGAAGGATGATTACTGTTTTAATGTGTTCCAAGGCTTATATGTATAAACAAGATGCTATCCTACAGAGCGATCTTTGGAGGAACACACCTATGTGAGCCCGACTGCTAGTCACAGTCTATGAGATTGGGGTGTTCTTTAGTAAGCTCATGAATAGGCCAGGAGTGTGACTTATATGCTCCACCCGAGGGGTCAGCCTTCGGCAGCCCAGTACTAGTAAGACATGTGGTGAAACTTCTTTACGCCAAACTAACAATTCAAGGCATAGTCCATTGTTCAGTTGTGAAGGAGTGTAGCTACTTGCTCTAGGTGAAGCTCAACCTTAACAGGTCTTCACTTAAACACTAGTATATCAAAACAGCGTTTGGAACAAAGGACAAAGTGGGCCCCTGAGATCTGGTGGGGGATTGTTGAAATGTGAGATGGGCCTAGAGCCCATATGACACTTTCAGATTTGATATCTAAGGGCCCATGTAGGTGGCATGACAAGGTGGTGGGAAGTTTAGTCCCACCATGCTAGTGGAAGGAAAGTTGGAGTGGTTTATAAGGGTGGCTCTTCTACATGCTATTAGATCTTGAGAAGAGAAGAGGCCCTCACGCGCTCCTCCTCCGCCGCCCGCCTCGCCACGCCTCGCCTCGCCTCGTCACGACGCGCCGCGGGTTGCGGGTTGCGGGAATGAGCCGAGCCGAGCCGAGTTCACACCTATGCGCTTATTTTTGCCAGTCACTAACGGAGAGGTTCTGACAGCAGGGCCACGATCTGAGACGTCGGATCGTGGGCTGACACGGACTCGGACGTGGGTCAAGCCCACGTCTCTCCACGCGGCTGCGTCTATATAAGTGTGCGGTGTCCCCTAACCCTGGCCGCCACGAACAGATCACATCTGCTCACGCGCACGCCCACCGTCGTTCCTTTGCTGCTGCTGCCGCCGGTGACTCCATCCCGTCCGCCGCGTACACGGTCGACGGGAGAGCAGGTCTCCGAAACCACGCCCTTCTGGTTCCTGTACGGGGTGAGGGGCGAATAGGTTTTTGGGCAGCGATTACGCGACTGCTCGCTTTCGATCGTCTACTTCCTCTACGTCCGCGTCGCCTTCATCATCACCATGTCCACCGACCCCGACCGTGCCGCCGCCGAGAAAGCTGAAGCCGACAAGAAGGCCGCCGAGGACGCCGCTGCTGCCACCAAAGCCGCAGCCTCTGCATGGCCTACTGGAGGGTATAACTTGTTTATCCTGCTCCTGATTAATTTCATATTAGCAGTACTAGCAGTATGTGTAGATTTGTCTATTGTTTGCTTAGTACGTGCATGTTTAGATCAAAGTCAGTACGTCATCAACTTAGTCAATGCCATGCTAGTGATTTACTCGTGGATTAATTTAATCGAGAAATTGCCTATTTACTCGACATGTGTGATGACATGTATATGCTATAAATTGAACTATTTATATAATTTTGCAATACTGCAATTCGGTTCGGATGCTACCTTTGCTTAGTGTTATTGCTAAATAATTGTCTTTTGTGGCATATAAGGACTGGACGGTGTCATGCCAACGCCGCACCCCTAGCTTCGCCTGCCTCGGCGCGTCCGTACGGACGGCCACGTACATAGAGGTAACTCATTTGATTCACTCAATTGGATGAAGGTGCCATATTTGTGTGATTCAGTCACGAGCGGTTCATCCATGCTGCTCTCGAGCTCTTTATTTATATTGGAGACACTTCCCCCTTCTTCGACATATGAATATGCCTCGCCTCGAAGATAAAGAAATCCTGAGTAAGGAGAGAGATTCTCCACACGAACGAACGACCCGTCAGGTTCGAACTGACTTAGGTTGGACCAGGACCCACCTATCTCCACCAAGAAGGAATCGCTTTGGTTACGCAGTTCAGTTGGCGATAAAAGCCTTCCTAATCTGCGGGCCGGTAGGCCAGCCAACTAACTCTTCAAATGAAGAACTAAGAGAATTTGTTTCTGCTATTTATTTTATGTGCCTTCTTCTGTGAGTTGAGTTCTGAAATAAATAGGAAGTTCATCCCATCATGTTTCCTGACGATAGAAGCGCTGATGGATTATAAGCTAATGTATGTCAGGTATACGTTAACTGATCCATATTATAATTAGTTAGCTTTTGAGATATTATATGTGGATGCTAAGCTATGAGGAGAACCTTATTAGCTCATGCGTCGTCCATCGTCTTTTGCTGGAATCTGTTCATGATAGGTTAGCATTTGATAACATAGAAAGCCATGGTTTCTACAAGACTCAAGCAAATCAGATATTAGGGCAATGACCGCCCTAATTGTTTAGGAAGAGTACTCTGATATAAAGGAAGAATGACCGTCGTTATTTGGGTCTTTTGGCAAGGAAGAATGACCTTCACTATTTTTTGTGGTGTCTATTAAATTTTTGTATATTTCTTCTTATGTGAGCACATGTAGCTTAAAAGGAACACTTATTTTACTGTTGCTGCTGTTAGGTACTAACCAATAGTTTTTGGCATTTTGATAGAAGAAACCATGTATGAAAGCCTTCATATTTATGTGTGTTATATGCCTTTTCCAACTTTCTAGATATGATTAACTTCATATTTGCCTATTATTTCTCAAACTAATTGGCGGCACATAGGTACTATACACATAAACTAGAACATAAAGGCTCGCGTTGCCGCGCCTATCCATTCTAATGAAATAATAATGTAAGTATCTTTAAAATATGTAGAAATTCAAATAAATAATATAACCTAAACATTTCTGATTACTCAAGTCCACAAATGTAGAGAAAGATTATTTGCTTTTTTTACGGAAGAAATAAATTTAATTAAGAGGCCACATCTCCGCTTGGATACTTAAGTTACATTTATGTTCTAGCATGAATATATTACCGATAAAGGATAGCCTCCAATTCAGTAGCAGAAAAACACCAATGTTCTTGCCGGCAATGGTACTTGAACAACCAAGGGAGGAATAAAAAGAACATGCCTTGACTGCGGCCAGATATAGGTGCAAACTCAACTACTCAAGGTCTAGTTACGCTGACCGTTCAACACTAACATCATTATACCTATAATGAACAAGAAGTGCCTGAAAATATAAGCACATAAGCTTCTATTACATGCAAATTTAGGAAAGAAAAAAAAAGGCTTCTACGAATCTATAAAAGCTATGTTTCACCCCTCCATAAAGGCTTCTACCAAGAATGTAATACATGCACCGTAGAAATCATCAATTTCAATGACAATGTCGAAGTATGTTACTAATAAAAGGTATGTATTTCGTTCCTTTTCAGTGCATAGACAGTCATGTGTCAAATAGTAAAAACTGCAGTAGGATAAGAATGCTGAAGAAGTGATCATCACATTTGCAGTTCGCTTGAGAAATCCTTCATATATGACTATATGAGACCAATCATGTGATAAATGTTGAGCATGTCATCCTTGGAATCAAGTATTTAATATCTCCTCACTTGGCATTCAATTTCTTTGATACCTGCAGACGAATAGCTAACAACATAAGGAAAAGCATCATAGATCACCCTCTATTCAACTAACAGGAACAATGGGGGATGATGTTGAACACAGTACATACAGATTTGCCAATATTTATACCATTAGCATGTGTTTTACTCGTCCTAATTATTTCAAACCATGGCCTTATACTTGAGCACTGACAGAGCCATCAAATCAGAAATTTAGAATTAAGAATAAAAAACACCTAATGCCCCATCGGCAATACAGATGAACATGGAAATAGTACTACAATCTCAAACTGACATGTAAGAATGGGTAAACAAAAGACTTTCACCAAATCAAATAATGACTTGCAGCGCTAGTACCTTGCACACAAGTATTTATCTCCCGAAGTGAGCACGCTTGAGAGTGAGAATGGGGCTGTCTCCTTCCAGCAAGAAATCCATCGCTATCGCAGAGATAATCCATTCAGTCGGTTGCAAAGCTGGATGGTAGCCGCAGATGGAAGATACGGCAGGGTCTAATAGCCAGAGGGTTGCTGCGACGGCCGCACACCGCCTCTTTTTCTTCCCCGGCGGATGGAAGGACAAGAGGAAGGAGAGGAAGCGAGGGTCTAACGTTCAGGGACGGCGTGCAGCGGTCGGCTCTAGGGTTTACTAAGGGTGTGCGGTGGTGTCAGGAACTCAGGACTAAGGGCATCTCCAGCCGCGCCTCCAACAGGCCCTCCCCAGGCGATTTTGCCGCGCCGGCAACAAAAAAAAGGCCCCAGTCGCGCCCCAGAAGCCCGTTTTTGCCTGCTCGGGCCAAAACTGGTGCCGGTGGACCCAGGCCGAACCCAGCGCCCTGGGGGGCGCTTGGGGAGCCGGCGCAAGCGAAAAAGGCACGCGGGCCTGCCCTGGAAGCAACCCGAGGGTCTTTTCCCGCCGTTTCTTGACGCTTTTTTCTCGCATCTCTCCCGCTCGCCTTCCTCCCCCTAAACCCCCTTTCTCCCGCTCGCTCGCCTTCCTCCCGCCAAACCCCCTCCCGCTCGCCACGAAGAAGCACGCCATGCCGCTGAAGAAGTACGCCATGCCGCGCGCGGCGGCAACCACGACTGGCGCCGTGGCCAAGCCGAAGCCGAGGAAGCCGAGGGCGCCGCCATAGAAGCCACCAGGCCTGTCGAACTCCGAGTGGAGGGTGGAAGTTCAGCAGCGCGAAGCGGTCACCGCCGACAGGCGGAACAGGGCCATAGCCAAGAAGGCCCGCGACAACGCGGCGCGCGCGGGGACGTCTTCCTCATCGGTCGACCAGGCGGGGATGAACCCACCCGTCGTCAGCCACGCCCAGTACGCGCCCTGGGGACAACAAGGCGCGGGATCTCCATGGGGTTCATCGTCGCCCGGCTGCTACGCCGACGGCGACGCGCACGGCGGGTTCAACCCAAATGGAGTCCATTGAGCATTGACTCGCCGACGCCCAGGCCGTCCTACGCGAAGAGAAGACCGAGGCGCGGTGGTCGTCGCTTATGAAGAACAACTCCATCAAGCTCGACCTGCTCCGGACGAACGTCGCCGCGAAGAAGAGGAACACCGACATGGCTTTTCTGATGAGCGGGGCGGACATGCTCCAGAGCAACGACGAGAAGCTCAAGGCGTGGTACCTGGTGCAGCGCGGCCTCATCCTGAACGAGCTGCCGACGGCAACGCCGACGACGCCGATGACGCCCACGACCACACGGACGCCAAGCCCGGACAGCGCCTCTACATCGCCGCCCAGCAGTGCCGAAGCCGCGCCGACGCAGCCCTGCGACGAAGCAGGTCCGACACCGACAAGCCCGCGCACGCCGACTCCGCCAACGCCTGGAGCCGACCAAGCCGAGTGATTCGTTACGCACGGCTCCCCTCTATTTTTTGTAATGCCAGGCTACGTCCGATCGCCGGATTTGTGACGTCTTTTGAGAGCGGGAACGACCAAGTTTGAATTTTCCGCATCCTGGGGCCGGCGCGTGGGGGCGTGACTGGGAGCTAGGTCGCCCCCAGGGGCCGAACTAGCGCCGGCACGCCCCCAGGCCGCTCTATTTAGGCGCCATGGGGGGCCGAACGGCTGGAGATGCCCTAAGGAGGCCGCCGCCACCACCATCGCCCGAGTCTCCCAAAGCCATGAGCCCCCATGCACGCCTCACACGTTCCCCTGGCCCTGCGCCGATCGCAACCGTGTGTTGGGAATCGAAGGGCGCGGCATCAAGTGATTGAGAGGGTGCCTAGGTGGGTCTTCGGTGCAGCCGCCCATTTGGTGTTGGGCCGGCCCGGACGCTCGGGTAGCGCAGTAAAAAGACTGTGGGATCGCGCGGTGGAACGACGAGAACATCCAGAGCGTTCAGTGAACCAATCGGACGGATCAGGGTGCCAAATCACTGTGGAGGCGTCTAGGTGGCTCCATCTTATTGTTTCTTAATATTCATGCATGTGTTAGAATTGGGTTGGATTATCAGACCCGACCGGATCTAGCTTGTTGCCGCGACGGGGTGTTGCTACTTTTGGGCGCATTTCAGGCTGTGGTTTGTGAATGTGTATGAGTGGAAATAGAAAGGGATTTGGGTGCCGAATCTTTGGATGGGAGGAATGGAGCAAGGCGTGATGAAAGGGGCGACGTACGGGATGAGATTAAGCAGGCATTTGCACCGCATGCCCGTCCCCATTATGGTTGTCCTATATATAAATTTGCACACTAACACAGGAGTATCGTATTATAATTACCATATTGTATTATATTATATTATTGTTGCGATCACCTATTGTAGATTTCAGTAGGTTTCTGTATTGAGTGATTTTTACATTTACTGGGGATGGCTATATTAAGAGGTCAAGATGCTGATGGTAGTCACTATGGCATTTTCATCATTTTTCTAGAAACCTTGGGAAGGTACGTGCAATTCAAACTTCTTAGAATAATTTGGAAGAAAGTACTAGGTTTTATGCATATTCTTATTTGTAATTGTCATTCAAATATTATTATAATTATTTTTCATTTTATTTTAAATGTGATGCACACGGGCATGACAATAATTTTTGGAGAAACAGATATCCTCCAAGCAACTATATGCCTCGGATAAAAAAAACTATGACAGCCTTCTCTATTTTGTACTTGCAAGTAATTGGTGTACGTGCATGTTAATTAGCACATGTTTTTCCTGAAGCTGACATGTGATTGTTGGTCATATTTTCTTTTTTTTTTGAAACGAGGCAAAAGCTTTGCCTTATATTGATAAAGAAGGAGCAAGAACAACAGCAAGGTGGGAATGGCTTAGGCCATCCCAAAGGAAAAGGAAAAAACAAAAACAACAAACAGATCAGCCCACAAGATCCGCCAGGTTTTTTGCTCCCGCTAGAGTCCAATCTTTTGCTGCCTCTCTTATCTTGTGCATGACCACCACCGGCAGAGAGGATTTCTTGTTGAAGACTCTCTCATTTCTTTCCTTCCAGATTTCCCAGGTGATGAGCATGATAGCCGTTTTTAGACCCTTGGGAGAGGAAGAGGGCGACCTAGCTAAGGCCTGCCAGTAGTCCACCACCTTGGGGCGACCAGAGCCCATGCTAAGCAGTAATTCCGGGCAGGAGAGCCAGGATGCCGCCGCGGACCAGATCCTCTTGGAGTAACGGCATTCAAAGAGCATGTGTCTCGCCGTCTCAGGGGAGCACCGGCATAGCTGGCAGGAGGGCTGGTGTGGCCATCCACGTTTGGCCAGGCGATCCGCGGTCCAGAGGCGATTTTGGACGGCGAGCCAAGCGAAGAAGCGGCATTTGGGAGGCGCCCACGTTTTCCAGACAATCGAGCCGAAGGAGCAAGGCAGCGCGGTCGTGAACTGCGCCTTATAGGCGGAGCTCGCAGAGTAGCATCCATTTGGGGAGAGGGTCCAGATGATGGAATCTTCTATATCTGGGGAGAGCTGGATATTTGAGATGAGATCCCATAGCTGGACGAACTGACCAATGTGCTCTGCCGTGAAGGCCTCCACCGCAATATCCGCTACCCAGGTATGATCAGTAAGGGCATCATGGACCGTTCGGTTTTTCCTCCTCGAAGCTTTGAAGATCAGAGGTGCCATATCTTTCGGTGGCTTGCCGTCAAGCCATGAGGAAGACCAAAAGGAGGCCTTCTTGCCATCCCCGATAGTAACACGAGTCGCGGCGTTGAAGAGCTGTCTATCTGAGGCATCGTTAGGAGTTTCAAAACCTACCCAAGGTTTTTCAGGAGCCTTCCATTCGTCCCAAAGCCAGCGAAGTCTAAGGGCGCGGGAGAACCTTTCCAAATCTAGGATCCCCAATCCACCAAGCTCCTTAGGGCGGCAGACCTTCTGCCAGTTGACCTTGCATTTCCCACCGCTGACAGATTCCTTGCAGTCCCATAGCATACCGCGACAGATCTTGGCCATAGCCCTTAGGAAGCCTTTATCCACTTTGATAGCGGTCAGGAGGAAGATCGGCATGGAAGAAAGGACAGATTTCACATAAGTGCAGCACCCCGCCCGATTTAGGAATCTTCCTTTCAGAGGGTTCAACCTTGACGCAGCTTTATCAATGTATGGCTGAAGGTCGGTCCTTCTGAGTCTACCAAGCGACAAGGGCAACCCCAAATACTTGAGAGGGAACTGGGTGATAGCCGCCGAGAAGTTTGCCAGAACTGCGGTGAGGTCAACATCGGAGCAGCGAATTGGGGCAATAGAGCTCTTAGCCACATTGGTCACCATGCCCGTAACCTCCCCGAAGCCTTGAAGAATATTTGCCAGGCAGGATATATCCTGCACCGAAGGGGCAATGAAGATGGCAGCATCATCAGCGTAAAGAGAGATCCGAGGATGTTGTGAACCTCCAGGACTTTCGCTCATCAAACCAGACGCAGTTGCTTTATCCAGAATTTGTTGCAGCGGGTCGATGGCGATATCGAAAAGCAGGGGGGATAGCGGGTCTCCTTGGCGAAGTCCTTGGCCGTGAGCAAAGTCCTTACCGGGGATACCGTTAAGGATTACTCTAGAAGTGGCCGAGGAGAAGAGGCTGGATAGCAGAGCACGCCATCTAGGAGGAAAGCCGAGACGGCGCAGAAGGTCGAGTAGATAGTCCCAGCGAACTGTGTCGAAAGCTTTGGCAATGTCCAGCTTTATGAGGAGAGCCGGAGTTTTGCTGCGATGAAGACTGCGAGCGGTGTTTCTGACATACATAAAGTTGTCATGTATGGTTCTTGTTTTGATGAAGGCACTTTGGCAGCGAGAAACAATAGCATCCATCTTCGGACCGAGCCGGCGAGCCATAGCTTTAGCGATAATCTTCGGGACCACGTGGATGAGGCTTATTGGCCTGAAATCCGTGATGGCTTCCGCACCGTCCTTCTTTGGAATGAGGACGATGTTAGCTGTGTTGAGGATGGCGAAATTAGAAGCTGACTGCTCGGAGAAAGAAGTGATGGCCCTCATGAGATCATCTTTGACAATATCCCAGCATGATTGAAAGAAAGCAATGGAAAATCCATCGGGGCCGGGGGCCTTTTCTGAAGGCATATCATCGATCGCCTCCTTAATTTCCAACTCAGAGAAGGGGAGGTCGAGATCTTCCAAAGCATGGGTGCTAGGATCAACGACCATCCAATTGAAGTCTAGCTGCCGGAGGGGAGGGCGACCCAAGGTCTTGGAGAAGTGTTCGAGAATGACGTTCTCCTTATCTTCATGTGTTGCCAGCCAACCATCATTATGTTTGAGCCTTTGGATATGGTTCTTGCGTTTCCTCGAGTTAATCCGCAGATGAAAGAACTTTGTGTTGGCGTCTCCATCGCGAAGATAGTTGATTCTGGAGGCCTGACGTTTTCTAGAGCGTTCCAAGGCCGCCAACCCTAGAATCCGTCTTTTAAGGCCAGCACGGAGGGCCCTCTCTTCCGTGGACAGGGGGCGAGAATCCTGGGCGACATCTAACTGGAGAATGACCTCCAGAGCCATGGAGAGCTGAAGCTTGCAGTTAGAGAAGAGACCCCTGCTCCAGGATCGCAAGCTGAGCGCGGTGGTCTTGAGCTTGTGGTTGATTACGTGCACCGGCTGAGTGTGAGAAGAGGGCGCTGACCATGCCTGTAGAACCGTCTCTTGGAAACCCGGCATTTTAGTCCAGAAGGTTTCAAAGCGGAAAGTCGCAGGTTTACGGGGCCCACTCTGGTTGGAAAGGAGGAGGGGGCAGTGGTCCGACAAGGATGACGAAAGAGCGTGCAAGACATGACTTTCGAAAGTCAAATCCCAGCTCGGGTTGCAAAAAGCGCGGTCCAACCTCTCGAGAGTGGGGTTCTCCCTTTCATTGCTCCAGGTGAACTTCCTGTTCTGTAGTTTTATCTCCTTGAGATGGCAAGTATTCAGAGCACGCCTGAACTGGCCCATGAGACGAAGATTCAGCTTATCATTGTTCTTGTCTTCCGCTTGAAGGATGAGGTTAAAGTCACCAAGGATGAGCCATTTCTGATCGTTGTTGGGAGCAGTGGCGATGATTTCGGCAAGAAAAGCTCCTTTATCTGTGTCAACGCTAGGGCCATATACTGTGGTGAGGAGAAAAGAGGTGCTGCACTCACGGATGGTGATCTGGGCGGAGATCAAAAAGCTGCCAATGTGAACGTTTGTAACAGAGACTTGATCTTCATTCCAGAGAAGAAGAATACCACCTCGTGTGCCAACAGCTGGCTTGTGAGCGAAAGATCTGAGCTTAAAACCACCAATGTAGGCCGCAGTTTGTTGATCTATGAAATCAAGTTTGGTCTCTTGAAGGCACGCGATATGGCAGGGAGTGTCTGACAGAAAGGCGTGGACCGTGTCTTTGCGAGCTTGGTCGTTCAGGCCTCGAACGTTCCAGTCAGCCACGTTGAGGTTGGGACCGATCATCTTAGCAGCTCAGAAAAGAAAGCCAGATAGTAGATGAAAACGGGGGTGACATGCCCGCCCCCAAAGCTATTGCATAACATCAAGACTGAGACAAACATGCCAAAACTAGGGGCCATCGAACCACGGAACCATAACCTGGTCTCCATCTAAGCAAAGTCTTTCTGAAGGCTAGAATCAGCTCCACCCGCGCCGCCCATGGCGATCAGCGCATTATCCGCATCCATGATGCTACTGGCGTTCAGCTTAAAAAGCATAGCTAGACCTTCAATGGTCTTGTCTGGCAGCTGAGTCTTGAACTTGCTGATGTACTTCTCCCTAGCTTGAATCAGAGGCAAACCTTTGGCATCACAGCCCATTTTGTTGAGGAGCACTTGTATCGCCTTATCCATAGCGTGCATCACCGGCTTAGCACGAAGGCGCTCGCTGCGACGTGCCTCAGAAGGGGGCACAGCCACAGCTGGTCGAGGACGTGGTGTGATCGCAGCAGGCCGCGGGAGGAGCGGCACAGGCGGCCTGTCGAAGAGATCTTCCACCGAGCACAGAAAAGGCGTTTCGGCCGGCGCAGACTCGAGCTCCGTGGAAGGCGTCTCCAGCTCCAGCAAGGTCGGGTCGGATGGGGCCTCGACCGCCTGGCCCAGCTGCCCGTTTGGCTCTTGCATATGAAGTGGCAGGAGCGCCACCTCATGCCCCCGAGCATCGGAAGCTACCTTCTCCATGTCGTCGTCCCAGACCTCCGGAACGTGGGGCTGGAGCAGAAGCGAGAGCGGCGACGCTTGACAAGTGGGTGCCGCCATGGTACACTCCTCCACGGGGGCTTCATCTTCCCATGTACTCTGTGGGGCAGCCTCAACCGAGGGTGGCAGCGAAGCGAGCTTCGAATTCAGGACGTCGGGTACGCCTTTGATGGCCAGGGACCAGTCCCGGCACGGCTTCTGATGCGGCGAGGCGCGACCGAGCGAGGTCAGCATAGGCGAGTTCGGGGACGCTCCCAAAGCCCACTGTGCAGCCAGCAGCTGTCCCGGCGTGAAGACGGTGGGCGCCGCGGAGGGAGTGGTAGGCGTCATCGGCTGTAGCGGTTTCATGGTGGCGGAATGCAGCGCGGTCTCAGGAGCAGCAGAAACTGAATGCTGGAGCTGCACCAGGACGGAAGCCAGGGCTGGGGGCGTGGCTACAGCCGGGGTCGCGTCCTTCTGGTTGTAGCTGCGGTGCCCGCGCTCGCTGTTGTGGTGGCGAGAGGAGCGATGATGTCCATGGCTGCATCGACGGTTGTCCAGGGGTGCGCGCCGGCCGGAGTCTCTTGCGCGCGACCTATCCCGAGCGTGGCGAGGAGAATGGCGGTCAGCGTCACCATCATCGTCATGTGGATGGCGTGTGGTTGGCCTGCGATCATCACAGCGTCGTCCAGCGCGGGATCGGCTGCGGCGGCGTTCCTTGCGGCTGCGTGAACGGGAGCGTCTGGAGTTGTCATGGCCAACGTAGCCCCGCGAACGGGAGCGGCGCGCCTCCACACCGTCCGCAGGCCGAGAGCGGGAGCGGCGCGCCTCCGTACCGTCCGCGGGTCGAGAGCGGGAGCGGCGCGACCCCTCAGGCGCAGGTCTTGAGCGGGAGCGTCGAGAGTCGCCGCGCCTGGCTTGAAACCTTCCCAGGTCCTTCTGGTCGCGGGCGTCCTTGTCGCGCGGGCGGAGGTCACCGAGAGGTGGGATCGCCGCCGGGAGGACGGAGCCGGCGCCCGCATCCACTGGCATGCCATCTATGGTGCCCAGGTGGCAAGGCGGGAGGGCGTGCACTCGCGGCCTGAAGTCCGAGATAGGGGCGTCACCATCAAGCACCGGTGCGCCGTTGAAATCCTCGATGCGGTCGATGTGGAGAAGTACCCGGAAGGTCATGCCCCTCTTCCACTGGTCCGGCCTGTCCTCGTCGATGCGAATCCTTGAAGAGAGGCCGCAAGGCGCTTTGTTGACGAAGGTGCACCACATGGCCTTGGCGATGCGGCGCGGAGACGGCGTCCAGACCCACATACCGAACGATGAGGTGACCTCCATCGTGGTGAAGCCGTCGTCGAACCGTTGCACCGCGCAGTTCCGCCCCACAAGTTGGTCCACGATTTCCGGGCGCCAAGCGAACGGCGGCAGGCCGTCCACCAACACATGGGCGCGGTAGTGGAGGTCAGCGTTGTAGCCGTGCGAGACCGCACGCCATGGCCGGAAGTGGACGTCGAGCCCATCAAGCTTGAAGCAGCATCTTTCGGTGCGCATCACCCGGTCGCGGAGCTCGGCGGAGGAAAATTTGACGATGTACTGCTCGGGGAAGTGGGAGCTCACCACCAACTCCGAGGGACGGAGACGGTACTTCCTACAGAAGACGTCTTCAACGTCGGAGCGGTCGGCCCCCGACGGTGCAGAGAGCGTCCAAGCCACGATGGCCGAGCTTTCCCAGTCCAGCCGAGCGCGGTCGAGGTCGTAGGAGGTGGCGATGTAGCACGTATCTTCCTCTGTGCGGAGCGACGGGTCGCCCAGTCCAACGCCGTCCATCTCAGCAGCCGCGCAGACGGCGGCCGGCGGGGCCGGAGGGTTGAGAGGCGTCGGGCTCGGGGTGGAGGCTTGCAGAAACGAGCGTGGAGGCCTCTTGGGGTGGCGTTCCCGCGTGCAGACGGCGACGAGGTGGTTGGGGGACTTGCAGCGGTGGCAGAGTCGGAGTCTGCCTTTTGAAGGCACGGAGGATGGCTGTTCTCCTCCCCCTTGATGACCGCGCGAGGAAGAGGAGCGGCGGCGCAGCAATGAAGAGGCGGCGTTTCGTGTTTCGAAGCGGGCTTCACGACGCGCGCGACGGGAACGCACCAGAGTCCAGCCCGGTTCCGATTCCCCAGGAGAAAAAGGTGGGCCCGCGGGATCCTGTCGGCGCGGGGAGGTTGAGCCTTGAGCGCCTTGGAGATGGGGGGCTGGGAGGATGAAGCGCACCGAGCCCCGCGGGCGTGCCGTCCTGGAAGAGGAAGCAGAACGAAGGATTCCCTTCGGGGCAGCCGACGAGAAGGACGAAGATGGAGGACAGCCCGCGCTCCTCCAGGCAGACAGCGCGCCATTAACGCGGTCGCAGACCTCCGCGGACGGCACGTCCAGGATGAGAGAGCCGACGACGGAGCTTCGGAGGCGAGGCGGCACACGAGCCTCGCGCGGCGGTGGAAGGGGGCTCGACGAAGCGGCGGCACCGGATCTTGGCGCCAAGGGTTGAGCTGGCCTCCTGAGGGGGGCCGAGGGGTAGCTGAGGGGCAGGGAGGGTGGGGGAGGTGGAGGGTGGTGGAGGGGGCGCCGGGGAGGGTTGGCCAAAGCTGGGACGCCGGCAGGAGGCGGTGGCGGCGGCCCGCCGCTGGGAGCGGGGGAGTCGCAGGAGCGCGGCCTCCTAACGGTCATAAGTTCAACCTTCATTCTCAAACGTTGCCACCTCTTGCTAGCTCCGTTGGTCATATTTTCATAGGAAGAAGACTTGGGAATATGCATAACTGATTCAGGAATGTGTATGTGTAAGGTTTTACCCATGGCCATGTACGATTCTTGAGCAAATCATTGAAGCATCATACCATCTAAGCATCAAGATGCACTTTTTTAATTATTTTCATTACAACATTAGCAGTCAGGCTAATAGAGGTGAGTCAAATTTATTACTCACACGTAGAAAAAAAATCTACCGAGACCAATAGTTACATATTTATGCTTTGGTGAAAGAACTACACAATAAGAATTAACTAAGCCCTTCGGTCCGAGCTTTACCTACGGTTCTCAATTAGAAAGCTGCTACGATTGAATATTCTACATACAAACGTATACAATCTCATTATCTGCCACCATGTTAGCAAGTATGTATTTCATGGGCATCCAATCTTTATTGTTAACTCCAAGTATGTTCTTCATTGGTAGATTTTTTTTTATTGTTGGAAAAAATGGACCATGGGCAGATATTTTTTAGATTATAATTATCTCCTTTGTTTCCTCTATATGAACCTAACTAAGTTTAGTTATTTATGTAACGGGATCCACACAATACGCACCGAAGGACTTTTGCTAAATTTTTCGCATTAATACAAGAATACTCTCTCTTTATGTTGGGAATAAATAGTTTCATATAATGAGAAGCATACAAGAAACTCGGAGCAAGCTGTTTGTATGGGTTCAAATCCTAATAGAAGAAACAACTGAAACAGGGCATCAAGACATAGCTGAAGCTAGATGGATATGCTACCTACAAACGAAGCTAGATAGGTAACACATGCTTGAAAATAGGAAAGTAAAAAAGGAAAGGAAAATAGGAACATGCATCGACGCCCAAAATGAGGATTCATGAGACAAATGTACATATGCGTGTGTATATGTAACAACAAGTCACTTTTTACATGTAAAAAGATGTATTTAATAGTTGTGCCGATGCTCTCTCAAAACATGGAGGTAAAATTGATGGTGCTAATGGCTTTAGAACTTCCGTGAAGAGATAGTGAGCATAGTCATGTCTGAATGTAATCATTCTATGCATAGTCATGTCTGAATGTAATCATTCTATTTGATTAATGAAAGTTTCATTCCCGCAAAAGAAAAATTGATGGTACTGATCAACTCATGTATTTAAGATTGAAAAAAAAATATGAATTAAACTTTGAAATGAACTAAGAGTATAACAATGAAAATGAATTCATGTATAATTCACATGAATCACAACATGAAACTCCTAGAAAGAAATAGATCTTTACATATTGTAGATTTACAATCAGGTAATTCACCATGTAGGGCTACATTTCCCCCAAAAAATATCATCATGGCTTAAAAAAAGATAAACACACATGAGAGCCTGAAATGTAGAAGGCCATATAATATGTTAGTATGAAACTAAATGATTTAACTTGACATCCCAATACATGCTTAATTTTGAAATAGCCAATTCATGTAGCGGAGGTGATTTTTTTTCAACAAATTGGATGTCCCTTTGACATTAATGATATGAGATAAACTAGAGTACAATTTGGATATTAAACTGAATTCATATATGAGGGTGAAGAAATGAGAAAGATTAACAATAGCAACTGACAATCTAGCCGCGCAAATATGCGGGTCACTTCGCTAGTTCATGATAATAAATTAACGCAACATACCCATATACAACACTTTAGTATTACCTCCCAAACATGCAGGGGTACTTCAGGACGTCTCTTACGCGGCAGCTCGCACGGAAGTGTATTTATATAAAGCTAATTCAATATTTGCTATCACAAATAAACACGGTCGAGCTGTAAGAATTACACTAGAGCACTGATGGCGCGTGTTGCCGCGCCCGTCCATTTTGGCAATAGAACGGCAGTAGTTTGCAACGAGGCCTATCATACAGGACATGATGCATACATGATCAACTATTCAACTTATAATTCCCTGAGAATTTGGTTGTGCTTCTAGTAAGATAATGTTGCCAGATAATATTTTTTATGTGCATAGAACTGCTCACAATAGGCAAAGTATGTTATACGGAAGCATACATGATCAGAGTCAGTGATCTTTCATTCTATAGCTAACACATGGCAGAAAGGAGTGCAGAATAAAAAATAAACCGATCAGCAAACCAGCAAATTCAACAAAATATGGCTTTCTAAATTTATCCGAAGAATCTGCAAGGAAGTGAGACCAACATTTAAATTTTGATAGTGAACGATTTTATTTTTGAGGCCTAAAATCAGTTTTGAACTCATTTAGTCACTTTCAAGTCTACGACGAAAATACAAAATGGATTGTAAGAGCATACAAGGGATAAATCAATATAGAGGAAACATGTCCAGATTTACTATCAATTGATTCACGATCCATGACTATTACAGTGTTACATAGTAGCAGCTACCTACTGGTTGTGCACACCATCTCCTATAGTTCATGTTGTACCTTGAACTATGCAGATAGTACAAATATTTGAGAAAAATACATTTACTTGTCAAATGATTTTGTTAATCAAAACAATGCACTTATCAAGTTATATAAGCTTCATAGACAGAGTCAAGTAAAGTGCAAGATGTAAACTTAAAATAAGATGCAAACAAATACTTACCATTTCAAGATTAGATTGTCCGAATATCAAGATTTTTTTACAAAGGGAAGTAAACTTTTGGAATGTTTGAAAGAACACCAGGTTTCCAAATCCATATGAAGATGTGTGTGTCCCGATCAAATAGTCCATAATTTTATGCAGCCAGCAGTACATTCAAAGGATCTTAGTAACCTGGAAAAAAAATCTCAATAAGAAAACCTGTAAAATGACAAACTTGTACTCACAAGTCAGCATGTCATCAATATCGTGTAAGCTAGTTATCACAGTGATACACAAGACATAGAAAGCATTTGGTACATCTAGATTTAAATACCAAAAAATTGAGATAGTCATATCAGTTGGCTTTCTGAATAGTAACTACAATATTACATCTCAAGTTTTCAACAGTATGTGAACTCACCATCATTGAGTTTAACAGTTCTGATATGGGCATCTATGAACCAAGAGCTAGAAATCAGAATGAATATAGGGGATTACTACTCACATCCACCTTCTATACCCAATCTGGTAGCTGCCGTGGTATAGAGATTATCTAAACTTCGTACCCAATCTGGCATCGAAGAATATGAAAAAAAATTCTTAGCTCTATGGACCAGCCAGAGTAGGCATAGCCGGGGGCAGGGACCCCTCCCTGCTACACCGTGGGGAATGGCAGGAAAAGGAGGACTGCGGTGGCGGCTGGGCGATTGAGGAAGTGTTGGTTCAACTTCAGGGACGGGGCTGCGAGCCGGAGAGAACGGCTATGCGGCTTGGCGAGGGAGGACGCGTTGGTTGACCTTCAGCCAGGAACGGGGCGAAGGCATGAGAGCCGGATGGAATGGCAGCGGTGGCAGCATGTGTAGGGTTCCTCCATTGTCACACGAGCGAGAGGAGAGATCGAGGTGAATTGAGGGGCTTTCAGTTTTGTTTCGGGAGTACTGGCCTCTCCCTGAGAGACGGAAGAGTGCCTTTTTTTCAATCATGACATCTTAGCCCATTTGGTCCAAAGTCACAGGAAATGTCAGAAATAGTTCCTGGAGCAGCGGCCCACTACCGTTAAGCACTCCGTGTCCGGCGCATAGAGCCCACGCGAGATTAAAACACCATCCAACGGCCAGAAAAGGCTTAAACAGCACATCTAACGGTTAATAATGTTAATGGCCTGAGATGGCTTGATTAGTACTCAGTTATAATATATCTAAATGGTCCGACACATGCAGGGGTATTTGTGGAGGACGTCTCCTATGCGGCGACGGGCATGGAAGTGTATTTAAATAAAGCTAATTTAATATTTACTATCACAAATAAGTGAATTGCCAAGACCTCATCCAAACACTATTCAGAAGTTATTGATGATTATCTCCAAAAGATTTTTTTTGTGGGGAATTATCTCCAAAAGATTGCACCTACTTATTATTGAATCTCGTTTCGTCGTCAACATGAGGAATTTTGTAGTTACCGACCAACATGTATAACTTCAATTCTAATCCTACATGTAGATTGTGAGAACAGTCTGTGTATATAGTCCCACACGTCAGTGGCATAAAATCGGATAACCAGCCAGCCTACGTCCCTCTTTTATGAGAAAGACAGAAGTGAATTAGAGAGAGTGACCCCGAACAGATCGACGGAACTGAGCTAGAGGAGGCCAAGGTTCCGATCCCTTCTGTAGCACCATCCCCGTGTATCACCGGTCCCTTCAATCACAACATGTATGACCTGCCTATGTAGGAGCGAGAGACGTGCTAAGTCGAATCC
>LT934112.1:557685303-557720127 GCA_900231445.1 Triticum turgidum subsp. durum | reverse complement strand
GCTCTGCATAACATATCCAGGTGCGAAAAAGTGAATTACTTCATACTCCCTCCGTCCGAAAATACTTGTCATCAAAATGGACAAAAAGGGATGTATGTAGAACTAGAATACATCTAGATACATCTTTTTTTATTCATTTTGATGACAAGTATTTCCGGACGGTGGGAGTATCTGTGAAGAAATGAAGGCAAATGCTTGGTGACGCACTTGAATACTAGTGTGAATCTATTAACCATACATCGTGGGGTACCCCAACTAAGGGCATCTCCAGCCGCGCCCCCAACAGGCCCCCCCAGGCCACTTTTTCGGCGCCGGCGCCGAAAAAACGGCCCAGTCATGCCCCCAGGACGCCGAAAATCGCCGGTTCGGACCTTTTTTCCGCCCGGCGGTCACAGGCCGAACCCGGCGCGCTGGGGAGCCGCTGGGGGCTCCGGCGCTAGGGAAAAGCACGCCTGGCCCACACCGACAGGGGAAAAGTCAAGGTTTTCTTTCCCCCGACTCGCCTCGCACCCCCGCGCCCTCGGCCACCACTAGCTATATCCCGGCGACGGCCGCCGTCCTGCTCCGCTAGATAGCCATTCCCCGCCGGAAAATAGCAGCGCTTCGCCGCGGCAGCCCCTCCCGCAGCAGCTAGGCGTTTCCGGGCGCCGTTTCCGACCGCGGAGGCGCGGTTTAACGGTGCGTACACGCTGCTGGAGGAGGAAGCCGCGGCCGACGTCCAGGAAGAAGAGCATCTGATGGTGCTCGCCGCCCTCGCCTAGCTGCTGGCGAGCAATGAAAAGCCGCGTCGAGGTGGCTCGGCGCCGGGGCGGGTGAAAGCAAAGAACCGGCATCGTCTGCACGGCTACTGCATGCTCTACTCCGACTACTTCGCCGATGCTCCACTTCATGGCGAGAGAACATTTCGGCGCCGTTATCGGATGAGCCGAAAGCTCTTCCTCAAGATTGTGAATTCCATCCGGGAGTTCGACAACTACTTCAAGTGCAAGATGAATTGCACTAGCGCTCTTGGATTCACCTCCATCCAGAAGTGCATGACAGCGATGAGGATGCTTGCATATGGAGCTCCCAGTGATTCACTCGACGACTATGGGCGCATGGCCGAGTCCACCAGCATAGAGTGTTTCTACAAGTTCTGTCGGGCAGTGGTGGCAGTGTTTGGGCCACAATACTTGAGAACACCCAATGCGGAAGACACTGCTCGGATCCTAGCCCAGAATGCAGCAAGAGGATTTTCTGGGATGCTTGGAAGCATCGACTGCATGCATTGGAAATGGAAGAACTGCCCATTTGGTTGGCAGGGGATGTACAAAGGCGCCAAAGGCGGTTGCAGTGTGGTGCTTGAGGCGGTAGCCACACAGGACCTCTGGATTTGGCACTCCTTCTTTGGTATGCCAGGAACTCACAATGACATCAACGTGCTGCAGTGCTCTCCTGTTTTTGCCAAGCTCGTTGAGGGCCATTCTCCTCCGGTGAACTTCGAGATCAATGGGCACAAATACAACAAGGGGTACTATCTAGCTGACGGCATCTATCCGAGATGGTCGACATTTGTGAAGACGATCTCAAACCCTGTGGCAGGAGGCAAGAACGCCTGGTTTGCGAAGGTTCAGGAGGCTTGCAGGAAGGATGTCGAGCGGGCATTTGGTGTGCTCCAATCTCGATTCGCTGTTGTTCGGTACCCCGCTCAGACCTGGTCGAAATATCAAATGTGGGATATCATGACTTGCTGTGTCATCTTGCACAACATAATCATCGAGAGCGAGCAAGAAGACCCAGTGTTTGACACTGAACCATACTACAGGCAGTGTCCTCTAGCCGAAGTTGATCACCAGCTACCGGCAACTTGGACTGCCTATCTCAGTATGCGTCAGGAGATCCGAGACCCACAGGTGCATCATCAACTGCAGAGAGATCTGATTGAGCACCTATGGAGGCTCAAGGGGGACGCCGCGTGATGAAATACGAGTTTTTATTTGTTGAACTATATAATTTGTATTGAACTATTTGTTGTTGTAGTATTTTGTTGAAGTATTTAATTTTTCTGTGATGAAATATGTGTGTGTTGATAATTGAATGCCGAAACCACGCCGAATATGGGCCTATTCTCGCCCATATGGGCCGTTTATTCGCCGAAAATGCGCTGCAAAGTGGGCCAATTTCGGCGCCTGGGGGCGGGCTGGGGGCGACGACTGGGCGCAAAACCGCCCCCAGCGCCGAGTGTGTCGCCGGCTCGCCCCCAGGCGGCGCTTTTAGACGCCCCCTGGGGGGCCAACGGCTGGAGATGCCCTAACCCCTAGTGTAGCATATTGAACTGAAGTTGTATATCTGTCCATGCAGTTGCTGTGGTAATAGGGTGCATAAGCATGTTTAGGTCACGTGAGCGTCAGCTGACATTGCTGGCTAGAATTTTTTTTACGCGAATATGAATTTATTCATCAGATGATAGCAAGGTCGTTTACAGCCAAAGATGAAATAAACTCAGGGGCACTACTATTCCAAACAGAGGCAGATTTGGAGCTGTAGCAAGATTTAGCCAAGCAATCAGCAACTACATTTGCTTAGCAGAATTCAATCATCCCGAAATTCTTGGATAGGTGGAAGCATTCCAAAATCATTGCAACATTGTGGCCATAATAATTCTCTGCATTCCTGACCGCCTCATAACTTTTCGACTAGTCTGATTCCGTGACTACCATGCTACACCCCATAACGTGGGCCAAGAGTAAACCGTTGCAAAGGGCTACAACCTCGGGAGCTTCGGCAGCAGACAAGTAGGGAATGTTTCATGTAGCAGCCTCAATAAACTGTCAGTCATCTTAGATCAAGAGTGGTATCGCTGAAAATTGGCATATCTACAGCTGCACCATAGGATCTTTTAACTACTCCCTTCGTCGCATAATATAAGAGCATTTTTGACACTACACTAGCATAAAAGACACTCTTATATTATGAGATGGAGAGAGTAGCATTTAGTTCCATGGCGGGTTTCTTTTTGCGGGATCCATAGCGGGTCGTGTAGCAACTCGTTTTAGCAGGGGTGTTGTAGCAATTAAGAAACACAATTTTCATCAAGCGGCGGTAATGAATCAATTGGTTCTCGAAGATATTGTTCTCCGTAGGTTCGTCAATATGTTATCGTGACTCTCGTTGAATAGAAAAGTGAATACGTCGGCAACAAATTACTATTGATGCTCTAAACGCATTCTATGTACATGTTCCGATATATGAAATTCAATGCGATGGGATTGGAAGTGAAGAATCATGGCTAACGAAGATGCCTAGCTGCTAGCTGGTGAGGTGATCAAACAGTTTTCACTTTATCACAATGTATTAACCAGTAGTGCAAAGAGAGCTTTGGCTCAGTGGTTGGGCATGTAGTTGTGCAGCCTAGCGACCCAAGTTCAATTCCTAGAATTGATGGGTGATGCAGAGGGGTTTTCACCTGTTTATTGAGGATCAAGCTTGGTGTGTGGTGTAACCTCTCATCAAGAAATATCTTGATACTTATTTTAAAAGAATTTGAGGACCATGTTTATCTTCGTACTCATACTAAAATAGTTGTATGCATCCCTGGTTGGTGCAGAGGCCGGGAAGTGAAAATCTCTCCCATTTTTATGTTGGCCAGAGTTGAGAAGCCGCCCCCGCGTTGGCCCCCGCCCGGGCAGCTCGGGTGGAAACCCTAGCCCCCACCGCCGCCGGGCGCCTCCATCTTCCCCCTCCCCTCCACCGCCATTGGAGGAGGCCGTCGGGCGAAGCCCCGGACGACTGATGGCGGCGGCGGAGGCCCTCTTTCCTCCTGTGTCGCATCGGGTGACGCGGGTCTCTCGCGGCGCCAGGGCACTCCGCCTCGATCTGCAACGCGGCGGCGCGGTTGTTCCTCTGGCGGTAGTGCAAGGTGGCGGGTGGTGAGGGGCGGAGGCGGCGGAGCTGCGGGCTTCGTGGAAGATCTGGTGGTGCTGGTCGCTCGGAGGGCTTGCATGGCCATGGCGGTGGAGGTCACAGTGGCTGGCGGCTCGGCCGGTCGGCGGGGGCGGAACAAGGCCGGTGGCAGCAGCGATGTTCTGTCTGGATCCCGGGGCGGCGGCCCTGGACGGTGGCGGTGGGTGAAGCTCAGACTTCCCGCGGCGGCATGACATGGTGCAGTCCCTGTCCAAGGCGGATCTGTGTCGGCGATCTGATTGCGGATTGGTTCGGATCAGAGACGTTGACGAGCACGCAAGATCCATCTCGACGGCTCTCGTTGTTTGGCGAGGTGGGGGTGGGAGCCCTCCTCCCAGGCTCCAGTAGTGGCACACTCTGGCAGTGGCCGGTGCGCCAGGGCTCCTACTGTGGCACTGCTGCCGCGGTTGGTCGCCGGATCTAGGTGTCTAGATCTGGGGCTTTGAAGGCGGTCGAGACGGTGCACAGGTTGTCGGGGGGATTCCTTGGGATGGATCCGGGTGAAAACCTGGTATTCGGTCGTTTGCCTGATCCGGTGATGACGATGCCCTTATCATCATTTCCTTCAGGAAGGCATCATCGAGGTGAAACTCTCAACCCCACCCAATACCTCCGGGGGAAACTATAGATCAGTTGATCGGATGACGGCGGCATTCATGTGTCGTTACCCCCTTGGGGGCGGCATTCTTGAAGATGCACTCGGGCTCGAGGGACCAACGGTTGGCTTCTTCGGTGGAGCGGTATTTATTTCCAAATATTCATGGCGGAGGTTCTTGGCGGCATGGAGCAGTGGAGGCTTGGCGTCAGATGTGTGGCGATGGACACGCGCAGAAGGTTGACGCTGTCTGGCGTCATGGTGGCGTCAGCAGCAGCTAGACCGGGCAAGGTAGATGCAGCAGTACACCTCTGAAGATGGATTGGTGGCAGGTGGCTGCGGCGGCCTCATACCCGGCAGGCGTCCTGGTTGAGGAGCACGCCGGACTGGTGGGTGCTCATACCCGGCAGACGCCCTAGTTGGGACCTCAGGTCTTAGATGTTAGGTTTGGCTGCGAGGTCTGTTTGGTATTAGGCCCAGACTATAAGCATCCCTTTATCAATTGGATAGGAGTAACTACGGTTTGTTGCCTAGACGGTGGCTTCAGTATTACTGTTATATGACTTTGTAAGGTCTTGTGTGAATAATTAATAAAGTGGCTGCATACATCGTCCAGATGCAGAGGCTGAGGTCCTCCTTCAGTTCTAATAAAAAAAATTTAACCAGTAGTGCTTTTCTGGACTTCTTAGTTGTTGTGCTTGGTAACGATCTGTGACAAAGTAAGATATTATCATGTTGTTCACCCGTTCCAGATAGTTGGTTTAGGCTCCGCCGTTGATTCACAAACAGACACACTGATAAAATGGAGAAAGTAAGGAAAAATATGTTCAAGCAAGGATCTACGCCCCCATAGGACAAGTACTTAATTAAGACTAGAGAAGTATCGCCCCAGTATAAGCTAATCTGCCACCCCATTCAAAAATAACGTCTCAGATGAAGCCAAGGAAGAAGACGGTCGATTCCAAAATCTCGTTGCCGATAGGATTTAAGGAGGCAGATCGGCTTACAAGCCCCTCTGAAGAGATCATTGGAACTGAGCGAGGAGGATGCCAAAGGGTCCAGTCTCTGGATAGAATTATTCCGCTCTATTATCAATGTCCTATCAGTCAGCAATGTGCAGCCCGGCTCATACCGTAAAAGCAAGTATAATAGGATGACATAGACAGCACTACAAGAGATGACACATCATAATTTTACCTAGTTGTAGCGGAGGGGAAAGGAGAGAGAAGAGAAACATAGAGTAGATATATAGCCTGCGGTAGCACGGGCTTGAAAACACTTTGTGAAAATATGAGTGTTGGAAACGAATGTTTTGGCAATGCTTCACGATGTATTGCGGTGCAAAGCGCACGTATATATAGAGTAAAAAGTGAGCCACAACCTTAACTATACAATGACTAGGAGGTGGGTCAGGCTATACAATATACATGCACAAACCATATATTCAACACCCCCGCGCAGTCGAAGCGTCGCCGGAGACACAAAAACTAGACCTGAACTCCTCGAAGACAGAAGTAGGCAGTCCTTTCGTCATGACGTTGGCGAACTGCTGCGCCGTCGGGACGTGGAGGACCCGGATGCGCCCAAGAGCCACCTGCTCACGAACGAAGTGTATATCGAGCTCAATATGCTTCGTTCGACGATGATGGACCGGGTTGGCGGAGAGGTAAACGGCGGAGACGTTGTCGCAGTAGACGAGCGTGGCCTTGTGAACATCACAAAGCAACTCCTGGAGCAGCTGACGGAGCCAAGAGCATTCAGCAACCGCGTTAGCCACTGCTCGATACTCAGCCTCGGCACTCGAGCGGGAGACGGTGGGCTGTCGCTTGGAGGACCAAGAGATCAGGGACGGCCCAAGGTAGACACAGTACCCCGAGGTGGAGCGCCGTCTGTCCGGGCAGCCAGCCCAGTCCGCATCAGAGTAGGCGACGAGTGTTGGGGAACGTAGTAATTTCAAAAAATTTCCTACACACACGCAAGATCATGGTGATGCATAGCAACGAGAGGGGAGAGTGTTGTCTACGTACCCTCGTAGACCGAAGCGGAAGCGTTGACGCAACGTAGAGGAAGTAGTCATACGTCTTCCCGGTCCAACCGATCCAAGCACCGTTACTCCGGCACCTCCGAGTTCTTGACACACGTACAGCTCGATGACGCACCCCGGGCTCCGATCCAGCAGAGCTTCAGGGAGGAGTTCCGTCAGCACGACGGCGTGGTGACGATCTTGATGTTCAACCGTCGCAGGGCTTCGCCTAAGCACCGCTACAATATGACCGACGTGTAATATCATGGAGGGGGGCACCGCACACGGCTAAGAAACGATCGCGAAGATCAACTTGTGTGTCATGGGGTGCCCCCCTGCCCCCGTATATAAAGGAGTGGAGGAGGGGAGGGCCGGCCCTCTCTATGGCGCGCCCTAGGGGAGTCCTACTCCCACCGGGAGTAGGATTCCCCCTTTCCTAGTCCAACTAGGAGTCCTTCCATGTAGTAGGAGTAGGAGACAAGGAAGGGGAAGAGAGAAGGGAAGGAAGGAGGGGGTGCGGCCCCTCCCCCTAGTCCAATTCGGACTAGGCCATGGGGGGGCGCGCGGCCTGCCCTAGGCAGCTCCTCTCTCTTTCCCGTATGGCCCAATAAGGCCCAATACTTCTCCCCGGCGAATTCCCGTAACTCTCCGGTACTCCGATAAATACCCGAATCACTCGGAACCTTTCCGAACTCCGAATATAGTCGTCCAATATATCGATCTTTACGTCTCGACCATTTCGAGACTCCTCGTCATGTCCCCGATCTCATCCGGGACTCCGAAATCCTTCGGTACATCAAAACTCATAAAATCATAATATAACTGTCATCGAAACCATAAGCGTGCGGACCCTACGGTTCGAGAACAATGTAGACATGACCGAGACACGTCTCCAGTCAATAACCAATAGCGGGACCTGGATGCCCATATTGGTTCCTACATATTCTATGAAGATCTTTATCGGTCAGACCGCATAACAACATACGTTGTTCCCTTTGTCATCGGTATGTTTCTTGCCCGAGATTCGATCGTCGGTATCCAATACCTAGTTCAATCTCGTTACCGGCAAGTCTCTTTAATCGTTCCGTAATACATCATCTCGCAACTAACTCATTAGTTGCAACGCTTGCAAGGCTTAAGTGATGTGCATTACCGAGAGGGCCCAGAGATACCTCTCCGACATTCGGAGTGACAAATCCTAATCTCGAAATACGCCAACCCAACAAGTACCTTTGGAGACACCTGCAGAGCACCTTTATAATCACCCAGTTACGTTGTGACGTTTGGTAGCACACAAAGTGTTCCTCCGGTAAATGGGAGTTTCATAATCTCATAGTCATAGGAACATGTATAAGTCATGAAGAAAGCAATAGCAACATACTAAACGATCGTGTGCTAAGCTAACGGAATGGGTCATGTCAATCAGATCATTCAACCAATGATGTGATCCTGTTAATCAAATAACAACTCTTTGTCTATGGTTAGGAAACATAACCATCTTTGATTAACAAGCTAGTCAAGTAGAGGCATACTAGTGACACTCTGTTTGTCTATATATTCACACATGTATTATGTTTCTGATTAATACAATTCTAGCATGAATAATAAACATTTAACATGAAATAAGGAAATAAATAATAACTTTATTATTGCCTCTAGGGCATATTTCCTTCAGTCTCCCACTTGCACTAGAGTCAATAATCTAGATCACATCACCATGTGATTAACATCGATAGTTCACATCATCATGTGATTAACACCCATAGTTCACATCGCCATGTGACCAACACCCAAAGGGTTTACTAGATTCAGTAATCTAGTTCACATCGCTATGTGATTAACACCCAAAGAGTACTAAGGTGTGATCATGTTTTGCTCGTGAGAGAATCTTAGTCAACGGGTCTTTCACATTCAGATCCGTTGTGTATTTTGCAATTTTCTATGTCTACAATGCTCTGCACGGAGCTACTCTAGCTAATTGCTCCCACTTTTAATATGTATCTAGATCGAGACTTAGAGTCATCCAGATCGGTGTCAAAACTTGCATCGACGTAACCCTTTACGACGAACCTTTTGTCACTTCCACAATCGAGAAACGTATCCTTATTCCACTAAGGATAATTTTGACCGCCGTCCAGTGATCTACTCCTAGATCACTATTGTACTCCCTTGCCAAACTCAGTGGCGGGGTATACAATAGATCTGGTATACAGCATGGCATACTTTATAGAACCTATGGCTGAGGCATAGGGAATGACTTCCATTCTCTTTCTATCTTCTGCCGTGGTCGGGCTTTGAGTCTTACTCAATTGCACACCTTGTAACACAGGAAAGAACTCTTTCTTTGACTGTTCCATTTTGAACTACTTCAAAATCTTGTCAAGGTATTTACTCATTGAAAAAACTTATCAAGCGTCTTGATCTATCTCTATAGATCTTGATGCTCAATATGTAAGCAGCTTTACCGAGGTCCTTCTTGGAAAAACTCCTTTCACATACTCCTTTATGCTTTACAGAATAATTCTACATTATTTCTGATCTACAATATGTCATTCACATATACTTATCAGAAAT
Organism: Triticum turgidum subsp. durum; assembly: GCA_900231445.1. NCBI lineage: Eukaryota > Viridiplantae > Streptophyta > Magnoliopsida > Poales > Poaceae > Triticum > Triticum turgidum. The sequence goes on along the minus strand of LT934112.1, from coordinate 557,710,993 downwards.
GCTGTAGTGCTCCCACTCATTTTCTAGTAAATACAGGCTTCACCGCAAGTCTGTATAAAACTATATGCTTTGATCAACTTATCAAAGCGTATATTCCAACTCCGAGATGCTTGCACCAGTCCATAGATGGATCGCTGGAGCTTGCCTATTTTGTCAGCATCTTTAGGATTGACAAAACCTTCTGGTTGCATCATATACAACTCTTCTTTAAATCCATTAAGGAATGTAGTTTTGTTTATCCATTTGCCAGATTTCATAAAAATGCGGCAATTGCTGACATGATTTGGACGGACTTAAGCATCGCTACGAGTGAGAAAATTTCATCGTAGTCAACACCTTGAACTTTGTCAAGAACCTTTTTCGACAAGTCTAGCTTTGTAGATAGTAACACTACTATCAACGTCCGTCTTCCTCTTGAAGATCCATTTATTTTCTATGGTTTGCCGATCATCGGGCAAATCCATCAAAGTCCATACTTTGTTCTCATACATGGATCATATCTCAGATTTCATGGCCTCAAACCATTTTGCGGAATCTGGGCTCATCATCGCTTCTTCATAGTTCGTAGGTTCATCATGATCTAGTAGCATGACTTCCAGAACAGGATTGCCGTACCACTCTGGTGCGGATCTTACTCTGGTTTACCTACGAGATTCGGTAGTAACTTGATCTGAAGTTACATGATCATCATCATTAGCTTCCTCACTAATTGGTGTAGTAGTCACAGGAACAGATTTCTGTGATGAACTACTTTTCCAATAAGGGAGAAGGTACAATTACCTTATCAAGTTCTACTTTCCTCCCACTCACTTCTTTCGAGAGAAACTCCTTCTCTAGAAAGGATCCATCTTAGCAACGAAACTTGCTTTCAGATCTGTGATAGAAGGTGTACCCAATAGTTACCTTTGGGTATTCTATGAAGACGCACTTCTACGATTTGGGTTCGAGCTTATCAGGTTGAAACTTTTTCATATAAGCATCGCAGCCCCAAACTTTAAGAAATGACAGCTTAGGTTTACTGCTAAACCATAGTTCATACGGTGTCGTCTCAACGGATTTAGATGGTGCTCTTTTAACGTGAATGCAGCTGTCTCTAATGCATAACCCCAAAACGATAATGGTAAATCAATAAGAGACATCATAGATCGCACCATATCCAATAAAGTGCGTTACGACGTTCGGACACACCATAACGTTGTGGTGTTCCAGGTGGCGTGAGCTGTGAAACTATTCCACATTGTTTTAATTGAAGACCAAACTCGTAACTCAAATATTCGTCTCCGCAATCACAGAAACTTTATTTTCTTGCTACGATGATTTTCCACTTCACTCTGAAATTGTTTGAACCTTTCAACTATTTCAGACTTATGTTTCATCAAGTAGATATACCCATATCTGCTTAAATCATCTGTGAAGGTCAGAAAATAATGATACTCGCCACGAGCCTTAATACTCATTGGTCTGCATACATCAGTATGTATTATTTCCAACAAGTTTGTTGCTCGTTCCATTGTTCCGAAGAACGGAGTTTTAGTCATCTTGCCAAAAAGGCATGGCTCGCAAGTATCAAATGATTCATAACCAAGTGATTCCGAAAATCCATCTTTATGGAGTTTCTTCATGCGCTTTACACCGATACGACCCAAACGGCAGTGCCACAAATAAGTTGCACTATCATTATTAACTTTGCATCTTTTGGCATCAATATTATGAATATGTGTATCACTACGATCGAGATCCAATAAACTATTTTCATTGGGTGTATGACCATTGAAGGTTTTATTCATTTAAACAGAACAACAATTATTCACTGATTTTAAATGAATAACTATATTGCAATAAACATGATCAAATCATATTCATGCTCAACGCAAACGCCAAATAACATTTATTTAGGTTTAACACTAATCCCGAAAGTATAGGGAGTGTGCGATGATGATCATATCAATCTTGGAACTACTTCCTACACTCATCGTCACTTCCCCTTCAACTAGTCTTTGTTTATTCTGTAACTCCTGTTTCGAGTTACTAATCTTAGCAACCGAACAAGTATCAAATACTCAGGGGCTACTATAAACACTAGTAAAGTACACATCAATAACCTGTATATCAAATATACCTTTGTTCACTTTGCCATCCTTCTTATCCACCAAATATTTGGAGTAGTTCCACTTCCAGTGACCATTTCCTTTGCAGTAGAAGCACTCAGTTTCAGGCTTTAGGTTCAGCTTTGGGCTTCTTCGCGGGAGTGACAACTTGCTTGTCATTCTACTTGAAGTTCCCTTTCTTTCCCTTTCCCATTCTCTTGAAACTAGTGGTCTTGTTAATCATCAACACTTGATGCTCTTTCTTGATTTCTACCTTCGTCGATTTCAACATCACGAAGAGCTCGGGAATCGTTTTCGTCATCCTTTGCATACTATAGTTCATCACGGAGTTCTACTAACTTGGTGATGGTGACTAGAGAATTCTATCAATCACTACCTTATCTGGAAGATTAACTCCCACTTGATTCAAGCGATTGTAGTACCCAGACAATCTGAGCACTTGCTCACTAGTTGAGCGATTCTCCTCCATCCTTTAGCTATAGAACTTCTTGGAGACTTCATATCTCTCAACTCGGGTATTTGCTTGAAATATTAACTTCAACTCCTGGAACATCTCATATGGTCCATGATGTTCAAAACGTCTTTGAAGTCCCGATTCTAAGCCGTTAAGTATGGTGCACTAAACTATCAAGTAGTCATCATATTGAGCTAGCCAAACGTTCATAACTTCTGCATCTGCTCCTGCAATAGGTCTGTCACCTAGCGGTGCATTAAGGACATAATTCTTCTGTGCAGCAATGAGGATAAACCTCATATCACGGATCCAATCCGCATCATTTCTACTAACATCTTTCAACACAATTTTCTCTAGGAACATATCAAAATAAACATATGAAAGCAACAACGCAAGCTATTGATCTACAACATAATTTGCAAAATACTAATAGGACTAAGTTCATGATAAATTTAAGTTTAATTAATCATATTACTTAAGAACTCCCCATTAGAAAGACATCCCTTTAATCTTCTAAGTGATCACGTGATCCAAATCAACTAAACCATAACCGATCATCACGTGAGATGGAGTAGTTTTCAATGGTGAACATCATTATGTTGATCATATCTACTATATGATTCACGCTCGACCTTTCGGTCTTCGTGTTTCGAGGCCATATCTGCATATGCTAGGCTCGTCAAGTTTAACCTAAGTATTCCGCGTGTGCAAAACTGGCTTGCACCCGTTGTAGATGGACGTAGAGCTTATCACACCCGATCATCACGTGGTGTCTGGGCACGACGAACTTTGGCAACGGTGCATACTCAGGGAGAACACTTCTTGATAATTAGTGAGAGATCATCTTAAAATGCTACCGTCAATCAAAGCAAGAATAAGATGTATAATAGATAAACATCATATGCAATCAAAATATGTGACATGATATGGCCATGATCATCTTGCGCCTTTGATCTCCATCTCCAAAGTACTGTCAGGATCTCTATCGTTATCGGCACGACACCATGATCTTCATCATCTTGATCTATATCAATGTGTCGTCACATGGTCGTCTCGCCAACTATTGCTCTTGTAACTATTGCTATCGCATAGCGATAAAGTAAAGCAATTATTTGGCACTTGCATCTTTATGCAACAAAGAGACAATCATAGGGCTTCTGCCAGTTGCTGATAACTTCAACAAAACATGATCATCTCATACAACAACTTATATCTCATCACGTCTTGACCATATCACATCACAACATGCCCTCCAAAAACAAGTTAGACGTCCTCTACTTTGTTGTTTGAAAATTTTACGTGGCTGCTACGGGCTGAGCAAGAACCGTTCTTACCTACGCATCAAAACCACAGCGATAGTTCGTCAAGTTAGTGCTGTTTTAACCTTCGCAAGGACCGGGCGTAGCCACACTCGGTTCAACTAAAGTTGGAGAAACTGACACCCGCTAGTCACCTGTGTGCAAAGCACGGCGGTAAAACCAGTCTTGCGTAAGCGTACGCGTAATGTCGGTCCGGGCCGCTTCATCCAACAGTACCGCCGAACCAAAGTATGACATGCTGGTAAGCTGTATGACTTGTATCGCCCACAACTCACTTGTGTTCTACTTGTGCATATAACATCAAACCATAAAACCTAGGCTCGGATGCAATTGTTGGGAAACGTAGTAATTTCAAAAAAAATCCTACACACACGCAAGATCATGGTGATGCATAGCAACGAGAGGGGAGAGTGTTGTCTACGTACCCTCGTAGACCGAAGCGGAAGCGTTGACGCAACGTAGAGGAAGTAGTCGTACGTCTTCCCGGTCCAACCGATCCAAGCACCATTACTCCGGCACCTCCGAGTTCTTGACACACGTACAGCTCGATGACGCACCCCGGGCTCCGATCCAGCAGAGCTTCAGGGAGGAGTTCCGTCAGCATGACGGCGTGGTGACGATCTTGATATTCAACCGTCGCAGGGCTTCGCCTAAGCACCGCTACAATATGACCGAGGTGTAATATCGTGGAGGGGGGCACCGCACACGGCTAAGGAACGATCATGAAGATCAACTTGTGTGTCATGGGGTGCCCCCCTACCCCCGTATATAAAGGAGTGGAGGAGGGGACGACCGGCCCTCTCTATGGCCCGCCCTAGGGGAGTCCTACTCCCACCGGGAGTAGGATTCCCCCTTTCCTAGTCCAACTAGGAGTCCTTCCATGTAGTAGGAGTAGGAGACAAGGAGGGGAAGAGAGAAGGGAAGGAAGGTGGGGGTGCGGCCCCTCCCCCTAGTCCAATTCGGACTAGGCCATGGGGGGGCGCGCGGCCTGCCCTAGGCAGCTCCTCTCTCTTTCCCGTATGGCCCAATAAGGCCCAATACTTCTCCCCGGCGAATTCCCGTAACTCTCCGGTACTCCGATAAATACCCGAATCACTCGGAACCTTTCCGAACTCCGAATATAGTCGCCCAATATATCGATCTTTACGTCTCGACCATTTCGAGACTCCTCGTAATGTCCCCGATCTCATCCGGGACTCCGAACTCCTTCGGTACATCAAAACTCATAAACTCATAATATAACTGTCATCGAAACCTTAAGCGTGTGGACCCTACGGTTCGAGAACAATGTAGACATGACCGAGACATGTCTCCGGTCAATAACCAATAGCGGGACCTGGATGCCCATATTGGTTCCTACATATTCTACGAAGATCTTTATCGGTCAGACCACATAACAACATACGTTGTTTCCTTTGTCATCGGTATGTTACTTGCCCGAGATTCGATCGTCGGTATCCAATATCTAGTTCAATCTCGTTACCGGCAAGTCTCTTTACTCGTTCCGTAATATATCATCTCGCAACTAACTCATTAGTTGCAATGCTTGCAAGGCTTAAGTGATGTGCATTACCGAGAGGGCCCAGAGATACCTCTCCGACATTCGGAGTGACAAATCCTAATCTCGAAATACGCCAACCCAACAAGTACCTTTGGAGACACCTGTAGAGCACCTTTACAATCACCCAGTTATGTTGTGACGTTTGGTAGCACACAAAGTGTTCCTCCAGTAAACAGGAGTTGCATAATCTCATAGTCATAGGAACATGTATAAGTCATGAAGAAAGCAATAGCAATATACTAAACGATCGGGTGCTAAGCTAACGGAATGGGTCATGTCAATCAGATCATTCAACCAATGATGTGATGCCGTTAATCAAATAACAACTCTTTGTCTATGGTTAGGAAACATAACCATCTTTGATTAACAAGCTAGTCAAGTAGAGGCATACTAGTGACACTCTGTTTGTCTATATATTCACACATGTATTATGTTTCCGGTTAATACAATTCTAGCATGAATAATAAACATTTATTATGAAATAAGGAAATAAATAATAACTTTATTATTGCCTCTAGGGAATATTTCCTTCAATGAGGTCGGTGGAGGCGGGCCGTCAGCGTAAGTCCCAAGGACTGGGTGCCGCGTATGTATCGGAGGATACGCTTCACCAGAGTCCAGTAAGAGTCGCATGGAGCATGCATGTGAAGACAGACCTGCTGAAAGTCGGGGCGCGTCAGGGTCAGGTACTGCAAGGCGCCCACAATGGAGCGGTAGAAGGCGGCATCAGATGCAGGAGAACCCTGCAAAGCGGAAACCTTGGCCTTGGTGTCGACAGGCGTGGGAGCGGGCTTGCAGTTAAGCATGCCAGCTCGATCGACAAGCTCATGGGCATAGCGCTGCTGATGCAGGAAGAACCCATCTGGCCGTCGAACCACCTCAATGCCAAGGAAGTAATGCAGAGGACCCAAGTCCTTCAGGCAAACTCATCGCGAAGACGAGCAGTGAGCCGCTGGAGGAGCGCAACAGTGGATGACGTCAGAATGATGTCATCGACGTACAGCAGCAAGTAGGCCGTGTCAGCTCCGTGATGATACACGGAGAGGGACGCATCAGATCAAGTCGATGTAAATCCAAGCGTCTGCAGGAAGGCGACGATGCGCTGGTACCAGGCTCGAGGTGCCTGCTTCGACCCGTAAAGGGAACAAGAGAGCAAGCACACATGATCTGGATGCGTGGCATCAACGAAGCCGGTGGGCTACTCACAGAACACCTGCTGAGCCAGGTGGCCCTGCAAGATGGCGTTGGACACGTCCAACTGATGCACATGCCGAGCTCGGGACACGGCTAGCTGGAGCACGGCGCGGATCGTGCCCGATTTAACAACCGGGGCAAATGTGTCGGTGAAGTCCACGCCCACGTGTTGCCGAAAGCCCCGAACCACCATGTGAGCTTTATAGCGCTCTACAGTGCCATCCGGATGAGTCTTGTGCCGAAAGACCCACTTGCGCGTGATGATGTTGGCTCGGGCGGCCGAGGGACGAGCTGCCAGGTACGGTTCCGCTGGAGCGCATCGAACTCTTCCTGCATCACAGCAAACCAATGAGGATCCCGAAGGGCGGCTCGAGCTGACGATAGGAGAGGAGATGGCTCAGAGGCGGAAGCAGCGAGAAGGTACTCATCGCTGGGGTACCGCGTGCTTGGGCAAAGGGTGCCAGCCCAAGAGCGAGTCATCGGGCGGGGCAGCGAGTCCGGAGTGGAGGCGGGTGATGACGAAGAAGAACCCGCCTCCTCTGTGACCGCCGCGGGCGAAGCCGCCGGCGTGGCGGCGGGCGAGGCCACCACGGGCGAGGCAGCGGGCGAGGCCACCGGCGGGGTCAAGGCCGGGGACGCCAGGGGTGTCGCGGTCGCCGAGGGAGGTGCAGCCCCTAGGGCAGCCAACCGGGGAGAGACTCGACCCGTGGCGCGGGGGGCACCCTCAAAGCCAGGAGGCAGCCCAAGAGAAGCACGTGGGCGGCCGTCACTGGGAGCGGGCAAGGCCGCAACATCCGAAGGTACCTGCTGAAACGGAAAAACCATCTCATCAAAGTAAACGTGTCGTGAAGTGATCACCCGATGTGAGATAGGATCATAGCAGTGGTAGCCTTTGGTGTTGCGGGGATAGCCGAGAAAGATGCAAGCCACAGGCCGAGGTGCAAGCTTATGTGGAGCAGTGGAAGCGATGCTGGGGTAGCACAGACAATCGAAGATGCGGAGCTCAGCATAGGAGGGTGGCATGCCAAACAAGAGGTGATGAGGTGCAAAATTCCCGCGAGTGCGACAAGGACGGATGTTAATGAGTAGTGATGCGGTGGCGAGCGTGTCGGGCCAAAAACGTGGGGGCACGTTGGCATGAAAGAGGAGGGTGCGAACATAGTCATTAAGAGTGCGAAGCACGCGCTTAGCGCGACCGTTTTGTTGCGAAGTGTACGGGCAAGTGAGAAAAAATCGTGCCGTGTGTGGCGAGAAGGTTGCGGATCGCAAGGTTATCGAACTCCTTCCCGTTGTCTGTTTGCAACGCATGAATGGGACGTCCAAACTACATGGAGACATAGGAGTAGAAAGCGGTGAGAGTGGCAACAGAGTCCGACTTTCATCGCAACGGGAAGGTCCACACATAGTGCAAAAAATCATCAAGTATGACAAGGTAATAAAGATAGCCCGTGTTACTTGCAACGTGAGAGGTCCAAACATCACTATGAATTAACTCAAATGGTTATGATGCAACATGCGAGGAAGTGCTAAAAGGAAGACGAACATGTTTGCCGAGACGACAAGAATGACAAGTGTGATCGTCAATCTTATTACACATGAATGAAAAAATCCGAAGAATATGACGAAGGGTGGCGATGTTGGGATGACCGAGACGAGCGTGCCAAAGATCCACTCCGGCAGAAAGCGCCATGGATGCAGCAATGGAGGAGGTAGATGAGTGGACCGGGTAAAGCTCGTCGGGGCTGTCACATCGGTGGAGCACCATCCGGGTACGGGCATCCTTAACAGAAAAGCCAAACAAAGTCAAATTCAACGGTAACAGGATTTTCGCGTGTAAGAGAACGAACAGAAACAAGATTTTTAATGATGTCAGGAGAAACAAGCACATTAGAAAGATATAATGGCATGGAGTTAGAAGGAAAAGCAGCATGGCGGACATGAGTAATGGGCATGGAAGAACCGTCACCCACGGTAATGCGAGCAGCGGTGTGAACGGGGTGAGCGACAAGAAGGTTACCGGGGTTGGCGGCCATGTGAGTCGTGGCTCCGGTGTCCATATACCAGTCACCACCGCCAGTGTACTGCTGCGGCGTGGGGGCAGGGTGGAGAGCCGCTAGGAGCGCGGGGTCCCAAGGCACCGCCGGGAGGGCCGGGGCGGACGACGCCGGCCGAGGCGGTGGCGCCACAAATCCATCGGCCGGAGGCAGCCCATAGGTCGAGGGGCCGTAGAGCGGCACGGGCTGGTACGCCTGAGGGGCCGTGTACAGAGCCTGATGAGGGGCCGGGCGTGCGCCAAAGGAGCCGGGGATGGGGGTGCGCGGTATAGGCATGGAATACGCATGCACAACCCCCGTCCAAGGATTCTGGCCGGCCTGCCAGGGCGCCGGCGGTAGCTAGTGCTGCGGCTGGCGCGGCGCCCCGCCGTGGGCAGCCGGCTGCTGCGGCTGCTGCTGCTTGCGGCCACCTCGGCTGCAACGCCTGCCCCGGCGTTGCTGCTGCTTGGCGGGGGGCGGAGGGGCCTCCGGCGGCACCGCGTAGGGGAACCCGGGCGGCGGCGACGCCTGGAAGGGGTCCGGAGCGGGCCGCGGCGATGGGGCCGGGTCGGTGGGTGGCGCACTGCCACGGGTACCGGTGGTGAGGGCCGTGTGGATGGCCTGGGTGCGTGACATCCGCATCTTCCGCTCCTCCAGCTTCAGGTACGCGACGATCTTGGTGAAGGTCGGGTTGGTGACGAGGGGGGTGTTGGACTCGGCGTTCCCGAAGTCTTCGTTCAGACCAACGATGAGGGTGCTGAGGAGAAGCTCAGCGGAGACCTTCTCGCCGAGGTCACGGAGCTCGTCAACAAGCTTCTTGAGGCGCATGCAATAATCGTCAACAGACGAGTCAAGCTGCTGGCACCCAAAAAACTCGTCGTGCAAGAAAACCTTGCGCTGGAGCGCGTTGTCGGTGAAGAGGCCGTTGAGCTTGGTCCAAAAGGCGTGAGCGTCATCGTCGATGGAGACCACCGTGTGAAAGAGGTCCTTCGAGATGGTGGTGTAGAACCAACGGATGAGAGTGGCGTCGATGGACGTCCACTCCTCATCGTCCTTCATGAAGCGGGAGTCCACGGAGCCATCGATGAGATCCCGGAGATTGTACTCACGGAACACGAGGGAGAAGTACGTCTTCTAGGCATAGTATGTGGAGGTGAGGTGGTCGAGGACGACGGGAACCCGAGCGAGGATGTTGAGGTCGCGGATGACGACGGGGTCGGGGTCTTCGAACAGGTTGGTGCGGCGGCTGCCGGTGGTACCGGTGGAACCGGGGGAGGCTATGGCCGAGAGGAGGGGGTGCGGCGGCGCGGCTGGTGGCGGCGCGGCGGGGGCGGGCGGAAGCGCGGGCGGCGGCGGCACACCGGGGTGGCGGTGCGGCGGCGAAGGGACGCGGCGGTGGCGGCGGCCCGAGGTGGCGGCGGCGGCGATGGGATCGCGGCGGCGGCGGCGGCACGGGGTTAGGGTTAGGATGATAGGTATGATATCATGTTGGAAACGATGTTTTGGCAATGCTTCACGATGTATTGATCGGTGCAAAACGCACGTATATATGAAGTACAAAGTGGGCCACAACCTCAACTATACAATGACTAAGAGGTGGGCCAGGATATACAATATACATGCATAAACCATATATTCAACAATGAGCTATATATTAATGATATAGCATACAAGTATGACGAATTATTATATGAGTGGGATATTAGGTTAGCTATAGTTAATGTGATAACTCCATATAGCCGATTATTGGCTATACTATTAGCATTACTGGAAGGGAGTCGAGAGTCGACTGAACTACAAAATACAACGGGGAAGCTAGCCCTGCCGCTGCTACCCATCAGGGGTTTGCCCCACGGCAGTGAGAGAAAGAAAGGCTGGAGACGATGACTAGAGGGGGCGTTTGGTGACTACGCACAACAAATCCCATAGAAAAAAATGACATAAATATCCTTGGAGAAATGAAGGCTACCGCCTACCGGTTAAAGCACATAAATGGTAGTGTGTTATTATCAATGCATCCTGCATATAAGCAACCGACTCTTGCGGTAGCAAGATGAACCTCATAGTTGGAAAACCTTGTGAGCTCCATCTATTAGTTTGTTGTGGAGTACTGTATGAGATGATGTGGAAGACTGCGAGTCATGAGGGTGAGTGGTTAGAAAATGATATATATGAGAATCGGACACATCGATAATTAGAGATAATTAGATGAACTATATTGTCAAAAATTGTTGGTATTCCAAAAAACAGTCGTAGAAGATAATTCATAGTTCCTTTATAGGAACTTATAGAGAACGAACATTCTCCCTCCTGCCTTCCGGCACGACATAGTATGAGCCGTATGACCATGGCTTGCAACGGCATAGTCGCATGATCAAGATGTATGCGTGGCATCTACAAAACAATCTAAAATCACCAAGCTGCATTGAGGGTATGTACGCCCTTCCATAATAGGCGCAATGACAGCTAGGAAATTGACTTCTCTAACAGCTCTCAATGTCAATCATGAATCGGTTAAACTAGCAAACACTCTAGATAACTATATTGTCATAGTAGAGCTTGTTTCTGATAGCTTCCCATTCAGAGTGCTTGAATGTGTTGTTCTTTTTAGGCATTTATTTCATCTAAATAAAAAATTCATCGTTAAAAATTTACACTGTTAGTGTTAAGTACATTATGCATTAGTTGTTCAGATGAAAATCAGGGCTATGAGATTTGATGTAATGAATCACTGGCAATGAACTCCAAGGTGGCTAGGAAGGTGGTCTATGTTGCTTTGACAGGACACAAAATAAATCATTGCTCGGATATGAAGTGCGGTAAAGAACACTGCTTTGTATTATAGCAGGTAATTCGATATAGAAAAGGGAACCGCAATGTTAATTTTTTTTCCAGAGAATGCGAGAGTATTATTGTTCAATAAATAATGTTCATAGGGATACAAGAGGGGTCCCGGGCCATGACAACCAAACATGTCTACCTCTACACATGGAGAAAATGAAAATTTTGCTAAAGCGTGCATATCTCTATTTAACTATCTCCACTCGTGGTCAAAGATGACAACTGAAACATTTCATTCTTCCTATCAATCTATTTCAATATAAAACCATATCTGGTGAGCGTGTTGCCAGAATTTAGATTCTTAATCATGCCGAGGCAATCCGAAATAACCCAAACCCACGCTGCATAAAGATCAAATGCCAAAGACAGTGCTTCGCCTATCGCGGTCGCTTCCATGATGTCAAGGGCAATCATACCATCAAAAACTGTGGCCGAGGCACACAAAACGTTGATATGCAGTATCATAATGTATTATGGGTTGAGTATCGTGACATGTCGATATACTCGGCCTGATTGTATTCTGTGGCAAATGGAAACTTAGCATGCCAGTTCCTCATGTGTGTCTATGAGCCAGTTCTTTTGGACGGCTTAAAAATTAAGCTCCTCTCCACAGTTTAAAAAATAAGCCGTTCACTAAGTTTGTTGATACTTCTAAATTATTTATCTCATAACCAACTACTTTAGAAGCCTCGATGAACAAGAAAGACGGCTTATGAGAGAAGCTGTGGAGAGACAGCTTATTTCTTAAGCTGCCAAAAAAACTGGCCCTATGTCTCGCTTTTTTGAGAAATCTCGCCTGCTTTATTCTTTCAAAACGATTGTCGTAGGTACAATGTTTGGGTCATGGGGGATGCTCAACCAAACATGTCTACCTATATCTAGGTTACAAGCAAACTTGGCGAGATTGTGTGCTTCAAAATTGAAGTTCCTCCGCTTGAAAACAAAAGAGTAAGAAATAAAACTATTACAGTGATTCGTTATTTCATGCACCAAAGCGACATTGGGGACTCCTGTTGCCTGTTGATGTCGTTCACCGCCTCTTGGCAGTCCGAGGCCACGCACACCTTCTGCTCTCCCAGGTCGTCCGCCAAACCAAGGGCTTCGCGGGATGCACACGTCTCTAAAGTTAAAGGATCAGTGATCCCATAGTAAACCACCGCCGATGGCCCCAGATAGTGTCCGTCGTAGTCGCGGCATAAAGCTGCAACTGCCCCACCTCGGCGGGATCTCACTACTGATCCATCCACGTTAATCTTCGCGATGCCACTCGGGGGAGAAAGCCACCGCTTCGGTCGTGGTGGTGAGACAGTACAAGTAATTTCATGCACTCTTCCGGCGCTCATGTGGCCCAACTCGTCGATGTAGTTGTTGATGAAAGACGCCGTGTGTTGGGGGCTCTGAAAAATCGATTCGTAGATGGCCTTCCTCCTGCATACCATATTGACCACAGTGTGATGACCATCCTTGTAAAACAAGCATGATCCATCTTCTCATTGAGCTCAAACAACCATATACCTATGCACTAGTAGAAAAAGGACCTATAGTCCCGGTTCGTAAGGGTCATTAGTCCCGATTTTTTAACTAGGACTAAAGTGTCGGTACTAATACCCTATACCTTTAGTCCCAGTTCTCGCATAAACCGGGACAGATGGGCCTCCACGTGGCCGATGCGGCGAGCCCAGGAAGGAGGCCCTTAGTCCTGGTTGGTGGCACCAACCGGGACCAAAAGGCATCCACGCGTCAGCATTTCAGGGGCTAGGGTTTTTGTTTTTTTGAAAGGGGGGTGGGGGGTTAATTTAGGTGTTTCATATATTGTGTTAGCTAGCTAATTAATAGAGAAAAGTGTCCTCTTTTATGTCCGTGCTTGGTTGACGCTATGTATTGTACATAGAGAGGCCCTCGACATGCTAGCTAGTAAGAAAATGAAGGAAACCATTAAGTACAGAAGTCATCATGCATACCGAGAGAAGTGATCGATCGACCTCTCCTTCTTCTTGAGATTGGTCGAACAACAAGTTTTCGTATTATCTATCCGACGCTACTGGCTACATACATATATACAATATGTAAGATCTTTTACAATCCCCTAGCATTTGAAATCAACTTCCACATGGTATTCTCTGGCTTTATTGATGACGTGGTTAAGAAAGAATCCCACCAATTCCTCTTGAATTGCTTTCATGCGATCTTGTGGTAGGAGTTCATTCCGCATCTGCCACGTCTATTTTGAAGAAGGGGGTTAATTAATACATATATATGAATGAAACTCAACAGAAATGATGGTGTAATAAAATGAAATTATGAATATTATTGCTTACGCACTTCATATTGTCTTCTAGAGTAGCCCCGCTTATTTTTCAAAGTCGTGTTGTAGATGAACTCGCACACGTAGTATCCACAGAAATCATTCCCGGGTTCCTCGCACAAGCACTTTACGAAAAATAGAGGTCAATCAAACTGATAATGAAGCATTATAAATGGCATTGATGAAAGTATAGCTATAGAATCAATGGGAGATGCGCGCAACTAGCTAGCTAGTAGTACTTACTTTCGGGTATGTATATCGCAGCTCCTTCTGCAGTCCCGAAGCTTCTGCGGTGAACCGTTTCCAAACCCTGGAAGACAAAGAAAATAATTATTATTACTTGAGACAATAGGAAATGAACAAAAAGTTACTGATATGTTGCGATAATGATCGATTAAACTTACTTGTTGAGCATTTTAGTCATGTCTGCATAGCTTTCGGGATCTTTTCGTCTCGAGTCTAAGACTGTTACTAGTCCCCGCTCAAGCTTAATCTCTAGAAGAACATAGTGGAAGCTGCGCAAGCATGCATAACTCATCGATTACATTACTATAACCTTGCTCGTGTAATAAGGGAAACCAAATATGCACACGACAGTAACACTCACTCGAAGTTGTAAGGAAAGAGTATTAAATCTTTGTTTTGATTTTTGATCAACGATTGTAGCAAGTTGTCCTCGGCCTCTTCGGCCTTCTTCTTAACCTGAAATTCATCTATGATATTTGTGTTAATAAACCCAATATCATACATTTCTTGATTTTTGCACTCGACGATCTTCAATCTGCATAATATAGTGAGGATAATTAATTATAAATACATGTAATGAAAGAGCCGAGCTATATATAGAGACTTAATGACAAAAATAGTACTTACAGATAGTGGCAAAAGACCGTTAATTTATCGAGGGCCTTTTGATTGAAGAACTCGAAGAACTCCTCAAATGGAACATGCAACAGATCAGTTCCAACGAGGTCGTGCTCCTCTTTAATTCTCAGATACAAAGTATTCGTCCCCCCAGACTCTCTGTAGGTTTTCATGTACCAGTTATGGAATCTTCGCATCATCGTTGTTAGATATTTTTCATCTTTGACGAGAGGCTTCCCGTACTCATATCTGTGTTCGCTCACCTCCAAGAAATCAAAATGTACATGATCAGGCAGGTAATCTCTAAGATTATTATAACCTGGCACCGTCCCTGGAGCATTAGCAACGATGTCGCTAGACACATTGAGCGGGGGGCACGATTGCTTTGCTTGTTCGTCGAGCTGGGCAATTTTTTTCCCAGCTGCTCGTTCTTTTAACCTATATCACCGACAGTACTTCCCGACTGCTCCGCTTGAAGATATGCTTGTTCAGTAATGCCCTCATAGTTGGTTCTCGGCGGAGACTTTGGTGGTTTCCTTAGGGCATCGATAGTGCGCTTTGCTTTCACCAGATCTACCTTCTCCTCTGGAGGTGGATGTCTCTTTGCTTTCAACCCTTCAAAGAAGTCCCTCACTTCGGTCCGCATGATCTTCGCGTTTTCCTCCTCGGTCCTCTCGTACGTTAACTTCTCTAGAGGCTTGAGAGATGGACCATATCTGTATTGCCTCCCGCCTCTGGTTGTACTGCTAGACGCCGGAGCAGACGGAGAGGTTGCGGCTATCTTCTTTTGTGCTTGCTTACGAGGTGGAGGAGAAGGACTACGACGCGCCGGAGCAGCCGGGGCGGCGGCGGGTCTCTTCTGCCCTTGCTGGCAAGGCGGAGAAGGAGGAGGCAGCTGGCTGCTCGGGCGCGCCGGCGCAGGCGGAGAAGGAGGCGGAGTGCCGCCACGCGCTGGAGAAGGAGGCTGAGTGCCCTGATCACTCGCCGGAGGAGGCGAAGGAGGAGGCGGAGTGCCCTGACTCGCCGGAGGAGGAGGAGGAGGCAGAGGCGTCCAGTTCAGAAGGTTGATGAGCTCCTTCCACCATAGGCATGTATTCTTTAGAGAAGAACCCAGCCGAATCTCCCCTTCACCCGTAGGGTGGTCAAGCTCAAGGTCCTCAAATCCATCCGTTATTTGATCCACCATCACCCTAGCATATCCTTCTGGAATCGGCTTCCTGTGATAGGTTGAGCCAGTTTCATTAGGTATAACAGAGCCAATAGCCGCCTTGACTTTCAATGTCATCCATCGTGTCATAAGGTGGCAATGTTGAGACTCTGTGATAGCATCCACGGGGTAGCCCGTGAAAACAGGCTCCAGCTGCTGAGTCTGCTCGGTGGAAGCCATGCTGCTTCTCCGCTGAGATGGCGGGGTAGCTTCAGGGGAAGCTTCGGTAGGTCGTTTGCTGCGATCTGCTTCTCGTTCCTCTAGCCCTTGTACCCTTTCGTGCAGCGCCTGCAGTTGGCTATGCTCCACTTTCTTCCTCCTCTCCTGGGTTTTGTAACCCCCTGCGTCTGGAAACCCAGCCTTCCACGAAAGGGAGCCTGGCGTGCCTCATGTCCGTCTAGGGTGCTCAGGATTCCCGAGGGTCATTGTGAGCTCGTCCTTCTCTCTGTCTGGAACGAACGTCCCTTCCTGCGCTTTCTTGATATACTCCCGAAGCTTCCTGATGTGTATTCGCAGTTGCTCTTCCGTCCAAACGCACTTCCCTGATATAGGGTCCAAGGTTCCGCCAACCCCGAATAACCAAGTCCGGCAATGGTCTGGCCATCTCAATGTTTTTGGTTCGACCCCTTTAGCAATCAGGTCATTCTCAGCCTTGTCCCACAAAGGTCAGGCTTTGAGGTAACCACCTGACCCCGTGCGATGGTGATGCTTCTTCTTCGCAGCATTAATCTTGTTTGTCGCTGACATCTTCTTACTCTTTTCCGATGTCTTGTGGGCCACAAATGCGGGCCATTGATCTGTGATCTTCTCAAACCGGCTGGTGAATTCTGGTGTCTCTTCTTTGTCGACAAACGTTTTTAGCTCATTCTTCCACCTGCTGAATAGTTCTGCCATCTTCTTAAGAGCATGAGACTTGATCAATTCCTCTTTAACTGGCTTCTCTGGATGCTCCTCTGGCGGTAGGGTGAAATTTGCCTTAAGCGTTGTCCAAAGATCTTCTTTCTGCATATCGGAGACATAAGACGTCGGCACCTCAGTGTCTTCCTTCTCTGGCTTTAACCATTGCTAGATACTGATTGGGATCTTGTCCCTAACAAGAACCCCGCACTGAGCACGAAATGCATCCCTTGTCTGGATGGGTTCAATCGGCTTGCCATCGCGCGCGATTTCTGTGATCTCAAACCTTTCATCCAAGCGCCACTTTTTCTTCGGGCCTTGTTTCTTTACCGAAGTTGAGCTCGATCCGGACGGCTAGAGAAAAAAGAAGAAATACGAGAGTTAATTAATATGTGTACATATGAAAACAATGAATGCATCAATTAACTAGTCAGCATGGGCTTAACTAATATATATATACCTGGCCGGACTCAGTTTGGTCACCGGAGCAGTCAGCACGGTCTCCTTCTTGTACCTCCATTGGGTCACCGGAGCCATCATGATCATAGACCTCTTCTTGTACCAGCATTAATGGGCCGGAGCCATCATGAACATAGCCCTCTTCTTCACCCAGTCTTTCCTGACCATCGGTGTCGTTGAGAAATGATGCAACGAAATCACTTCCTTGTGCGATTATGTCCCCCAACATCGCTTCTGTTGCTTTGTCTCGAGAGTGCTCCATAGTTTCTGCAAATATTTACATGTCAATTATTATTCAAACATGGTACAGATGGATATATATTAGTGGCAAACGTAGAACTAGCTAGCTAATCACAATAAGGAATCATGTTAGTGGCCTCGACGCTACTTCTCTAGGGTTTGGGGTTGCCTAGACTACACTTCAAGGGTTTGGGGTGGCCTTGACACAACGCTTCAAGGGTTTGGGTCGTGAAAGGATCGATATGGTTGACTAGGGGGGGGTGAATAGGCAACTAACAATTTTTAGACTTTTCTTTAACAATTTAAACCTTGCAATGAAATAGGTTGTCTAGATGTGCAACTACGTGGACAACCTATATGATGTAAAGACAATAAGCACACAAGAAAGCAATGGATATAACTCAAGTAAGCTTGCAAAAGTAAAGGGACGAGATAACCAAGAGTGGAGCTGGTGGAGACGAGGATGTGTTACCGAAGTTCCTTCCTTTTAAGGGGAAGTACGTCTCCGTTAGAGCGGTGTGGAGGCACAATGCTCCCCAAGAAGCCACTAGGGCCACCGTAATCTCTTCACGCCCTCACACAATGCGAGATGCCGTGATTCCACTATTGGAGCCCTTGAAGGCGGCAAACGGACCTTTAGAAACAAGATTGGGGCTATCTCCACAACACTTAGAGGCTCCCAACAACACCACGAAGCTTCACCACAATGGAGTATGGCTTCGAGGTGACCTCAACCGTCTAGGGTGCTCAACACCCAAGAGTAACAAGATCCGCTAGGGATAAGTGGGGGGAATCAAATTTCTCTTGGTGGAAGTGTAGATCTAGGCCTTCTCAACCAATCCCGAGAAAATCAACAAGTTTGATTGGCTAGAGAGAGAGATCGGGCAAAAATGGATCTTGGAGCAACAAAGGAGCTTTGGGGGAAAGAGGTAGGTCAACTTTGGGGAAGAAGACCCCTTTATATAATGGGGGGAACAAACCAACCGTTATCCCACTCACCAGCCCCGCACAGAGCGGTACTACCGCTAGGGAAGGGCGGTACTATCGCTTCGGGCAGTACTACCGCTCAACCAAGCGGTACTGCCGCGCTGCCAGGGCCCTTGACCCCAGGGTGGTACTACCGCTAGGGAAGAGCGGTACTACCGCTTAGGGCGGTACTACCGCTCTTACCACCTCCCTTAGTGTCGCAAAACCCGACACGAAAGACTTCGTTCGAGAATCGAGGCGGAAGTAGCCCAGACGCACAGCGGTACTACGGCCAAAATTCCCAAGCGGTAATACCGTTAGGAGAGCGGTACTACCGCTTGGAGCCGTACTACCGCTCTGAGAGCGGTACTACCACTGGGAAGCTTCAGCGGTACTACCACTGTGGTCGTGGTACTACCGCTGGGGCAGAGCAAAGCAAAGCAAGGGGAAAACGGCAGCTCCAGAGATGCGGAAGGAAAGACGACGGGTGAGATGAGAATGTGTACGTGTTATTCCACCCAAGTCTTACCAAAGCGGATCCCCTCTTTATAGTATGGTGACTCCTACGAAACTAGTCCACCAACAACGAAACGAAGGAGCTACACCGTCTTGAATACAACACCGAGGGGAGGAAATCGTCTCATGCCAATGGATGAATCTCTGAAAGAACTAAACGCACACAATTAGTCCGCACAAGCATTGTCATCAGTCACCAAAACATCTTGGGGATAAATATGCCCTTACAATCTCCCCCTTTTTGGTGGTTTGATGACAATACGGGATTTGCACAATATGATAGATATAGGATAAGTGCAAAAACACAACCGTCCTAAAATGTAGAAGGGCTCCCCCTGGATGTGTGCTACGATAAGTGCTTTGGACTGCACGACACATATGCCAGGATCAATGCTCCCCCTACATTTTAGAGACCAACTACCTGAGCAAGATATATGAGAGCAACATATAGATAACAGGATAAGCATGCAACTCATAAGCTAGATAGACATAGATAATGATACTGGAAAGGTAAGGGAGCGTATGTCTCACACCATATGACTCGAGCTTAGGTCTCACTAACAGAACTAGAACTTAGGTCACATTGACACAAACCAAATAAAGCAACAAGCGAAAGCACAAACACAGAAGACAAGCACAAGACACAAAGCACAAATCCCTAAACTCTCTCCCCCTTTGGCAGCGAGACACCAAAAAGGAGAGGGAGTGCTGCTACGGCTCCAGGTGAAGGCAAACGAGGGACACCCATCAGATCTCATAGGGATCATCTGCGCTACCATCGTCAGCCGGGAAGTGCTCAGCATCAGAATCAGTCCAAGGGCAGTGCTGCTGAATCCACTCCTCCTCCTCGGTAAGCTGATCCTCAGAACCACTAATCACAATAGCACCCATCCGACGCATGAGCTCCTTGTGGCGACCTCGGGCCTTCTTCTCAGCCACATGAGTCATGTACTGACCGTGAGACTCCATGCAAAACAGCTTCTTTACCTTGATCTTGAACTTCTTGGCCCAAGAGGGCTCTGCCTCAGAAGGCACGTAGTCATCATCTTCATCCTCAGCCTCAGCCCCAATCTCCTTCTCTGTCTCCATGGCAGCAGCAGATGAAGGAACTCCAGTCCTAGGGGCCTGAGTGCCCCAGTTATCCTTCTTCCTCAGACGCTTGACATTGTGAGAAACCAACTCTCCAATCTCCAGCACCACCTTGGGATAGACACGATCCCAGGCCTTCTCAATGAGCAGCATAATGAACGGACCATAAATCGGGCACTTACGCTCGGAGATAGCAGAAACCAGCTTAGACCACATAACATGAGAGATATCCAAGGACTCTCCGGTGCTCTGCCCCTTCTCTCGCTGACAGAAGAGAAGCATGTCCACGAGATAAGAGTGAACCTGGTCCAGATTCCCGATGCGAGGGAAAAGAGTCTCTCTGAAGATACGGTGAAGAATATCCAGATAGGCAGGCAGCTCATAGGTCTCCTTCTTCGTCTCAGGGTTGATCCTCAGAGTGCAGTAGGGCCACAAAGCTTGCTTGTGAGTGGCATTGGCGCGACGGTGGGGGCAAAAGCTGACAGGAGACTCACAACCTAGATCTTCCACCCCAATCAACTGCATGAAAGCTTTCCACTTGACTGACAGCAACTTGCCATTTTTCATCCAAGTTAGAGTCCTGTCCTCATCAGTCCCAAGGTGAACCGTGGCATAGAATTGGGCCACAATATCAACATCGTAGTCCTTGTTGAATTGCATGATCCTGAGAATGTTCAGTTGAGTGCACATCTGACGAGCTTCACCAAAGTAGTCAGGATCGTTCTCCATATGCTCGGTGTCGATGGAGTGCACGTTGACATAGAGATTCTTCTTGCCTTTGAGAACATCAAAGTAGATGGCAAACTGAAACCTGTTCCAGAATGGACGGTTGACCAAAGTGGGATCTTGGTCGACCTCATACGGGTTGCGGCGGCGCCTTGCCCAGAACTCCTTGGGCGACATTTCTGGCACGGTTTTGCCTGACTTTGGCTTGACCCCAGGCTTCTTCTGCAGTTGAGGAGGAGGTGGAGCACTAGAAGATCTTCCGGCAGGCTCAGTGGGCTCAGTGGTGCGGTAGCGCTTGGACGAGGCACGACCGGGGTTGACACAACGAACCTGATGCTCAGGAACCTCATCACCTGGAACCACACACACAAACACGCAAACAACCAGAAAGAACGAGCGTAAGCCACAAACACGAACAAAGAGGATCACTGAGAGGTAGGAGTATGATGGAAACTGGTAGAAGGGTGGTAGTACCGTGACCCTTGAGCGGTAGTACCGCTTCAAGCGGTAGTACCGCTCTGGTGAGAGCGGGAGTACTGCTCCGAGCGGTAGTACCGCTCTGGGAGAGCGGTAGTACCGCTCGAGGTGGGGAAACAGCAGTTTCCTACTGCCGTGGTCAGGTCCGGTACTACCATCCTACCAAATTCAAGAATACCCAACCAAACACTAATCCAAACTGTCTAGAAGCACTCTCCATCCTACTCAAGCCTAGATCTGGACAAAAATCTAGAGATGCAACTGCTATTGCCCCTAAAACGCTAGATTGGAAATCTAGACAAAAAGAAACAGAGAACGGGGGCAATACCGGCATCCATGGCAAGAGGACAAGGTGGGGATCGATTCCACCGAAGGAAACGAAGAGGAGCGCCCCGGAGAGGGAGATCCACCGGAGCCCTCCCGCAGTGCCGGTTGCTGAGGAGAGAGACGAACAGGACGAAGGGGGCGAGCGAATGGGTATGGGGGAGAAGAAACACCCCCTGCCCCCGAAATAACCCCCTGCCCGCGCCTCACAGCGGTAGTACCGCGCTGGAGGGCGGTAGTACCGCTAGGAGCGATAGTACCGCTTGGAGCGGTAGTATCGCTCTGGACGGCGGTAGTACCGCTTGGAGTGGTAGTACCGCTCACCACCAGCGGTAATACCGCTTCAGCAACCACAAGGCTTCTAGACCAACGGCTAACACTCCAAAAAACAGAAAGCAAGGCCAAAGGAACGAGAGGACCGACACGGCAACACACACACACACAACTAAACAGAAACCACTCAAACACAAACAACCACACGAAACAGAGCAAGCTCTGGCCTCTCTCAGGAGAGGGCGGTGGCCGGAGCCACCTATGTTTGAGTCAATTGGTATGGCACCGCGAAGAATTATCCTTGGGCCCATGACCAAAACTCGTCTTTGAGGCACAACTACCATCAAAAATGGCTAATGTGAAAGAGTTGATCGTTTTATGCATAATGGGGGGAGGGAAAGTTCATTGAGAGAACAACACTCCCCCTATGTCCATGCCTACATCTAAGCTAGACACCAAGTTGAGTGTGGTGGGGTGTGCAAGGGTTCAAGACACATTGCTCGAATCAATGATATTTAGCTCATGCCTTAACTCGCGAAATCTTGCTTCATCCAAGGGCTTCATGAAGATATCTGCAAGGTTATCATGGGTGTTGACATACTTGAGCTCGATCTCTCCTCGCCTAATGTGATCCCGGATGAAATGATACCGAATCTCAATGTGCTTCGTCTTGAAGTGTTGCACCGGGTTGAGAGAAATCTTGATGGCACTTTCGTTGTCACACCAAAGAGGCACTTTGTCACAAATGACACCGTATTCTTTAAAGTTTTCCTCATCCATAGGAGTTGTGCACAACAACTACCGGCCGCCACATATTCAGCTTCGGTGGACGAGAGAGATACACAACTTTGCTTTTTGGAAGACCAACTCACCAAAGAGCACCCAAGAAACTGGCACCCTCCGGAAGTGGACTTCCTATCCACTTTGTCTCCCGCCCAATCGGAATCCGTAAAACCTTCAAGCTTGAAGTTTGCCCCTCTTGGGTACCATAAGCCAAAGTTTGGGGTATGAGCCAAATATCGAAAGATTCGCTTGACCGCCACATAGTGACTTTCCTTCGGTGCAGCTTGAAACCGTGCACACATCCCCACACTCAACATGATATCCGGTCTAGATGCACATAGGTAAAGCAAGGAGCCAATCATGGAGCGATATACCTTTTGATCCACCGCCTTACCATTGGGATGAATGTCAAGTTGGCACTTGGTGGGCATTGGAGTAGAGGTCGGCTTGACATCACTTAACTTGAATCTCTTGAGCATGTCTTGAGTGTATTTGGCTTGGTTGATGAAGGTACCTTCTCTTCTTTGTTTGATATCAAAACCAAGGAAGAACTTCAACTCTCCCATCGAAGACATCTTGAACTTAGAGGTCATGAGAGCGGCAAATTCTTCATTGAAAGCTTTGTTAGGGGAACCAAAGATAATGTCATAAACATATAGTTGGCATACAAACAACTCCCCTTTGACCTTCTTAGTAAAAAGAGTGGGATCGATTAGCCCCACTTCAAATCCACGATCTTGTAACAACTCGGTAAGGTGGTCATACCACGCAAGTGGGGCTTGTTTAAGGCCATAGAGCGCCTTATCGAGTTGATACACATGACCCGGGAAGAAGGGATCCTCGAACCCGGGGGGTTGCTTGACATAGACCAACTCATTAATAGGACCATTAAGAAAAGCACTTTTAACATCCATTTGTTGCAACTTAAAGTTGTGATGGGAAGCATAAGCAAACAACAAACGAATGGATTCAAGGCGAGCAAGGGGAGCAAAGGTTTCACCGTAGTCGATACCCTCGACTTGGGAGTAGCCTTGTGCTACCAATCTTGCCTTGTTGCGAATGATGTTCCCATGAGCATCTTGCTTGTTCTTGAAGATCCACTTGGTTCCAATGATGTTATGGTTCCCGGAAGGCCTTGGCACCAACCTCCACACCTTGTTGTACTCGAAGTTATTGAGTTCTTCATGCATGGCATTGAGCCAATCCGAGTCTTCGAGCACCTCATAGACCTTATGGGGTTCAACACAAGAGACAAACGCGTGATGTTCACAATAGTTTGCTAATTGTCTACAAGTGCTTACCCCCTTTCTTAGGCTTCCAACCACATTATCCATGAGATGACCTTTGGTGGTGAGTTTGGAAGCAATCTTCGCAGCACGACGCTCCAATTCCTCCTCGGATGTCGAAGGTGGAGGGTTCACTTGATCATCTTGAGCGTCGTCATGAGCTTGTTCTTGATCTTGAGCTTGCTCATGATCTTGAACTTGCTCGAGGGGAAGAACTTGACCTTGGGCATCATGTGGAGGTTCACCACCATCTTGTGATTGATCTTGCCCTTGGTCTTGTTCCCGAGGTTGAGGGCCTTCACTTTGTTCTTCGGAAGCGTGTGGGTCTTGAGTAGGTGAAGGCTCCACGGAGGTGGAGCATTGTCATTCTCCTTTGGCCACAAGGGGTTCCTCAATGGGTAGGATATGACCAATACCCATTCTTCTTATGGCTTGGGGAGGAATTTCATCACCTACATCACAAGTACCACTTTGCTCCACTTGGGAGCCGTTATTTTCATCAAACTCTACGTTACACGTCTCCTCAATGAGTCCGTTGGACTTGTTGAGAACACGGTAAGCATGAGAGTTTGTAGCATAACCAACAAATATGCCCTCATGAGCTCTAGCCTCGAATTTAGACAAACGAACACCTTTCTTGAGAATGAAACACTTACACCCGAACACCCGGAAGTACTTGAGATTGGGCTTGTTCCCGGTGAGTATCTCATACGGAGTCTTGTTCAAGCCTTTGCGGAGATAGAGCCGATTGGATGCATGACAAGCTGTGTTGATGGCTTTGAAGGAAATATGCCCTAGAGGCAATAATAAAGTTATTATTTATTTCCTCATATCATGATAAATTTTTATTATTCATGCTAAAATTGTATTAACCGGAAACATGATACATGTGTGAATACATAGACAAACATATAGTCACTAGTATGCCTCTACTTGACTAGCTCGTTAATCAAAGATGGTTATGTTTCCTAACCATAGACATGTGTTGTCATTTGATTAATGTGATCACATCATTAGAAGAATGATGTGATTGACATGACCCATTCCGTTAGCATAGCCCTTGATCGTTTAGTATATTGCTATTGCTTTCTTCATGACTTATACATGTTCCTGTAACTATGAGAAATATGCAACTCCTGTTTACCGGAGGAACACTTTGGGTACTACCAAATGTCACAACGTAACTGGGTGATTATAAAGGAGTACTACAGGTGTCTCCGAAGGTACATGTTGAGTTGGCGTATTTCGAGATTAGGTTTTGTCACTCCGATTGTCGGAGAGGTATCTCTGGGCCCTCTCGGTAATGCACATCTTTATAAGCCTTGCAAGCAATGTGACCAAATGAGTTGGTTATGGAATGATGCATTACGGAACGAGTAAAGAGACTTGACGGTAATGAGATTGAACTAGGTATTGGATACCGACGATCAAATCTCGGGCAAGTAACATACCGATGACAAAGGGAACAACGTATGTTGTTATGCTGTTTGACCGATAAAGATCTTCGTATAATATGTAGGAACCAATATGGGCATCCAGGTTCCGCTATTGGTTATTAACCGAGAATAGTACTAGGTCATGTCTACATAGTTCTCGAACCCGTAGGGTCCGCACGCTTAACGTTACGATGACAGTTTTATTATGAGTTTATAAGTTTTGATGTACCGAAGTTTTTTCGGAGTCCCGGATGTGATCACGGACGTAACGAGGAGTCTCGAAATGGTCGAGACATAAAGATTGATATATTGGACGACTATATTCGGACACC
>LT934112.1:557665461-557685044 GCA_900231445.1 Triticum turgidum subsp. durum | reverse complement strand
CTCCCCCTTCCTTTCCCCTCCTAGTAGGAGTAGGAAAGGGGGAGTCCTACTCCTACTAGGAGGAGGACTCCTCCTCCTTGGCGCGCCCACAAGGCCGGCCGGCCTCCCCGCTCCCTCCTTTATATACGGGGGCAGGGGGGCACCCCATGAGACACAAGTTGATCTACGGATCATTCCTTAGCCGTGTGCGGTGCCCCCCTCCACCATATTCCACCTCGGTCATATCGTCGCGGAGTTTAGGCGAAGCCCTGCGCTGGTAGAACATCATCATCATCACCACGCCGTCGTGCTGATGGAACTCATCCCCAAAGCTTTGCTGGATCGGAGCCCGGGGATCGTCATCGAGATGAACGTGTGCTGAACTTGGAGGTACCGTACGTTCGGTGCTTGGATCGGTCGGATCGTGAAGACGTACGACTACATCAACCGCGTTGTGCTAACGCTTCCGCTTACGGTCTACGAGGGTACATGGACAACACTCTCCCCTCTCGTTGCTATGCCATCACCATGATCTTGCGTGTGCGTAGGAAATTTTTTGAAATTACTACGTTCCCCAACAGTGGCATCCGAGCCTGGTTTTATGGGTTGATGTTATATGCACGAGTAGAACACAAGTGAGTTGTGGGCGATACAAGTCATACTGCTTACCAGCATGTCATACTTTGGTTCGGCGGCATTGTGAGATGAAGCGGCCCGGACCGACATTACGCGTACGCTTACGTGAGACTGGTTTCACCGTTACGAGCACTCGTGCTTAAAGGTGGCTGGCGGGTGTCTGTCTCTCTCACTTTAGCTGAATCGAGTGTGGCTACGCCCGGTCCTTGCGAAGGTTAAAACAGCACCAACTTGACGAACTATCGTTGTGGTTTTTATGCGTAGGTAAGAACGGTTCTTGCTAAAGCCCGTAGCAGCCACGTAAAATTTGGAACAACAAAGTAGAGGACTTCTAACTTGTTTTTGCAGGGCATGTTGTGATGTGATATGGTAAAGACATGATGCTATATTGTATTGTATGAGATGATCATGTTTTGTAACCGAAGTTATCGGCAACTGGCAGGAGCCATATGGTTGTCGCTTTATTGTATGAAATGCAAACGCCCTGTAATTGCTTTACTTTATCTCTAAGCGGTAGCGATAGTCGTAGAAGCAATAGATGGCGTAACGACAACGATGCTGCGATGGAGATCAAGGTGTCGCGCCGGTGACGATGGTGATCACGACGGTGCTCCGAAGATGGAGATCACAAGCACAAGATGATGATGGCCATATCATATCACTTATATTGATTGCATGTGATGTTTATCCTTTATGCATCTTATCTTGCTTTGATTGACGGTAGCATTTCAAGATGATCTCTCACTAATAATCAAGAAGTGTTCTCCCTGAGTATGCACCGTTGCAAAAGTTCTTCGTGCTGAGACACCACGTGATGATCGGGTGTGATAGGCTCTACGTTCAAATACAACGGGTGCAAAATAGTTGCACACGCGGAATACTCAGGTCATACTTGACGAGCCTAGCATATACAGATATGGCCTCGAAACACGGAGACCGAAAGGTCGAGCGTGAATCATATAGTAGATATGATCAACATAGTGATGTTCACCATTGAAACTACTCCATCTCACGTGATGATCGGACATGGTTTAGTTGATTTGGATCACGTGATCACTTAGATGACTAGAAAGATGTCTGTCTAAGTGGGAGTTCTTAAGTAATATGATTAATTGAACTTAAATTTATCATGAACTTAGTACCTGATAGTATTTTCCTTGTCTATGTTTGTTTGTAGATAGATGGCTCGTGCTGTTCTTCTGTTGAATTTTAATGCACTCCTTGAGAAAGCAAAGTTGAAAGATGATGGTAGCAATTACACGGACTGGGTCCGTAACCTGAGGATTATCCTCATTGCTGCATAGAAAAGTTACGTCCTGGAAGCACCACTGGGTGCCAGGCCTGCTGCTGATGCAACTGACGACGTTAAGAACGTCTGGCAGAGCAAAGCTGATGACTACTCGATAGTTCAGTGTGCCATGCTTTACAGCTTAGAACCGGGTCTTCAACGACGTTTTGAACGTCATGGAGCATATGAGATGTTCCAGGAGTTGAAGTTAATATTTCAAGCAAATGGCCGGATTGAGAGATATGAAGTCTCCAATAAGTTCTATAGCTGCAAGATGGAAGAGAATAGTTCTGTCAGTGAACATATACTCAAAATGTCTGGGTATAATAATCACTTGATTCAACTAGGAGTTAATCTTCCTGATGATAGTGTCATTGACAGAATTCTTCAATCACCGCCACCAAGCTACAAGAGCTTCGTGATGAACTATAATATGCAAGGGATGAACAAGACTATTCCCGAGCTCTTCGCGATGCTAAAAGCCGCGGAGGTAGAAATCAAGAAGGAGCATCAAGTGTTGATGGTTAACAAGACCACTAGTTCCAAGAAAAAGGGCAAAGGGAAGAAGAAGGGGAACTTCAAAAAGAACAGCAAGCAAGTTGCTGCTCAAGAGAATAAACCCAAGTATGGACCTAAGCCTGAAACTGAGTGCTTCTACTGCAAGCAGACTGGACACTAGAAGCGGAACTGCCCCAAGTATTTGGTGGATAAGAAGGATGGCAAAGTGAACAAAGGTATATGTGATATACATGTTATTGATGTGTACCTTACTAATGCTCGCAGTAGCACCTGGGTATTTGATACTGGTTCTGTTGCTAATATTTGCAACTCGAAACAGGGACTACGGATTAAGCGAAGATTGGCTAAGGACGAGGTGACGATGCGCGTGGGAAATGGTTCCAAAGTCGATGTGATCGCGGTCGGCACGCTACCTCTACATCTACCATCGGGATTAGTTTTAGACCTAAATAATTGTTATTTGGTGCCAGCGTTAAGCATGAACATTATATCTGGATCTTGTTTGATGCGAGACGGTTATTCATTTAAATCAAAGAATAATGGTTGTTCTATTTATATGAGTAATATCTTTTATGGTCATGCACTCTTGAAGAGTGGTCTATTTTTATTGAATCTCGATAGTAGTGATACACATATTCATAGTGTTGAAACCAAAAGATGCAGAGTTAATAATGATAGTGCAACTTATTTGTGGCACTGCCGTTTAGGTCATATCGGTGTAAAGCGCATGAAGAAACTCCATATTGATGGGCTTTTGGAATCACTTGATTATAAATCACTTGGTACTTGCGAACCGTGCCTCATGGGCAAGATGACTAAAACGCCGTTCTCTGGAACTATGGAGCGAGCAACTGATTTGTTGGAAATCATACATACTGATGTTTGTGGTCCAATGAATGTTGAGGCTCGCGGCGGGTATCGTTATTTTCTCACCTTCACAGATGATTTGAGCAGATATGGGTATATCTACTTGATGAAACACAAGTCTGAAACATTTGAAAAGTTCAAAGAATTTCAGAGTGAAGTAGAAAAGCATCGTAACAGGAAAATAAAATTTCTACGATCTGATCGTGGAGGAGAATATTTGAGTTACGAGTTTGGTCTACACTTGAAACAATACGGAATAGTTTCGCAACTCACGCCACCCGGAACACCACAATGAAATGGTGTGTCCGAACGTCATAATCGTACTTTACTAGATATGGTGCAATCTATGATGTCTCTTACTGATTGACCGCTATCGTTTTGGGGCTATGCTTTAGAGACGGCCGCATTCACGTTAAATAGGGCACTACCAAAATCCGTTAAGATGACGACTTATGAACTGTGGTTTGGCAAGAAACCAAAGTTGTCGTTTCTTAAAGTTTGGGGCTGCGATGCTTATGTGAAGAAACTTCAACCAGATAAGCTCGAACCCAAATCGGAGAAATGTGTCTTCATAGGATACCCAAAAGAGACTATTGGGTACACCTTCTATCACAAATCTGAGGGCAAGATTTTCGTTGCTAAAATCGGATCCTTTCTAGAGAAGGAGTTTCTCTCGAAAGAAGTGAGTGGGAGGAAAGTAGAACTTGATGAGATAACTGTATCTACTCCCTTATTGGAAAGTAGTTCATCACAAGAACCGGTTCCTGTGACAACTACACCAATTAATGAGGAAGCTAATGATATTGATCATGAAACTTCAGATCAAGTTTCTACTGAACCTCGTAGGTCTACCAGAGTAAGATCTACACCAGAGTGGTACGGTAATCCAATTCTGGAAGTCATGTTGCTTGACCATGATGAACCTACGAACTATGAGGAAGCGATGATGAGCCCAGATTCCACAAAATGGCTAGAGGCCATGAAATCTGAGATGGGATCCATTTATGAAAACAAAGTATGGACTTTGGTTGACTTGCCCGATGATCGGCAAGCCAGAATAAATGGATCTTTAAGAAGAAGACTGACGCTGATGGTAATATAACTGTCTATAAAGCTCGACTTGTTGCGAAAGGTTTTCGACAAGTTCAAGGGGTTGACTACGATGAGACTTTCTCACCCGTAGCGATGCTTAAGTCTGTCCGAATCATGTTAGCTATTGCTGCATTTCATAATTATGAAATTTGGCAAATGGATGTCAAAACTGCATTCTTGAATGGATTTCTGGAAGAAGAGTTGTATATGATGCAGCCAGAAGGTTTTGCAGATCCAAAAGGTGCTAACAAATTGTGCAAGCTCCAGCGTTCCATTTATGGACTGGTGCAAGCATCTCGGAGTTGGAATAAACGCTTTGATAGTGTGATCAAAGCATATGGTTTTATACAGACTTTTGGAGAAGCCTGTATTTACAAGAAAGTGAAGGTCTGTAGCATTTCTGATATTATATGTAGATGACATATTATTAATTGGAAATGATATAGAATTTCTGGATAGCATAAAGGGATACTTGAATAAAAGTTTTTCAATGAAAGACCTTGGTGAAGCTTCTTACATATTGGGCATCAAGATCTATAGAGATAGATCAAAACGCTTAATAGGACTTTCACAAAGCACATACCTTGATAAAATTTTGAAAAAGTTCAAAATGGATCAGGCAAAGAAAGGGTTCTTGCCCGTACTACAAGGTGTGAAGTTGAGCCAAACTCAATGCCCAACCACAACAGAAGATAGAGAGAAAATGAAAGATGTTCCCTATGCTTCAGCAATAGGCTCTATCATGTATGCAATGTTGTGTACCAGACCTGACGTATGCTTAGCAATAAGCTTGGCAGGAAGGTACCAAAGTAATCTAGGAATCGATCACTGGACAGCGGTCAAGAACATCCTGAAATACATGAAAAGGACTAAGGATAGGTTTCTCGTATATGGAGGTGACAAAGAGCTAGTCGTAAATGGTTACATCGATGCAAGCTTTGACACTGATCCGGACGATTCTAAATCGCAAACAGGATACGTGTTTTTATTAAACGGTGGAGCTATAAGTTGGTGCAGTTCTAAACAAAGCGTCGTGGCGGGATCTACATGTGAAGCAGAGTACATAGCTGCTTCGGAAGCAGCAAATGAAGGAGTCTGGATGAAGGAGTTCATTTCCGATCTAGGTGTCATACCTAGTGCATTGGGACCAATGAAAATCTTCTGTGACAATACTGGTGCAATTGCCTTGGCAAAGGAATCCAGATTTCACAAGAGGACCAAGCACATCAAGAGACGCTTCAATTCCATTCGGGACCAAGTCCAAGTGGGAGACATAGAGATTTGCAAGATACATACGGATCTGAATGTTGCAGACCCGTTGACTAAGCCACTCTCACGAGCAAAACATGATCAGCACCAAGACTCCATGGGTGTTAGAATCATTACTGTGTAATCTAGATTATTGACTCTAGTGCAAGTGGGAGACTGAAGGAAATATTCCCTAGAGGCAATAATAAAGTTATTATTTATTTCCTCATATCATGATAAATGTTTATTATTCATGCTAAAATTGTATTAACCGGAAACATGATACATGTGTGAATACATAGACAAACATATAGTCACTAGTATGCCTCTACTTGACTAGCTCGTTAATCAAAGATGGTTATGTTTCCTAACCATAGACATGTGTTGTCATTTGATTAATGGGATCACATCATTAGAAGAAGGATGTGATTGACATGACCCATTCCGTTAGCATAGCACTTGATCATTTAGTATATTGCTATTGCTTTCTGCATGACTTATACATGTTCCTGTAACTATGAGAAATATGCAACTCCCGTTAACCGGAGGAACACTTTGGGTACTACCAAACGTCACAACGTAACTGGGTGATTATAAAGGAGTACTACAGGTGTCTCCGAAGGTACATGTTGAGTTGGCGTATTTCGAGATTAGGTTTTGTCACTCCGATTGTCGGAGAGGTATCTCTGGGCCCTCTCGATAATGCACATCTTTATAAGCCTTGCAAGCAATGTGACCAAATGAGTTGGTTACCGAATGATGCATTACGGAACGAGTAAAGAGACTTGACGGTAACGAGATTGAACTAGGTATTGGATACCGACGACCAAATCTCGGGCAAGTAACATACCGATGACAAAGGGAACATCGTATGTTGTTATGCGGTTTGACCGATAAAGATCTTCGTAGAATATGTAGGAACCAATATGGGCATCCAGGTTCCGCTATTGGTTATTGAACGAGAATAGTTCTAGGTCATGTCTACATAGTTCTCGAACCCGTAGGGTCCGCACGCTTAACGTTATGATGACAGTTTTATTATGACTTTATAAGTTTTGATGTAACGAAGTTTGTTCGGAGTCCCGGATTTGATCACGAACGTAACGAGGAGTCTCGAAATGGTCGAGACATAAAGATTGATATATTGGACGACTATATTCGGACACCGGAAGTGTTCCGGGTGATTTCGGAGAAAACCAGAGTGCCGGAGGGTTACCGGAAGCCCCCCCCCGGAGAGTTAATGGGCCACATGGGCCTTGGTGGGAAGAGAGAGGGGCGGCCAGGGTGGGCCGCGCGCCCCCTCTCCCTCTGGTCCGAATTGGACTAAGAGGGGGGGCGGCGCCCCCCTCTTTCCTTCCCCCTCTCCCCCTTCCTTTCCCCTCCTAGTAGGAGTAGGAAAGGGGGAGTCCTACTCCTACTAGGAGGAGGACTCCTCCTCCTTGGCGCGCCCACAAGGGCTGGCCGGCCTCCCCCCTCCCTCCTTTATATACGGGGGCAGGGGGGCACCCCATGAGACACAAGTTGATCTACGGATCGTTCCTTAGCCGTGTGCGGTGCCCCCCTCCTCCATATTCCACCTCGGTCATATCTTCGCGGAGTTTAGGCGAAGCCCTGCGCCGGTAGAACATCATCATTGTCACCACGCCGTCGTTCTGACAGAACTCATCCCCAAAGCTTTGCTGGATCGGAGCCCGGGGATCGTCATCGAGCTGAACGTGTGCTGAACTCGGAGGAACCGTACGTTCGGTGCTTGGATCGGTCGGATCGTGAAGACGTACGACTACATCAACCACATTGTGCTAACGCTTCTGCTTACGGTCTACGAGGGTACGTGGACAACACTCTCCCCTCTCGTTGCTATGCCATCACCATGATCTTGCGTGTGCGTAGGAATTTTTTTGAAATTACTACGTTCCCCAACAGGCTTCGGCCCAAAAATTGTATGGAGACTTGAGCTCTGCCATCATGGTCCTTGCCGCATCCATCAACGTCCGGTTCTTCCTCTCCGAAACACCATTTTGTTGAGGGGTATATGGTGCAGAATATTGATGCTTGATCCCTTCATCACTAAGAAACTCATCCAAGGTGTAGTTCTTGAACTCGGTGCCATTGTCACTTCTTATTGTCAGAATCTTTGCATTATGTTGACGTTGAGCTTCATTTGCAAAGTCGATGACGGTTTGTTGAGTCTCACTCTTCCTCTTGAAGAATTATACCCAAGTGTATCTTGAATAATCATCCACAATCACCAAGCAATACTTTCTACCCCCAAGACTGTCAAAGGATGGAGGCCCGAAAAGGTCCATGTGCAGGAGCTCCAAGGGTCTCTTCGAGTAGATGATAGTCGTGGGAGGGTGAGCCGTCTCATGAAGCTTTCCTTCGATACAGGCACTGCAAACACGATCTTTGGCAAAACTAACATTCGTTAGTCCATGAACATGGTCCCCGTTGAGAAGACTTTGCAAAGATCTCATATTGACGTGGGCTAAACGGCGATGCCAAAGCCATCCCACATCAACTTTAGCCATTAGGCATGTCGCGGTCTTAGTGGGTTGCTCCGAAAAGTTAATCACACAGAGACCATTCTCGACATGCCCAACAAAGGCTACTTTAAGAGTCTTGCTCCACAAGAGGGCCACAGTATCAATATCAAAGAAGGTGGCAAAGCCCATGAGTGCGAGTTGACGAATGGAAAGTAAATTGAATGCAAGGGACTCAACAAGCATGACTTTCTCGATCGTTAGATCATGAGAAATGACAACCTTGCCAAGCCCCAATACCTTAGAATGTGACGCATCACCCCATTCGACATTGGTGGGAATAGATGGGATCTTGTGCACGTCCACCACCAAGTCCTTGCTCCCGGTCATATGATTTGTTGCTCCACTATCGAGCAACCATGACCCCCCACCGGAAGCAAACACCTACAAGAGATCAATGCTTGGTTTTAGGTACCCATTAAGTAATGGGTCCTTTGATGTTAGTAACAAGGGTCTTAGGAACCCAAATAGACCATTCAATGTACTCATAAGGAGAACCAACAAATTTAGCATAAACATGCCCATCACTAGCACGACACAACACATAAGAGGGGTTAAAGTCGCCGGCTTTGTTGGGAGAGATGGCTTTGCGCTCTTTGGCATCACCACTCTTCCCATTGTTCTTCTTCTCCTTAGGAGCACCTTCTCCCTCTTTCACAAAGGTTTGCTTGAGCGGAGGAGGTCGATTGGTCTTGCTCTTCTTCTCCTTGTTATTCTTCTTGTTCTTGGACTTGGGTGAGAACCCAACTCCCTCCTTGCCCACAACTTCCTTTTGATTGCTCAAAAGGTCATTTAGGTTCTTCTCGCCTTGTATGCATGACACAAGACCTTTCTCGAGTTGTTCCTTCAACTTGGCATTCTCCTCCACAAGATGCACATGCTCACAACATGGGTTAGTAGCATTTGCATTACCAATTAAGACCATGTGAGGAAATGTGGCCTTTTCCTTGGTTAGCTTAACTTGGAGTTGAGCATGAGACTCCTTGAGGGTGGCATGAGCACCTTTCAAGACCTTGTGGGCCTTGTCAAGTACATCAAACTCCTCTGTGAGTCTAACATGATCAATCCCAAGTTTAGCCTTCTCGAAAGCTAGAACACGAGACACAACAAGAGCATGATCAAGATCTTTCTTTAGTGTAGCATGACCATCATTGTGTGACTCCTCAAGAGCCAAACGATGCCCATGCTCTTCCTCAAGAGCATTGGAGAGATCCGATATCTCATCGGCATAGTCATGACTATGACTTTCCATCTTAGAGATGGATTCTTCGTGAGCCTCGATCATGTCATTGGCTTCACGAAGTTGTTCCAAGAGAGCAACAAAGTGCTTCTTGGATTTTCCCTTGAGCTTACTCATGAAGGACTCAAATTCATTGATCTCCTCATTAGACCCCTTACCATTATCAAAGTCATCCGTTGAAGGAGGGTTAGGAATAATGGTGGTTTTCATGTTGGGGGTTACCTTGTTGGTGGCCTTAGCCATGAGGCACTTGGCGGTGATGTTCTCGTTAGGTGCATCGAAGAGAGACACCCGGGGAGTTGTGACAATGGCAATGGATGCCATGGCCATTGTTTCACCATCTTCATCATCATCGTCATCCTCATGGTATTCTTCTTGAACCACCAACCCGCGAGAAGGAGTCTTCTTGGTGAAGTTGTTCTTGTTGGGGAAGGACTTGGCTTTGTCTTTTCGGATGAACTTGCCACCATTGTCTTCCCGCTTCTCGTAGGGACAATCCGCAACGAAATGGCTAACATTGCCACAGTTGAAACAAGTTCTAACTCGTTGCTTCCCCTTGAGGCCACTTGAGTTGTTCTTGTTGAAGTTGGGTCTTGTATTCTTCTTACTCCAAAACTGTCTTGAGGCAAGAGCCATGTGCTCATGATAATCATACTTCGTGTCCTCGGGGTTGCTCTCCTCATCTTCCTCTTCTTCTTCTTCTTCCACACTAACCTTGGCCTTCAAGGCAAGATTGGGCTTCTCTGCCCTTTGATAATGGAGCACTGCATTGTCGGTGGTCTTATCCAAGATGATCATTGCAACAAACTCATCCAACACTTCACCAGAGGTCATGGAGTGGAAGTCCGGTCTTTGGCGAATGACGGAGGACATGGCCTTGTTGTAGGGCATCATGGCCTTGAGGAACTTGCGCTTGATCCAGTTGTCATCCGTGTCCTTGCTCCCATGATCTCGGAGTGCGGCCGCGAGT
Source organism: Triticum turgidum subsp. durum (assembly GCA_900231445.1). Classification (NCBI taxonomy): domain Eukaryota; kingdom Viridiplantae; phylum Streptophyta; class Magnoliopsida; order Poales; family Poaceae; genus Triticum; species Triticum turgidum. Next base: position 557,674,665 of record LT934112.1, on the reverse strand, counting down.
TTGGTCACTCTTCGAAAGAGCTCACGAGGTTCTTCATCCTCTTTCATTGCAAACTCATCGGCTTCATCTTGCACCACTTCATAGTTGGAGCGTTGAATGCTAGCACTTCCTCGATAGAGACGCTCGACACATTTCCATGCTTCTTTAGCCATGGCATGAGGTCGAAGATGAGGGAGATCTTCGGGAAGGATTGCATCTTGGATGATGAAGAGATCACTCTCATTGAATTGATTGTCCACTTCTTCTCGAGGGGTGAAGTTGCTTGGATCATGAGGATAGAAACCTTCTTCAGTAATTCTCCAAAGGTTAGTGTTCACATGTTTTAAGTGACGCTTGAAGCGATAAAGCCAAGAGTTAAAATCTTCATTTTTCACATATTTAGGAGGAGGACCGGCATGATTCAAATGAGTAGAGGGGATCGGTCCTCTATACACTGGGGGTTCCACATTGGCAAAGATGCCGGTGCCATTTCTACCACTAGTAGATGGACTATTTTCACTGTTAGCTTCCCCCTTGTCGGAGGTAGCATCCGTCACCTTGTTAGTGGGATCACCCACTTTCATTGGCGAGGTAGATAGTTTAAGTCCGTCTAGGAAATCAGAAAACATGCTTTTAACCTCGGCCGTCATGGAGGTTTTCAATGTGTCTAAAGCCACATTGAATTCCTCACGAGATACCGAGGCTCCCCCTTCGGCCGTGGACGAGATGGGATTCACACCGGAGTGCTCCTCCGCACCGTCGTGGGTGTCAACCATACTCTTCGGACGGCAAAGTCCTTAATAAAGAGACGAGGCTCTGATACCAATTGAAAGGATCGATATGGTTGACGAAAGGGGGGGGTGAATAGGCAACTAACAATTTTTAGACTTTTCTTTAACAATTTAAACCTTGCCATGAAATAGGTTGTCTAGATGTGCAACTACGTGGACAACCTATGTGATGCAAAGACAATAAGCACACAAGCAAGCAATGGATATAACTCAAGTAAGCTTGCAAAAGTAAAGGGACAAGATAACCAAGAGTGGAGCCGGTGGAGACGAGGATGTGTTACCGAAGTTCCTTCCTTTTAAGGAGAAGTACGTCTCCGTTAGAGTGGTGTGGCGGCACAATGCTCCCCAAGAAGCCACTAGGGCCACCGTAATCTCCTCACGCCCTCACACAATGCGAGATGCCGTGATTCCACTATTGGAGCCCTTGAAGGCGGCAACCGGACCTTTACAAACAAGATTGGGGCTATCTCCACAACACTTGGAGGCTCCCAACAACACCACGAAGCTTCACCACAATGGAGTATGGCTTCGAGGTGACCTCAACCGTCTAGGGTGCTCAACACCCAAGAGTAACAAGATCCGCTAGGGATAAGTGGGGGGAATCAAATTTCTCTTGGTGTAAGTGTAGATCTGGGCCTTCTCAACCAATCCCGAGCAAATCAACAAGTTTGATTGGCTAGGGAGAGAGATCGGGAGAAAATGGAGCTTGGAGCAACAAAGGAGCTTTGGGGGAAAGAGGTTGGTAAACTTTGGGGAAGAAGACCCCTTTATATAATGGGGGGAACAAACCAACCGTTATCCCACTCACCAGCCCCGCACAGAGCGGTACTACCGCTAGGGAAGGGCGGTACTACCGCTTCGGGTGGTACTACCGCTCAACCAAGCGGTACTGCCGCGCTGCCGGGGCCCTTGACCCCAGGGCGGTACTACCGCTAGCGAAGAGCGGTACTACCGCTTAGGGCGGTACTACCGCTCCTCCTACCTCCCTTAGTGCCGCAAAACCCGACACGAAAAACTTTGTTCGAGAATCGAGGCGGAAGTAGCCCAGACGCACAGCGGTACTACGGCCGAAAATCCCAAGCGGTACTACCGTTCGGAGAGCGGTACTACCGCTGGGGAGCTTCGGCGGTACTACCGCTGTGGTCGTGGTACTATCGCTGAGGCAGAGCAAAGCAAAGCATGGGGAAAACGGCAGCTCCAGAGATGCGGAAGGAAGGACGACGGGTGAGATGAGAATGTGTACGTGTGATTCCACCCAAGTCTTACCAAAGCGGATCCCCTCTTGATAGTACGGTGACTCCTACGAAACTAGTCCACCAACAACGAAACGAAGGAGCTACACCGTCTTGAATACAACACCGAGGGGAGGAAATCGTCTCATGCCAATGGATGAATCTCTGAAAGAACTAAACGCACACGATTAGTTCGAACAAGCATTGTCATCAATCACCAAAACATCTTGGGGATAAATATGCCCTTACAGGTGGCCTCGACGACAACACTCTTTTAACTTGGTAAATTTGGGTGGCCCTCGAGAGAGTTTGTCGGGTAGGGGCGCGGCGGGAGGGGGTAGGAGACCAACATCGTTTTTTCTCTAGGGTTTGGATGTCCTCGAGAGTTTTGGTCGAGCGAGAGGGCCGAGGGGGGTGCTGCCGTCGTATAAGTTATCACGGCCGAGAGGGGGTATATATATCGACCGCACCTCAGGTCGAACTTATCCGGAAGGGGGTTATATCGACAACGACGCAGCATACATATACATGGGAAAATAATGTTATCGGGGAGGGGGTATATCGGTACCCCCCCCCCTTGTCTTGAAGTTCTCGGGAGGGGGTATATCGACAATGACATACCCGATAAAAAATAAGAAGACAAAAGAAGAAATAAAAAGAGGAGAAGAAGAAAGGAATAGAAGAGAAGCAATCGAAGAAAAAAAGAAGAAAAAAAAGGAGAAGAAGAAAGGAATAGAAGAGAAAGAAGAAGAAAAATTTCTATATTTTTTTCTTCTTTCTCCTCTATTCCTTTTTTCTCCTCCTCTTCTTTTTCTTTTTTTTTCCTCTTCTTATTTATTTCTCCTCTTCTTCCTCTCCTCTTCTTTTCCTTTCTTCCTCTTCTTATTTTCCTCTTTCCTCTCCTTCTTTTTCTTCTTCTTTCTTATCTTCCTAGCTAGATCTATAATATTAATCTAAAAATGTGACTTTTGCATATATAAAACTTTTTCTTCTTCTTCCATCTTCCTTCTCTTCCTTCTTTTCCTAAATATATAAAACTTTTTTAAAAATTAAACTAACCTAAAATGTACTAAATCAGAGAACATATATAGATAAAACTAACCTAAAATGTACCCAAATATACTAAAAATCTAACTTTTATATGCACAGAGAACATACATACATATATACATTTTAATAAAAAGGCAAAAAACAAATCATCATATATATGAACAAAAAATCTAAAAAAAGGACATATAATCAAATATACACACATACATATACTCACACATATACATATAATCTGAAAAAAAAACATCATATATATGTGAAAAAACAGAGGAAAGGACAGGGGGGCGGCGCCGGTCTGACCAAGGGGAGGTGCAGCGTGGTCGGGGCAGGGGCAGAGGCACGGCGCTGGCGTCGGTGTACATGGTGGCGACGACGGCGTGGTCGGGGCAGGGGCGACGGTGGCATGGTCGGGGGCGCGGCAGAGGCACGGCGACGGCGCGCGGCGTGGTCGGGGGGCAGGGGCGACGGCGGCGTGGTCGGGGCGGGGCAACGGCGGCGTGGTCGGGGGTGCGGCAGAGGGATGGCGAGCTCGGGCAGCTTGGCGTTGTCGTCGGAGGGATCGAAGAACTGATGAAATTTTCACGATTGCTGGCTTATATAGCCAAGGCATTGGTACCGGTTCGTGGCACCAACGAACCGGTACCAACGCACCCCCTTTAGTCCCGGTTGGTGCCACCAACCGGGACCAAAGGCCCTTGTGCTGCCCACGTCGCGGCCAAAGTTTAGTCCCACCTCGCTAGTTGAGAGGGGCGCGCAGTGGTTTATAAGCCCCACTGCCGCACCCCTCTCGAGCTCCTCTCCACTGCAGGCTTACGGGCCTACTTGCTATTGCTTTGCCTGATGGGCCTTCTGGGCCTACTGCGGGCCTGAATCCTGGCCCATGGATGGGTTTTTCTAGTCGTATTCAGGCCGTGGTGGCCTAGTTGGTGGCAATTTTTTTATTTTTTCTCATTTTTTTGTTTTCTTTTTTGCTTTATTTATTTTGTTTTGTTTCTACTTACAACAAAATACTTATTTATTTTATTCTATTTTGTTTATAATTACTTATTTATTTTATTTTATGATAATTCTTTTTGCTATTAAAGTTTCTAACAGAAAAAGTTCTTTATGAATATTCTTTTTGCTTTTTGATTTTGAACAGAAAATACTTTGATAATTTTAGTTGCATCAGTTTTATATAATTTTAGTTTCAATAATACTAGAAGTTGCTTATAATGTTTTGAACAGAAAATACTTTGATAATTTTAGTTTCATAAATTTTATTTATGTTATTAAAGTTTTTTTGTTTGTACTTATAACAAAATACTTATTTATTTTATTTTATTTTGGTTATAATTACTTATTTATTTTATTTTATGATAATTCTTTTTGCTATTAAAGTTTCTAACAAAAAAAAGTTCTTGATGAATATTCTTTTTGCTTTTAATGATTTTGAACAGAAAATACTTTGATAATTTTAGTTGCATCAATTTTATATAATTGTAGTTTCAATAATACTAGAAGTTGCTTATAATGTTTTGAACAGAAAATACTTTGATAATTTTAGTTTCATAAATTTTATTTATGTTATTAAAGTTTTTTTTGTTTCTTCTTATCTATTTTATTAAAGTTTATATCATTTTGTTTTAAATTACTTTTTTATTTTATTTTATTTTGTTTCTGACTTCATTTGTTATTTTTCATGCATTTACTAATTATTTTGAGCTATAAGACCATGAAATTGAAAAGCATTTGAAATGAACTCTGAAAAGGTTACAAGTTGGCATGGTATCATCATTTCACCCACATAGCAAGTGCAAGAAAGTAGAGAGGCTTACGTCAAAAACTGGATGCACTTCGTGCACAAAACGGACAATCTCCTTCGAAGTATCAAGGTTTCATACGGAAACTCGTCTGTTACAAAGGGATTTCATTTTTTTTGAACTTATTTGAACCCCCTTGTTTTTATGTGTTCAAAATGCACCATTCAAAGCCACATCATCAATTTACAACCCTTTCTGACTTCATTTGTTATTTTCATGCATTTACTGATTATTTTGAGCTATAAGATCATGAAGTTGAAAAGCATTTGAAATGAACTCTGAAACCAAAGTACATACATAGTTCTTCAGAGCATTAAAACCAAAGTACATACATAGTTCTCATTGAACAACATATAGCTCTCCAGAGCATCTAATTAAACGATACATTAAAATCATGTAAAACATTTCAATGCAAAAACAAATGTGATCATAACCGCAACCAAGGTAACAATTGATCCAACTGCATAATGATACCAAGCCTCGGTATGAATGGCATATTTTCTAATCTTTTTAATCTTCAACCGCATTGCATCCATCTTGATCTTGTGATCATCGATGACATCCGCAATATGCAACTCCAATATCATCTTCTCATCCTCAATTTTTCTTATTTTTTCCTTCAAGTAATTGTTTTCTTCTTCAACTAAATTTAACCTCTCGACAATAGGGTTGGTTGGAATTTCCGATTCAACAATCTCCTAGATAAATAAAATCGATGTCACATTGGTCGACATAATTGTCATAAACAATAAATGAACCAAATAGTTATGAAAAGATAATATATACCACATCTGAATCAGACAGGACGAGGGCCGACGGGGGCGGATACCAAAACCATCGCACTATATAATAACAAGGAATAATAAAAGTAAGAAAATTAGACAAGTATCTATCTGAAGTCAGAATTTTTTTCTTTCAGAAAGAAGATAAGAACAAGAGGCTCACCACGGTGGTGCCGGCGACGAGATCGGCGCGGGAGATCGACGGCGATGAAGACGGGGCGGGGACGGGGCATGGCGGACTGCTAAATCTAGACAAATCTCATTGAAATGGAGCTTGAAGGTCGAGTTTCGAGAGGAGAAAGCTTAACTAGTGTGGCTCGGGCATTTCATCGAACACCTCATGTGCATAGGAGGTGAACTAGAACACCCAAATGCCCTCCCCTCGCCGGCTTGACAAAACAGAGCACTGTGGACTGCTCTGCCGCGGCTATGGGGTATATATAGGCAAGTTATTTGTCCCGGTTCGTGGCATGAACCGGGACTAAAGCCACCCCTTCTATCCCGGTTCAAGCCAAGAACCGGGACCAATGGTTGTGGGCCAGCAGCGAGGACCATTGGTCCCGGTTCATGGCTCGAACCGGGACAAATGGTTCCACACGAAATGGGACCAATGCCCACGAGGCCCTGGCCGCCCCCTAGGCTCACGAACCGGGTCTAATACCCCCCCCCCCATTGGTCCCGGTTCTTGAAGAACCAGGACTAATGGGCTGGCCAGGGCCGAACGGTAGCCCTGTTTTCTACTAGTGATGTCTCGCATATAGAGCTGGGTGTGATGGAGAAGTCACCCCACCTTGGGCTGGCCCATAAAGCCAACGCTAGCTCATTTTCACGTAGCTAGCGGTGATCCAGGAGACCCTCTAGTCAGCGCCTTGAGCGTCAACTCTTGAAATGGCGGTCATGGGAGCGCTCACATGGGCCGACCCAGCAAAGCATACAGTCCTGGCTCACTTGCTAGGTCGTCGCCTCGTTCCCCCAAATTGTCAATAAAAATAATGCCTTGTTGAATAGTATCAATGATTTTGATGGAGAATCAACCACATTTAGCATTATTACATATTAAAAAAGTTATTATTTTTATATCCTGACGGAGACGTGTGTTGCGCGTGCATGCTTGTGATGAATTTAAAAAAAAATCAAATTTTACAAAAATTCACGCATTTGGGAAAAAGAAATATTTAAAATAACAAATAAAAAGGAAAATATAAAAGAGGAAAATAAAATTAAAGAAGAAAAATCCAGACCAAAACCGAGTAAAAACGCTGACGAGATAACAGGAAAACAAGAAATAAAAAGAAAACCCAACCGAAAGCTTTCGGAAGCTTCACAAAACCGAAAGAGACCATCTTTATCCTACGCCTCCTACGGATTGATAAACCTTAGGTCATCCACTTGAGGGAAATTTTCTACTGTCTTACAAACCTATGCACTTGCAGGCCCAACAACGTCTATAAGAAGAAGGTTGTGTAGTAGACATCAGCATGCAAGGAGATAAAGTCTTACAAAATCAAAGTAATCAAGCACTGGCAGTCCATATGTATCATATATTCAAAAGGTCATGCTAATGGTGAGGGGGGCAAAACAGGTGCTGAGATTGCTGTAGAGCCATTAGAAGAGCCAATTGAAGTCTCTCCAGAAGTAGCGCCAAAGAGGCATCGAACATGTGATGCTATTCTTTGCATGCTTGGAGATATGAAGAAGGACGTAGTTGATACTTTCAAGACAACTGAGCCCATTCCACTACCAAAGGTTACCACACCCATTGAAATACTTGATGCACTTGGGTTGATACCAGATTTAGCTGAGCAAGATATGCTTCGGTGTTATGGGAAGTTGGTACCCAATGGTCACCTGTTTCAAGCTCTGAAGGAGCTCCCGATCACCATGAGGAAGACATGGCTGCTAATGTTGCCTTGAAGATCGATGCTTTTATGTGTTTGAACTTTGAACCATCTATTTCATGTCATGTTGAACTTGGAACTATGTATGTACTGCCTTGTTGAAGTTGGAACAATGTATGCACTGCCATGTACTGTTTATGTCAAACATTTGGACCTATTTTTTAAATCGTTGTGATTTATGTCATGTACGAGACCATATTTGAGAGTACGTGCTATTTGTTTTATGTTATCTTAAGAAAATATTGCTGTCATTGTATGACCATTTGCGTTTCCTGGTGCATTTCTAGCATATTTAATTTATTTTCAGTGCTATATATTCATTCATAGTCGGATTTTATTTTTGAGTCATGTAGAACAAGGTACAACTTGATAATGTAGTCGTGTAATTCCAAAGTTGGTCATCCAAACAAGATTTGGTATTGAAATCTCAGAGGCATTTCAAGGGCCAATTCAGTGGACAGCCAAACAGGTGAATCTGTACTTGTGCCATTTCAATTTCCTCACTGATTTGGAATTCAGACCAATTCAATACAGAGCTCTCCAGACAAGATGGTAGATATACCCCGATACACGGTTACTCCTTTCTTTTACCAAAAGATTAGAATACATAATCTTCATCACCATTTTCGGTCTATCTCAAAGTGGATAGAAGGGGTGGAAAATAAGAGACCAGGTTCGTCGACGAATATGGTGCAGGCATCTGCTGCATGCCAGGATATACTCTGCTCCTTTAAAAGCATCTACTTACTCGACTGACCCATTCCTTGCAAGTAAAACAAAAGGATCTACACTCCCCGTGTAAACGCATTGGGAATGAGTGACGGACTTCCTCTATGGCCATCTTTTTGGATAGTGACGGGCTAGCACAAGAAAATTAGAGCATCCCCTTGACCCCGGCGCAGGGACCTTGAACACGAACCGACTACGGCGAGTTCGCCGGAAGCACCGGTGAAGATCATGAGGCTCACGCATTGAATTTCTGATGCTTCCCACTCCTATCGGATCTTGTTGTGGAACTGAACTGAGTTGAAATGTTAACGGCTCTCAGTAAACTGACCTGTTGCTCTCCTCTCCGATCTTTTCCCTCGGCAACTAGGAGTACACTTTAAGTGGTGGTTCCCCTATATACACGGCAGAAGTGGACGTGCTATTTATGGGCACGTATATGTGAGTGAATAAGCGGCTACCATACGCAGTGCTTTCATTTATAAACCAGCGAGTCTTCTTACAGCCCGTAAACCTTCCACAACCGTTCGGACCGCGGAAGCCATCCAATGCCGATTTGTATCGTTCCGCAGGACGGTCCCGACGCGATTTCTTTCGCAAATCGGAGACAAGCGCGGGGAGGCTTGTGGAAATCCGGACCGCTCCCAAGCCCGCTTCTGACCGCCTTGCCCCATCAAAAACCCGTCACCCGCCCCTCCCACGCTTTCCTTCCTATGCACGCAGCGCTTACTGCGCCACATTCATGCCGGCCTAGAGCATGCGGAGGCCGGCATTCATGCCGCGAGGGAGGGAGGGAGGGCGGCGCTGACCGACGCGATCTATTGGCAGTCGCCGCTTCAACGCGGACGCAGGTTCCTGAGGAACCAACTCTGCCCAGTGCGCCACATTGAAGCAGCTGACCGGCCCTTCGTCTGGTCCTGGTCGCGGCTATTTAAGCCATGCAC